>CM040241.1:163148639-163548639 GCA_022545495.1 Chrysanthemum lavandulifolium
CGATTTATGAATTTTGGAACAATTTTGGTTTAATACTCCCCATTAACGAAAGTATATTTTTCAGACATAAAATTTAGAATCAATTAAGGGTTTAGAGGGAGTTATCTTGGTACCAAATGTGAGAGATTTTGAAAAATCTTTTTGAAAAAATTTCGAATCAATGGTACGCAAGATGAAGATTTTAAAAAATCTTTTGAAGATATTGAAGAAGAATTATCTTCATTTGATTTAGGATAAGTGCTCGATATTTATGAAAATCAATTTTGCGTAGCACTTTCCTTTCTTTAAAGATCGGGGTGCAAGCGGAAATACTTACAAGCCATTTTGTTATTAGGAATAGTGCTTGAAAAAATATTTAAAACCTTTGATTTGGTTAAGCACTTTCCTTTCTTTGAGCGGGTCTTGAATCGATGTGTCGAAGCCATTATGTTGAAGTCGGGTTTCGTCTTGAAATATCTGAAAGCCATTATTTAAGAAATTTTAGAAGCGACATGTTTTAGAAAACATTTAAAGAACTCTCGCTCAAGAATCATACATGTCCGTATCATTGTTGAATGAAATTTCTAGAAGCGTCTGAGAATATCGATTATCGAGAGACATGTCGTGAGAAGAATATTTTTGGATTTTGAAATTTTCTAATGTTTTTGAATTTTTGAAAATTTTCTATTTTTGTATTTTGTTTTTGTTGGTTTTTCAGATTTTGTATTTGGTTTTTTTGAAAAAAATATTTACAAAGAAGATTTGAAGAAAGAAAATTTAAGTTTGGACAAGTAAAAGTGGAGTTAAGCGTGGAACTAGAAAAGGATTTCCACATGCGAAATTGGCATAAAGTTCTTCTTTACCACACGGGGTATATGAACCTTCAACACTTTTACAAGTACCTGCATCCACAGAAGAAGAATTTGACACCAATCTTTACCACGATACCAACCTTTACCAGTCGAAGAACACGTTACACATAAAGCATACGTGTAGAGATAAGAAGAAGAAAGATGAAGAGATGGTGACTTGAATATGTATTCGTATGTATTTAGAGAGACAAGGAGAAGAACATGAAAGGATATTTCATAAGGAAAAACACACACAAAACACACTCAAGCACACCCCTCAAATGAGACTTTGAGGGTATTTATCTCTAAATACAAGATGCCTAATGGGCTTTCCATGGGCTTGGATTGGGTTGGATTGGATAATATCTTTCATAAGGCTAGCTTAACTTAACGTCTAACCAATTAGCTTAGCGTCCAAGGCTAGATTGACTATTCTATCGCGATATCTAACATACGTTCTAAAGTTCCTAAATGTGAATGACCATCACTTCTAATAAAAACTATTAAGGCTAACAATATTATTCGACATAGGTTTGTTTTAAACCATGATTAGTGATATGTGTTATTGATTTTGTATTTTTGTTTATTTAATTGCTTAACTATGGTGTTTATTATGTTGTGCACTATGTATGCACATCAAATGTTTGTTTTTATGCCTCAATGAAAAGATCTTTGAATTTTGTTATTTTGGTTTGGAAGACTTTGTACATTAGTTCACATTCTAACGATTCAAGTGGTTTTCGATTATGTGTTGGTTTTTAAACTTTCAATATAGATATTCACCGAACTTAATATTGACATCGCTTTATTGCATACATTTTGATCTTGGTTTCTTATTGTTTAATTTATTAAATATTTTCCTATGTTCCTTTTCTCCAAATACAATAGCTTCAATTAACAAGTCATACTCACAATAATACCCGTTGTCGTCAAATATGCTTCTCGATGTTGGAATTAAGTTGTTTGTTCGGTCACTCAGTTACCACTTCACCAAAATAGGCGATGTATTACATATAAGATTGTGTGGTATAGGTTATTCATTTCTAAAAAGGCAAATCAATTGTTGTCAATTAAAGGGTAGCTTTTAAATAAAATTTCAACTGATGAGAACATTCACCAAAAGTCAAAGGGTGGCATATAAGAAAATTTTGTTCGATGTTTGTTAGTGACAAGATGGTTCATTTGATTAAGTAATCATACGCTCGCACCTTCATATATGTAGTAGTAGGTTTCGTCGTTGGTGTACATGTAAGTGTCACATCTGAATAGATATGTTTTAGTTCACGACCCACGTTTATGCTAGAGTCGTTTAAGTTTATTAAATTTACTGGCAGATTATGTTAACTTATTGTCTTTTATAATGTATAATGTGTGCCTTTTTTTTGTGGATAATGGACATATAAGCCTTTTCTCTTCTTAAAAAAATGTTTTCACAAGGTCTTACACTGACCAATGTACTTTTCTGCAGGTCTTTTAATTTTAGAAAGTTGCTTTTTACAAGTGTAACATTCTTGGAAAACCGGCAGTGGTTACACATGTTGTGGATACTATGAGTCTCGGTGACAATTTTAGACCAACTCGTGCGGAAGCAACTACTATTGTTAATGTTGTTTTAGGCGGTTAGTTACTCAATCTAAATGTAGTGTTTTTAATTTGTCATAACAAGTCAATATGATAACAAATCATCACAATCTTTGTAGGAAGTGATGCAATTCTTCTTGGTGCTCGGACTCTTCGTTGATTATCTTAGTGTTAAGACCATAGCTATTGTTGGTAAAATTTGTACTAAGGTAACATCTCATGAAAGTTATATCCATGATGACAATTTTGCTTTCAATTCTAACAGACGCTAAAAATATCAGGAGTCCTATGGATTCTTGGAACTACCAGGGATGTACTGTCTCTGATTACATTGGTCATAGATGAATTATACTTTTATTATCATTTCAACCAACTAAAAATAAAATATAAAAAAAAGATGCTGAAAAAAGGTGCGTGTTGATAGGGTCAAATGGGTCAAAAGAAGTCCAAAACGTTTATTATGTATGGTTCAATGTACTCTTAAGCAATAGAAATATAACACATTCATGATTGTGGTTTGGTCATGTAGGAGAGGTTAGATATCCGTCTTATCCCGAAAAAGATAGAACGTGGAAATTCCTAGAAATCGAAGCATTCCAGTGTTATGATAAGGTTAGTCCATTTTCACTTCTTTCCTGTGAAAATGTTGCAAGAGGTTGTCTTGACAACATTGATCATTATGTGACCAACTTGCACTAACATGCTTTGTAGCTTAAAGTCGCAGTTAAGAACTACGGGAAGCAAGAATGGAGAAACACAGGCTCTACAACTGCTGGTGAGTAAACAGTTGTCCCTAAGACACAACTTCTTCAAAACGCATGGGCTACTACAACCAAACACTAGAAATTTCGAGTGTGCATTTGGTATGTTTGTAGACTATTGTCATTGAGTATAATTAATGTGCATTTAAATTCATTCCATGCCCAGTTTCAATTAGATGCACGATGAATTCGTATTGAATAGTCATGTGATTTCTTCACACTATGATGGTTCTTCACGTTCCATTTGCATGTTATCATAAATTATTTCTAAAGGAGCTTAAGTGTTCGATGTACTTCTTTTGCCAACTGCATGTATTAAAGCATTTCCAATTATCACAGTGAGGTCTAGATGTGCAACTACATGCCTTTATGTTCTATTAATTCCCATGAGTTACTTCCCTTTCTCATGTGATTTTTGTATAATACTGTAACGTTTATGGTACTACAAGACTTAAGTAACCACTATCGGTGGTATACAACGTTTTAATGTCTATAAGAGTTAGATGTCTTGGTATAATCTCATATATTATGTCTCATTGGAGATATTGAACCACCTTTTTTGGGCGAAACATGGATCACCTTAAGTTCTTTGCTAGAGTGCGAAGACATTCCAATCTTGGGTGTTTGTCTTCGTCACGGTGTAATATTTCAAGTTGGTTGAAATGCTCTTCGTTTTAGTCCCTTCACGTAATTAGGCGGTTAACTATCTTAGATGTTGGTTTTCAATACTGTGCACATCTACCCAAACTTACTTACATGCATGGTTTTATGCATAAAATTACGTATTTTATTTGGGAATTACAAATTCATCAATTAGGTAATTTTTATTTTGAAGTGGCCAAGCGGTTGACCAAACATTTTTTTATTTTTATTTGTAATCATAGTTAACACATATTCATCATGGTTTGTAAATTCAAGATATATATAATTATGTAAGTTAACACATAATCATAGTTAACACATATTCATCATGGCATAGCATGGGCGCATTTAATGATGTCGCTTGACTATTGCTTGGTTTGACACTATTCAATACTAAATATCTACTCGTGGAGGAGGGAGGCAATAGATTCATCTTAGGCAGTGGCGAAGGAGCTGTAGGGCTTAGGGCGGTGAGGGATAAAAGTGGGTTTGAGGCGGGTACTCTTGATCACGAAAGGAACTTGGAAGATGGTCAAGGTAGTTGAATAAAGAAAAATCGAGGATCATTGCATTTACTTTATTTAAGGGGGTCTTGAATCTCTCGAAGGGACAACATATCTTGAGAATGTAAGTTATATATAATTATGTGATTTTATCACCCAATCTTTTGAAAATGCACTATAAATGCAATCATCTCTTTTGTTGCGAGGATTATTTATTTATTTCTCAACAAGATGGTACACGACCCGAGTTCGTGGATCTTCGTTGTAGCTTGTGCATTGACTTTAGCGCTACATGCACATGTCCTTGATGGTGATAATGTTAAGCATGTTTATAGCTGTGACCCTACTTTTAAACCGGAAGATTGTGCGAAATATAAGAAGAATTGATCTGATTTTGCTTTATTATCATTCCTCTTACTCTTGAACTACTATATTATATGTTAAATATAGTCTACTAATGTTGATATTATATATATTTTTTGGAGAAGTAGCTAAGCTTTTGTTGATCTTTGGAGTTTTCGCATAGCTAGCATGTTATCTCCTTACCGTAGGGACCTTTATAAAAAGACATGTTTTCATTTTTATATCATTATGCAACACAAAAAGATTTATGGATTTTGGTTCTATAGAACAAGCTTATGTTACAAAATTATGCTAAGTGAAGACACTTTCAAAAGATATTTTCTATAACAAGGTAATTTAGTGGCAATGGTTTGTGAGTGAAGTGCAAAGAGTTAACATGTGTTCGGTTAATATGTAATTTAATTTCTGGATCAATCCAAAAGATGCAAGTATATTTCATGCTCTAAATCACAAATCTCCTTTCATATAATAAAAGTACAAAAATCGTAACTATGTGTTGGGTTCAGTAAATACCCAAACCCCTTAATCTAGGATTTGAATAGAAAATATCCCAAGTGTTTAGTCCGTTAAACACTAACGGTCCTTGAGTGCATAGTCTCTCGGTGAGCTATCTTCGAGATACTCGATGAGAGGTAAAGAATAAGTCTCTCCACTCGATGAGGCGGAACTTAAAGGGTGAATATTGAGTCGAAGAAGATGGTGGAATCGGTGGTGATGACAATAACTCATTGAATCCTAAACTCCTCACCAACTACATGCGAAGACAAATCGAAGACTATGAAGGCGAAGAATGGGCGGGATAAAGCAGTTTACATTGGAAGCGAATAAGGCCAGATACTTATCACGAAAGTTTCCCTTTTGGAATCGACATCGATCTTGACATGAAGAAAGTGACTTGGTCCCTTTACCTAATATAGTCTTTGTAAACAAAGACAAAATCGTCGATGTCTTACGCAAATTGTCGGTTTGTCACTTAGGAAAGAGTTAAAACTCATACTTGTATAAGCGACATAAGAGATGGAGTGAAAGTTTAAACATGAATTGTAAAACACACACACACACACAAGCCATCTTTCACTCCTCCAATCTAACTTTGTCCTGAGATAGCTCGGTGGTTCCGTGTAGTTGTGCTCGGACTTAGCTTTGATCTTAGTGAGGTTACAACACTTTGTCATTTCAATCACTAGTCTTGTTCATAAGTACTAGGGTAACATATTCTTTTGATTCATTTCTAATAAGAATATGATGTTGAAAATTACACTTTGTGTTTTACTTATATGTCACAATTCTCAATTTTTGGTCATTTCTCAAACTCTACATTCATCATACTAGTCATGCATGGGTTTTGCATTTTACATTAAGCGTATAATTTTCATATTAAATAAGCGTTATCGGCGTAATTAATTATTTTGGACAATTGATCCATTACTTCCAAAATTATTCCAATATATTTTATACTCATATTAAGTTTATAAAATAATATTATGAGTTTACCCAATGTTTTAAATTTATTTTGTAACTAAATTGTTGTATTTATATAATTCGACGTTTTCTTAAATTCGACACGATTATTATTATATCACTCAAATTTTGCAAGGAATGTATTTTTATAATTTTTATGACCTAAAAATATTTTAACTTGACCCGTGAAAATTTATTTTTATTCAACGCTACCCTAAATATTTACAAATGCTACAACTTACCACTTAACTCATTTAAATTTACAAAAATCTTACAAGTTTCTTACACTATTACAATTAGAAAAAAAATAAAAAATAAACAAAAGATGATTCACACCCCTTGTCGACACAAGGGGTGAATCATCAAGATATTTGCAAAATATCCTAAGACAAGTAGTATACAAATTTACTTTTCACTTCATTCTTCATTTTGCAAACCAAAAAGACCAATTTTCATCTCTTTCTCTCTACAAATTTCGGCAGCCAAGGGACCAAGATAAAGAATCATTCCAAGTTTACAAGTCAAGTTTTATAAACACTAGTATCATTTGTTGCAAGGTTTTGTAATACAAACCTCAAGTGATTAGGAAAAACCTTTTGTCCTTAAACCTCATCATATCACTAGTAAGCATTCATAGTCATATTTTTATTTCATATTCATTTTTATGGTCATATCATTTTATTGGTGAAACATGCAAGACTTGTGTATATTTATACCATTTTAAGGTTTTTAAGGTTTTATGTGCTAAATATATATAATCCATCCTATAATTACTCCTTGTTATATATTATTTTTGGTGATGTCTAGGAACCCATGACACCCTAAGAAGGTGTATGGTAGGATTAGAATAACCGGAGTTGTTTTGAATGAGTTAGAATAGGTTTGGCGCGAGAAAAACTCATTTCGACACGTTTTAAAAGGGTCTGTCCTTAAAATTTAATTCTGGAAAATCCGACGGTGAACAAAAATATTTGGCCTAGATAATTAGAAAATATACTTTAAAAGCGAAACCGTGGCGGCTTGAGCGGATTAAAGCGGACTACTCTTGAAGAAGTTATGAATTTTCAAGTTTGTGATAAAAACTATTAATTTGAAATTTCAGCATTGAAAATGTCACTCTTCTGAGTCAAAAATGAGTCTTAAGCTTTATAAATTGTGTGACTTATCAAAAATATATTAGTATGCTTTGACACGTATCTAAGGATGTAGAAAGCGTGAAAAGCGGACTTATAACGATTAAATTACGCGATAAACCAAGTTGCCGTAACTTTATTTTATTAGCAAAATTAATATACTTTCTACTAAAACATACTCGGCAACTAAATGACCATGTTGGCGGACGTTTTAACAATGATGTAGAACTTTTATAACGTGATGTCTTCTAGTAAAAGTAAGTTAAGCAGCATATTTTCCAAAATGTCCAACCATTTTTAGCGGAGTTATAACGAATAACATATAGTCACTCAAACTTGGCGAAAACCATCCTTTAAACTATATTTTGGCCTAAAGTGCAATACTTAACCTATATTTTATTGGTGATCGAGACCTCTAGGATGGAAACTTAAACACTAAAACTTTGAGATAATGATACAAGCTTCCCAAAACCGTTGAGTTCATTTCCTAACATTCGACGTGCACCATTTCGACTAACTTTTCAAGGCCATTTTAGTCACTTTCATGAAAATTTCAACGACATTATTTCTGACGAAAGTTATAATTTCACAATAAATCATTAAATGACTATCGTGGGATATCGTTTCAACGTAAATACTTGTAGAGTATTTTATAATATGACGGGATGTCATAAACATATTTTGACGATAAACATTATTTCCAAAACATACAAGTGGTATGGATATCATATGGAGTTGCATGGACAACATTGTATCACGCATTCACGACAACATATCATAACTCAAGTCATGACATTCATTTTAGGTCGCGGATAGTTTAGAGCCTCATTTTAGTGCACTTCATTTTGTTAGCATATCAATCATACCGGTGAGTCCATACCCGCTTTTACTCATTTAAATTCTTATAAACTATTTGGGCGAGATATATGCTTATTTATCAAACATTTAAACTCTTTTGCCAAACAACATTACTTATACTTTACACTTGATTGCGTTATATACTTGATTGGGTTATACTTGATTTCATATGCATATTTGGAATGAACATACAAGAATTAGTGGCTCCAAATTAAGTTGTTGGAAGGCTATTAATTTACAAACATACAAGAATTAGTGGCTCCAAATTAAGTTGTTGGAAGGCTATTAATTTATAAACATACAAGAATTAGTGGCTCAAATTAAGTTGTTGGAAGGCTATTAATTTACAAACATCCCAATATTTATATGTTGGAAAACTCTTGTGGTGACATTTATACTTTTAACTACCTTAATGCGCATATTCATGATTGTCATTCTATTTTAGGCAATGGGTTGTGAACACACGGTTGCAAGTTTTGTATGGGCGGAACTTGGGCGGGTGGATTACAATGCCTTTCTTTGTGTGAACATTCTCTAAGTATTTGAGATCATTTTATCACAAACTTATGAACTCACCAACCTTTGTGTTGACACTTTTATATATTTATCTCGGGTTGTAAGGTGATAGCATTTCATGGAGCTTTTGGGTCTCATGGCATACATTGGAGTCTAGTGTTTTATCTATTACCATTCAACATGTTTTGTAAACCTTTATGTATTATCAAACTTTGGGATCTCATGTGTTGTAAACTTTAACTTATATAATCGAATGGTAAACTCTTTAAAACGTCTCATTTTAGAGGTCGTTTTCTTTATCCATACTTTGTGCTATGACGACATACCCCAATGACACTATCGTTCATTGCGATATTTTGGGGTGTGACATTATATCTTTAGGTCATTGATTCACTATTAGCTTGTTTACAATACTTAAATTGTTTTTATACTATAGTGAATAGGGAACAACAAGTGGTATCGAACAGGTGATTATAAAGCATTTTTAAGCAGCTCTAAACATTTTTAAATCGGGATCCTAAAATGGTGAATTTGATGTACCCCGACTAGTCGACAAAAGGGTGGAGCTTATTCATTTGTTGCCCTAGACTTGAAGTTGGTAAATTTAACAAATGGAAAAAGCGTATGCTTTGCTATTTGATTAGGATGTAACCTATTATATCAAGTGTATAAATGAAGGTCCATTTATCCTAAAGGCTGCTGAAGGTTTGCCTAAACACAAGCTCGATGAACTCGGGATGAAAGAAGAGTGGTCAACGGGATCAAAGGCTCAAAAGTATCATAATATCTTGTCTTCACGCGATATTATGGAGTGCATTATTAAGCGTAGTACTGACTAAACAAACACAGGATGACCTAGTTCATAGCCATGAAGGTCCATCGATACCAAGGAAAAGCAGGATAATGGACACGAAACTTGAGTATAACACCTTGGGGCTAAGGACTCGAAACTCATCTCAAACTTACACAGTTACAAAACTCTTTTAAATGAGCTATCAAATGATGGTGTTAAGTTGTCGAACATGAAATCAATGTTGGTTTTGTCAATAGTGCACGAGAAGTGGTTGAATTTCTCTCGGGGACTTAGGAATGCTAATCATATCCAGAATCTTGAGATTCCGGAAATTTATGGGAAATTTGTCTATGAGGAAAACCTCATCAATAGGCGATACCACGACTTAAAAGTCTCGAGAAAGTCAAAAGTGCATCGGGACCGATGAACACAAGATTTATGTGGTTTGGAGGTCTGGGTTGGTGGAAGAAGATGAAGATCTTCATCTTTTTTAGTGAGAGAAACTAGAGAGGGAGGATAAAACACAAGGATTTATTAAGAAACACACACAATACAAATAACCTAATGCTTCACCTCACCCTCATGGAGTCATGAGGGGTATATATAAACCCTATCTTTGCCATAGCGATACTAATCCCTAAGGGCAAAAGTATACTACGCGTCTAGTCGAATTCACGTAAGTGGCGTTATCTTTATAAAAGCGAGGCTAACAATCTCCTCGAGATACCGTCGCACGTGAATGGTTACAATGAGACCTATAAATACAAAACAAAGTAAATTACAATAGTAATGAACAATATTGACTTTGTTGAGCCTTGAGTCTCTGTAGTCTGAATCTTTGAGGCAAACTTGAAGTTCTCTTCTACAAGCGATCTCGGCATTTGATCTTTAGCGATAGCACAAATCCTTGTAGCTCGAACTTCAAGCGTAATGGTCTAATTAGGTTATTACTCCTCACAACTAGTGAGCCTTTTTCTTTCTTTGCTCCTCACAGATCGACAACACTCTTCCAACCGTCTTTAATCTTGAGACCTTGCGATGGAAAGTAAACTCTTGAAGCACAATGGTTGTCGTGCAGGAACATCAACATAACTCACTTAGTATTGCATCGAGTTGGTAAAAAACCCGATGTACACCACTACTACTCCTTCTTCAATCTTAACACGGCTCGTGCCAATTGTCGGGACCGATGAACACAAGATTTATGTGGTTTGGAGGTCTAGGTTGGTGGAAGAAGATGAAGATCTTCATCTTTTTTTAGTGAGAGAAACTAGAGAGAGGGAGGATAAAACACAAGGATTTATTAAGCAACACACACAATACAAATAACCTAATGCTTCACCTCACCCCTCATGGAGAGTCATGAGGGGTATATATAGGACCTATCTTTGCCACTTAAACGATACTAGTCCCTAAGGGCAAAGTATACTACGCGTCTAGTCCAATTCACGTAAGTGGCGTTACCTTTATAAAAAGCGAGGCTAACAAAGTCGCTGACCACCACTTCATCACCAATATCAACCGCTTTCTTTTCTAACAATGTGGTTCAAGATTTCCAAGGAAATTCGATGAAGAGCGATGAGAGATCAAGTGAGGTACCTAAATGACATGAGCGTTGAATTTCGGAAAGGGCACTCCTTGCTAACTCTGAAGGTTTATAAAAGAGACAAGGTTTTCAATGCTAAAGCAAAGCGAAGACACTTGAATGCTTTAAGAGTCATAAAAGGTCATTTGCAAAAGGCATTTTCAAAAACAATTCTGAACCCTCTTACAAACCATCGAGGTCTAATCGGTCTTGAGGCTTTAGCAATTTCAACCAAAATCTATCGGTCTCATCAAAATTTTCAAAACAAAGCGTGGATTTTGAAGCTAAATACAAAGCTAAAGCTAAGCTAGCATTGCTTGAGGCCACACCTCGAAACAACACACAATTGTTAAATCATGCGGGTAAAAACAAAGGTCTTGTTCTTTGAAATCTTGATTGGGATGAAGAGCTGTCTCATCTAATGGCGAAATGGTGCAAGTCGATTGCAGCGATGGCTCTCTCAAAGAAGACAAAGGCGGGCTGTGGGAAAAAATCATGCCGGGGAATGGAGAGTGGGTCGACATTACAATGAAGAGGTAAATATTTTACTTTCTATGGATGATGACTACGATTGGCGATCCTATATGAACTATATCGGTGTTGACCTTAAGTTTGTAGAAAACAGCGATTAAATCTTTTTCAAAATATAACAAGCTAAGTTTTGAACTAAAAAGTGTAGGGATGAGCGCTTCTTTTAAAACAAAATAAGCTTGAGGCTATCACTTTGCAAATTCAAAACCTTGAATTAGTTAAAAGAAATCGAGCTCTTGAGAAGAACTTAAGAAAGAAAAAAATCATTGCTAGTTGGATGCTAAGAATCCAAGAGTCTTTGATCTTTGTGGGAGCTCCTAGCGACAAAAGAGTCATAGGTGATGATCATCTCACGACTCTCACAACAAAGACCGATCTCTAAACTTTTGTGTTAGGTGGCATAATTGCCAATGTGTTGACTATTCCCAAGCCCGGTGATTGTATTGATCGGGTTAATCGATAATAAGCTTCCTAATTTCGATTACGATGTGCCCGATGGTCTTGAACACATCTACGAGTCTGACGGAATCTCAAGCACCGCTTCCACCCTGGAACCTCTTGAGTGCTACTCCTAGCTCTGAGCTTACTCCATTACAATTCAATCCACACTCACCAAAAGAAAGGTCGGACTTGGTAGAACCATTCTCAAAGACCAACAAAACCAATTCAACAAGAATCTACCCCACCGAGACTTCACATCCTCTGTCCCACTAAAGTGACCAAATTGACCAGGCGGTGAACTTGTGAGGAAGCTAGCGATAAGATGGAATCCATCAAAAAGTCCACTGAATCGGTCAAGGAAACAAAGTCGACTTCCTCTGGTTCCTCAAAGTCAAAAGCCACCACAAAACCCAAGCATAAGTGTGATCTATGCCACTATACCGGTCATACAATGACAAGCATTATAGAATCCTTTTTGTATGATGCGCAAAAGGCGGATCACGGAACTTCGATCACTTACAATATGTAAGTTCTCTCGATAAAGCAAACTATACCAAAGTTGGTCATCGGTATGCTTCAACCTCAAAATCTGCTCAAAGTTTAGAGCAAAACCCTTTTCTCCTTGCCCTGCTGTGGCTTTAATGATCATCATCCGATGATTGTCTCATGAACACATCTTTGTGAGATTTGCGAAATCCGACTCATGAGACATCCCGGCGTGACAATGTCATCAATTCAAGGAAGTTCAAAGCAACCAAGAATCAGCGGGTCATCTCGGTCTCTAAATGCAAAACACAGTGGTAGCACAATGCACTCAACCGCGACCATGAGTCGATTGCTAAATTCAAGCGGACCATTAGACCCAAGCCCACTAGTAAGTGGGTCGATGAAAACTAATCCACTTTATTACTTGTGCGAGAGACACGCCGATGAGCCTATCGGCATCTAGATAGTGGATGCTCAAGAAGCATGGCTGGTGTTAAGGGTATCTTCACAAGTATGTAAAGAACCGGGACCAATGTAGTATTTGGTGATAACTCATCATGTCCCAGAAGGTTATGGTTGAGTATACTATAATGGAATAGTTTTCTCTAGAATAGCTTATGTCAATGGTCTAAAATACAATCTCATCGATGTCGGTCAACTCTATGATGCAAAGTACATTGTGCAATTCAATCACAAACAAGGTACCATTTTCAATGCCAATAAAGAAGTTGTTTTGATAGCTCCTAGAAGGGATGATGTTTATGTCTTAGACATGTCAACACTCTCTCAGATGGAACTGTCTCTTTGCCAAAGCCACTGAAAGCTGTCAATGGCCGTGGCGTAAGAGACTCTCTCACTAAACTTCAAAATATCAACAACTTGGCAAAACAAAACAAGGTCCTTGGTTTACCATCCTTGGTTTTGCAAAGACAAACCATGCTCGACTGTGAAAAAGGCAAACATCAAAGACATCTTTCAAAACAAAACAAAATTTCTCGATCAAAAGCGCCTTCACTCCTGCATATGGATCTCTTTGGACCGATCGGTCCTAGATCAATCCGGCATGAGAAGTATACACTTGTCATTGTTGATGAGTTCTCAAGATATACTTGGGTATAATTTCTTTCCAAAAAGTCGGTGACACTATAATGTCATTCATCGGGAACATTGAAAACCGAATGACATTCTTTGTTAAACTCGTCGAGCAGACAATGGTCTTGAGTTCGAAATGAAGAGCTTGAGAATTTCGTGATGAAAGGGAATCTCCCAAAATTTTCATCTCCTTACACCCCAGAACAAAATGGGGTGGTGAAAGGAAAAGCAGAACTCTCATTGAAATTGCTAGAACTATGTTAAATGGCTCATTCTATCAAAACATTTACGGACTAAGCGATCAAAACGACTGTTATACTCAAAACATGTCAATCATTGTCAAAGACATAACAAAACCCCATATGAGATATTCAAGGTAGACTTCGATATCGGCTACTTTCATGTGTTTGGATGTCATGTGTTTATTCATAACCACATGGATCATCTAAACAAGTTTGATGCTAAAGGCGATGATGGATACTTTCTTGGTTACTCACCGATCTCCAAGGCCTTGAGGTATTTAACACAAGGAGACAACAAGTTGAGGAAAATTTTCATGTCACCTTTGATGAGAGCTCGAGAAAGCATCGGGTTCACCAACACCTCGGTGGAGGAAATAGGAATTGATAACTCATCAAGATATCCTCGATGAGTATAACAACGAAATCAATTCCTCATACCAGGCGATCGACATCTCATATTATGTCTTACCTCATAACCTACCGGACCAACAATCAATGAATTCATTGAAAATCAACGATCCTATTTGGGATAGGTAACACTAAACCAAATGTTTAGGAACACCGTGATTCAAGAACCCCAACTGAACAAGACATCTCAGAGATGTTATTAATGATTACTGTGGCTCCACTTTTGAACTCACTCTGAATCTCGAGTGACCTCTTGACTCGGATCCTAGACCACAAAGTAAATGGACAAAATCTCGGGACATTGAACTTGTAAACATCATTGGTGAACCAGAGGCATGCTTACAAGCATGGCTTCAAAACTAACTGCAACTTGACAAAATGTATGTCTATATCTTGATTACCTATCGAAATAGAACCCGAGTGTCATTGAGGCTCTAAAACACCAGTGAGTTCGAGCCATGCAAAAAGAACTTCAGTTTGATAAAAACAAGGTCATGACCTTGATCAAATGTCCTCGAGGATGTCATAGTCATAGGAATAAAGTGGGTTTTAGAAACAAAGCGATGAAAATGGCACATCATTAAAAACAAAGCGGACTTGTAGCCAAGGTTACTGATCAACAAGAAGCATTGACTATGATGAGACATTTGCTCTGTTGCAGAATGGAAGCCACCGGGATCTTCCTTGCATTTGCTACCTACATGAACTTCAAAGTTTACCAAATAGATGAAAAAGTGCATTCCTAAATGGTGAACTCAAGGAAGATGTGTATGTTCGACAACCACCGGGCTTTGAGGTAGTGAATTCACGACTATGTCTACAAGCTTGATAAAGCCCTTTATGGACTAAAACAAGCTCCCGGGGCATGGTATGAAACTCTCTCGGCCTTCACGATTCAAAACAAGTTTATCGGAGGAAAGATAGACAACACACTATTTATCTATAGGACAAAACAAGATATGATCCTAGTCCAGTGTATGTTGATGACATCATCTTTGGCTCAACAAATTACACTCTTTGCAACAGTTTGAAAAATGATGACAAAGAAGTTTGAAATGAGCATGATGGGTGAACTCACTTTTTCTTGGACTACGTCGAAACAAGCGATAAAGGAATCTCCATCAGGTCAAGAGTAATATACAAAATCTCTTGAAGAAATATGAGATCTCTGACTGTGCCTCGGTGAAGACACCAATGGTCCCTCCCAACAACCTTGGACTGATCTCAGCCGTCAGTCAATCAAACCCATTTTAGAGGATTTTGGCTCACGATGTATCTAACTACTTCCGGACGGACATTGATTCTCGATCATCTAATAGCAAGATATCGGTCAATCCCAAAGAATCCCACCTCGCTGCGACCAAAGAATACTCGGTGCACGAAGGAACCCCAAACCTTGGACTCTATTATCCAAAGTGCTCGGGGTTTGATCTCAAAGGTACTCGACTCGATTATCTTGGTTGCAACATGGACGAGAAAAAGTACCTCGGGGTCTGTCAATTTCTTGGAGGAAAAGCGGTTTGTTGGAGTGCTAAAAGCAACAATCGGTGGCTATGTATTGACCAAGTGGTATGTTCTTCTTTGCGGGATGTTGTGCCAATGTATTATGGATGAAAAGTCAACTCGGTGACTATGACATCCACTACAAAATGGTACCCATCTTACGTGACAACACCGATGCCATTGCAATCTCCAACAACCATGTCCTTCACCAAGAACCAAACACATTGATATCGGATATCATTTTATCGGGGACCACATAATGAAAGGATACATAGAGCTTCATTTCATTCCCACTGAATATCAACTTGCTGATATCTTCACCAAACCCTTAGATGAACCTACCTTCAGGAGACTGAAATCTGAATTGGGAATGCTAGACATTGAAAGTCAGCAACCTAAAAACCAATCCCAATCTCAATAAGTTTTCACTGAAATTGTTCATCCTCCCTGAACAAATCCCAATTTAATCCTCTCACTGAATGAGTAAGACTCATTCAGGGACCCTGACTCTAGATATTGAGCATTGAATGAGTAACTAAATGCATCTAAGTATTAGTTACTTAAATGTCCTAGGTTGAAAGTCACACCAATTAAATATAGGAATATATGTCATTGTATCTTCTTGTCGGGGCCCCTAATACTTACCTCATCCACTTGGCATTAAATGCCTCCTCTCACATAAAATATCCTGTGGATATTTTATTCTTGAAAAAGTGCACTTTCTTGTACAACGCAATTGTTTCCTTGAAAAGCGATTTTCTTTGCGGATAGTGGGTGGTGGCATTAAATGTGGAAATTCAAAACGTTTTCAAAACCGACTTTACAAATCCACTTTAGTCCACAAACCACCCTCTCATCACTCTATAAATACCCTCACAAAATCCTTAAAATATACACAAAGTATTTACGCTAACAAAACTACATCAAAATCTCTTTCAAACCCGAGAAATCTTTGTGTTCTTCAAATCTTTTCTAAAAACCTTCTCGTAAACCTTTACAAAGTTTTTCATCACGACTTGAGAGATTCAAAACCCTTTTAATTGTTCTTGTCAAGATATTTTTCCCAAAACCCTAAAACCTTTTAATGGAAATGGCAAGAACACAATCTCTTCAGTTTGCATCACAGTGGGTAGGTGATCTTAGCAATGTTGAATTTAAAACAAATAATGTCATAGGAAATTTTGAATACCCTCAAACTGTCCCAGCCTATAAGGACATTATGAAATTTTTGTTTAACTGCCCACTGAAAATGGCCTTTGTTCAATGTCCCTCAATTGTATACCAAAATCTCTTCAGGGAGTTTTGGGCTACTGCAGTGGCCTATGACCCGACAACCTCAACTAATGAGACAGAACTAAGACCACTCAGGGAGTATCTCATTAAGTTCAGTCTGTTTAATAGGGAAAGATCAGTCACCCTAGATTACAAAACTTTTTGCACCTCAACAGGGTTAGACTACAATAAGGGTGTTTATATGCGCCCATCACGAACCCTCCACGATGAAGGATGGGTTAAAACAAATCGTTTGGATCCACATTTTTGGACAAGACCCCGGTCACCAAAAGTTCATTTCCGTGGCTTGGAGGATCCTATTCACTTTTGTGATTGGGTCCTCGGCGGGAACCACTCATCCATTGAACAAGTTAATTCTATTCGAGTTGATGATGGCATCTTGTTTGATGAATGGGGTCAATGTCGACAATGGGAGATCATTTACGATGATCTCGTAACCAAGCTCTTGAGCAAAACTAGGGGCGAAATCGTTTCGTACCTAGGTTTGTCTCATGTGCTTTACAAGTATTCTTGGGTTGCAATTATCCTCGGGAACAAAAATACTTGCATGCTTTACAGCATCTGAGTCAATCTAATTTTCAAAAGGACCCATCCCTTGTCACTAATATTGAATTGGCCCATATGGTTGATGTAAACAACCGGAGGGACTCGATGTCTCCTAACCTGCTCCTAAAAAGAGAAAGGGAAGTCTCGGTGGGACTAAGACCAAACCCAAGTCTCGGGGCCACGAGGCTTGAGAACACTAGCAAAGGCAAAGACCCAAGGCGATCGACACCCACTGGAGCCCAATCATCATCAACCCGGTGACAACGAAGGACAACGATACATCATAATCGGTGCCCTTGGTCCCAAATACTACTCCCAAGATCCATAGGAAACATACAACCAGGGTAGGGGCGCTTCCACCGCCCAAGGATGACATTAGCAAATCCACGGCCTTTGTCTAAGGGCACACCGATTGATCCCAAAGACTCGGAGGAACTAAACAACCCGATAGGGATATAACTATCAGCGACTACGCGAAAGGCAGGGGAAAAACCCGCCGGTGTCTCGAGGGTCTCGGGGGACAAAGACTGGGAGGAAAGAAACAACCCGCCGATCGGAACCCATCACCAATCGACTCGGAGAAGGCGGGAAACACCCGCCAAAGATGTCGAGGGGTCAACGGGGACAAAGACTCGAGAGGAAATATACCACCGCGATATGGAGCCCATCACCACCACCTTGTTAGCATTGGCGATGTTCTTTGAGATACTATTTTCGATGAAGAAGCGGTGAAAGTGAAGATGAAATTTTATCGGCGGGGAAGAAGTGGACAACGATGTTCAACTCGAACAAGAGCATCATCACGATCCAAAAGAGCCTAAATAGTCACCTTTCCGACTGCGGACAATGACTCGACTCTCTTCATCCAGTTCTAATGAATTGGCCAGGTTTGATAACATTCTTCCAATCAACGAAAAGCGGTAGTTATGTGGATCACCAAAGCTTCAAGAAAGATATATTACAGGGTCAGCGACACCTTGTGGGATCAACATCTTGAAGTTCTTTGCAAGTTATCTTGATCTAAGATCCGATGTGCTCACCTTCAATGCTAACACGATGAGCACATAGATATTATGTACAAGCATCTTCATAGATTAGATGATAACTGGCTAAGTTTCTCAAACATCTGAGGTTTGGAACAAAAATTGATGAAATCGGGGACTCGGTCAAAAGACCCATCACTCGACTCAAAAGTCTTTGGAGGCTCTTGAGGCGTTGAAGAATTCCTCGAGACCTCACCGGGCGATCACTATGCTAAAGTGTGCCAATGTTCGGGGTCTTCAATCTTGAGTTCGATCTCTTGAGCAACAACTGGGCTCTTTGGATGCTCAGTGACCAACAGCTAAGGCTTCTCATCAATGGCTTGGAATCTTGGGCCGCATGACCGCCTTGGAACTTTCTCAAGCTAATCTGGAAACAAAGGTCCTTGGTCTTCAAAGGATACATCGATATCAAGGCTATAGTCCTTGAAATCTACCAAGCCTTCAAAGGTCAAGCCACCCAAACTCCCAGGTGTCGAGCCAACTCTTGCTCTCCTTTGAAGTTGCCGCAGCAGTTGAGGAGGAAGACCATTGAAGAGACCTCCTCTCACCGAGGGAGCCAACACCACCAGTCCAGTGTACCAATTTCATCAATCCTACCTTATCATCAACAACAACAACAATGGTTATAGCGAGTTACACCATCACAACAACAACACCACCTTGGTAGCATCATCATCTTCCTCGGGCGGGACAAAGGAAAAGGCATAATGCAAACTCCACGAGCACGAGAAGCTTCCTACAAGATCGGCGACCGAATACATGCTCACACCACAACTGACTAAGTTCCTATCTTGCAAAGAAGAAAGGAAACAAAAACTAGGCGAGGAGGAAAGGAAGAGCAAAAGAAGCGATAAAGTTGTCATTGAAGAAGCGAAATTTAGGAATTGATCAAAGAAGCTTGGAAGGGTCGAGGCGGGACAAAAGTTTAAGGATGCTCGGTACGCTAAGATGGTGAAATGAGAAGCGGTTGGAAGAAAAGAACAAAGAGCTGCGACCATCGGGCAAGCAAAATTGATCATTACAAGCGGACAATGACAAGCGAGAAAGCTGCTGAGAAGATCACCGATGTGAAATCATCCCAGTCTAAACCACTGGAAATGAAAGTCTCTGAGGGGATGATAAAGACACTTTGAGGTTCATGATCCCTAAAATTCATGACTTTGGGATCATTGAACTCGATGAACTTGGTCCATTAATTGAAAAAGAACGAATCACGGTGGTTAAGGAGGCGATGAAGATGCTCGATAAAAGGTATGAAAGGCGGGGATGCACCGGCTGGCGGAGATTCACACTGCTGCTGCACCACAAGGATCTCAACCTCGGTCATCAGGGAAAAGAAAGAGGTTGAGTTCCGGCTGATATCAAAGTGCTGGACTCGAATGCAACGGAGCTGAAGGTGTAAAGTTCGTGAACTGTCGGTGATTGAAAAGCACGAAGAGGGCTATTTTTCATTGATGTCTATGGAAACCCAGCATTCCAAAGGTGGAGTGATATTGATCAATCGGGAGTGGCTACAATCTTTGAGCTACATACCGATGGCCTCTCAAATCGAGACTCACTGCAAATGTCAAGTTACGTCTTGACCTAAGCGCCAAGATAAGAGAGCATCATGGCGGGAAACACTCATCACCAAGAAAGTCAAGCTTGAAGCACTGGAATCTATCACGGGTGACATCATTACATTTTATCGTTTGTACTAGTGATAGGAACCATGTAATGTGATGAATAAAAGATGTATGTTTTGATAAAATACTCGGTGTTCCTTATTGTATTCATTAGTACATTCGGTGTAAGAAGAAGCCATTTGCTCACTTACAGCGATCAAACACTAAACTATTTGTATATCCAAATAGGGAGGCTATTGGGTTCGATAAATACCCAAACCCCTTAATCTAGGATTTGAATAGAAAATATCTCAAGTGTTTGGTCCGTTAAACACTAACGGTCCTTTGAGTGCATAGTCTCTCGGTGAGCTATCTTCGAGATACTCGGTAAGAGGTAAAGAATAATTCTCTCCACTCGGTGGGCGGAACTTAAAGGGTGAAGGCGGGTCTAGAAGAAGATGGTGGAATCGGTGGTGATGACAATAACTCACCGAATCCTAAACTCCTCCCAACTACATACTGAAGACAAACCGAAATTGTTGAAGACTATGAAGGCGAAGAATAAGCGGGATAAAGCAGTTTACATTGGAAGCGAATAAGGCAGATACTTATCACGAAAGTTTCCCTTTTGGAATCGACATCGATCTTGACATGAAGAAAGTGACTTGGTCCCTTTACCTAATATAGTCTTTGTAAACAAAGACAAAATACGTCGATGTCTTACGCAAATTGTCGGTTTGTCACTTAGGAAAGAGTTAAAACTTATACTTGTATAAATAGCATAAGAGATGGAGTGAAAGTTTAAGCTTGTGAATTGTAAAAAACACACACACAAGCCGTCTTTCACTCCTCCAAATACAACTTTGTCCACGAGATAGCTCGGTGGTTCCATGTAGTTGTGCTCGGACTTAGCTTTGAGCTTAGTGAGGAGTTACAACACTTTGTCATTTCAATCCCTAATCTTGTTCCATAAGTACTAGGCTAACGTATTCTTTGATTCATTTCTAATAAGAATATGATGTTGAAAATTACACTTTGTGTTTTACTTGTATCTTTTAGGTCATTGATTCACTATTAGCTTGTTTACAATACTTAAACTGCTTTTTATACTATAGTAAATAGGGAACAACACTATGCTATATGGTACATTATATAACTAATGAAGTATTATCGAATACAAAGCGAAAACAACATTTATATGAGCGCAAAATACAAGGTTGAAATGAAAACTTATAAGGTATACTTATTTGTTTTATTAAGTATGTTGTTTATTTATAACGGTAGCCTAAAGATAAGATGTGTTATGATGATGATAATTTACAAGACCGCATCAACAAAAATATATCACAACATAACTATTCAGTTCCAAAGTTACCTTTTCGAAAAGTAAAACTTATATATTTTAATGGATAATAATATTTAATAAATTTTTTTAGAAAAAACCCCGTGCGTGCAAGGACGGACCTTAATGGAGACCGGGGAGGGCCCGGCCTCCCAAAATTTGCGGCACCTAGTGTAAATATTATAGGTTTTAGGAGTAATTTAGTTGAGGTTATAAACAAATCTCCGATTCGGCCCTCCCAAAATAAATCCGGCCCCCAAAAAAAAATGTTCAAGTTCCGTCTATCGGTACGTGCACGGGTATTATAACTAGTATAATAGAATAGCCATTGCATTTCTTTTGCATTATCATTATCATTCCTTTTCTCATTCCTCCATCTTAACTAAGCGCCTCCTTATACTTTGAAGCCTCTAACTTTAGGTGATATACAGGCTTTGTTTTAGTTGCTCTTTAGCTTTCATTTAATTTGGTTTTGAGTAGGAGATGATTGTATTATCTATTTAGATAGTAATTTTTGTGTGTGCCATGTTTGTAGATTTGGTTCGCTAATAATTTTTGAGTAGGAGATGCTTGTATTATACGGAGTACTATTTAGAACTCATAGTAATTTTTTTCAATGCCTAATTTAGGCTTCAAAGTATAAATATGAAGACACTGCAATGCCTAATATTTGTCAATGCCTAAGTTTGATCTTATTTGATCTAGATTCTATATATGAAGACACTGCAACAATTTTTAAACTAGTTTACAAATATGAAGACACTGCAAATTCCTATTATTAGAAAAACATAACAGTAGTGATTATTACACAAGTGATATAATACAACGAGCGAAAAAGAAAGAAAAGATTCCATTACCAAAAAAAGAAGAAGAAAAAAGCATCGCGATTCTACCTACCACAAAGACTTCCACTAAGGAAGCAAGCTTCTACCAAAGAAGCACCAAACCCTAACTTGACCACACCGGATCAAGGCTTGACCACACGATACAAGACTTTTACACCTTTCTTATCTCGCACCCGGATAAGTCTTTTCACTTGCTTATCCGCACACGGACATGACTTTACAAATTAATGAGAGTTATAGTATTTGTTGCAAAACAACCTAAGACTCAACATAAAAAATAGAGTAGAAGAAGTGTAACAATTCGTATTTTTTAGGTAAATACTTACCTATAAACTCAAAACTATTTACTTTGAAAGTTTACATAATTACTTTTACGCCTAATCGTTAACTTAAATCGCGTAAACCGAAAAACGGCATTTAACGTAAACCGGCATTATAGAAAGTCAATTCCACATAAAATATATGTCATATGCCTATTTTAATCACATTTTATAAATCTACACTTTTTATTTTTCAATTTTACGTAAAACGCATTCGTTTCACATTTCCGGCCATACATACATGCATTTTTGCATCACCACCTTACATAATACATACATATACATGCATAGATCATTTAAATACAAAATTTGAAATCCGTCTTTTATCTCACTCCATTTTGCCCCCCTCTCCATTTATTTTAGGTAAACCCAACATTATGAAACCTATACATTACTACTTTGGTGATACACTAGTTCTTAAGCCAATATGTGACTTATTTGGCTTCTCAATAAGCATTTGATTCAATTGCTCTTTTTTTTGCATATAACCGGCCACCACAAAGACCAAGAGAAGGAATGCCTAATTTTGGTAAGATTCTCACTATACACCATGATGAAACAAATTTTGACCAAACCTAAAGAATTTCTATATAAACCAAGCTCTAGATAGCTCATTTTCATCACATTTCAAACAAAAATAAACTTTTTATCTCTTGTACACATACACGGCAACCACACTTGGGAAAAAACAAGGAAAAGCTTTGGTGTTTTGGAGTATTTTGGTTAAGCATTTAGAGTGGTCATAGTTGGGTATTACTTGGAGTTAGGGTGTCATTGAATTGGTCGGTCGGGTTGAATCGGTCGAATCGGGTCAAGTCGGGTCAAACCAAAAATAATATACGAACCCGACCCTATTTGAACTCGGGTTGGTCGGGTTGGGTCAAATCGGGTCGGGTCAAGTCGGGTCGGGTCAAGTCGGGTTGGTCAAGTCCATTTATATAATTCTAAATTTAATTTCTTAAATTTAGTAACCAAGCGTTATGAATATAATGTCTATTGGTTTTAAAGGTTATTATATTCATACAGGTAGAAGCGATACATAATACATGCATTTATAGTTGGATTTACACATTTCTTTTGTAATGCATTTTGTTTTTCAATAAAGGTCGATTATATAGAATGAAAATGAATATAAAACCAAATATATGAAGCAATATATGTTCATGCACTAATTTGGGCATTTCAATTAAATAAAGATTGGGAAAAGTTAAAAAAAAAAAAAAAAAAAAAAAAAAAAAAAAGATTTAAGTCGGGTTAGTCGGGTCGGGCCGAACCCGAATTTTCAAATATTTTGAACCGATACCCGACCCTAGTTCATACTCGGGTTAATCGGGTTGACCCGATTGACCAATTGGATTTTGGACCGAGTAACTTGGGCAGAATATCCTTCGTCGGGTTCGGGTCCGGGTCGGGTCCGGGTCGGGTCGGGAAATATGACACCCCTACTTGGAGTACTTGGGTTTTCTTGTTCATTCTAACCACCAATCTTTCACCACCTTGTTGTAAGCATTAGAGACTCAGCTATACTCATTATTTTACTTGTATATGCATGTCTTAATCATTGTAGCACTTATATATGCTTGTAGTGTTGAGAAGTTTTGGAATAAGTTAGTATAATTTACACAAATTCTCTCCTAAATTATTAGTCACGAATTTCGACATAGAAACCCTACCTAGACATTGCTATGGACCTTTCCAATTTTGTGAACCTACATTCACGTCTTAAGTTGATTTACGGAATTTTCATAATTTTTAGAGTTGATTTGATATTTTAATAAATCAAGCGAAAAGATTATATCTGACAAAAGCGAGTAAACACTTTGTTTTAGTAAAAATCCATATCTTAGACCTTTCCGTACGGAAAAATCAATTCGTAAGGATAAATATCGAAGGAGCTACGACCCCGAGACCATAGGTGTAGTATTATGAATTTATAACAGCAATGACACCTTATTACGTTTTTTACTTTATAAAATAATTGGTGAAGAACCAAGCCTCATCGCTGCTATTTTTGGAATATAGAATCGAAGACGATAAACCTAGGCCATTTGAATAAATTTCCTTCTTTAGAAATTAAGCAGTGATAAAGATTTAAAGCGTATGTTTTAAGGAGTCATTTAAGCCCTCAATCAATACATTTTATATCAGATTCTTTGCTTAAAATCGTTCCTTTTCACATTTTAGGTCTTTTGGAAGCAAATTCTTTGGAATCAAGCACTTTTAGACGAAAAGGAGCGAAAACATGAAAAATGACAAAGTCAAAATTCAGGTGATTTTTGCACGGCGTCCCAACTCAAAGACAAGGTTTTCTAAAAAGTCTCAGCGGCAGCTCGGGTCATATTTTGGTTTTACAACATGGCAGTCACGCCTTATTCGAGGCGTCACCCTTTATTTTACACAGACGACCAAGACTCATTCCAAGGCGGCGTCCTTAATGAAGTCGAATGGCGTCGCACTTCCTCAGCGGCGTCGTCCCAATGATGACTTGTCCGCGAAACCCTAATGACGGCGACGGACGTCACCATCAAAAGCGACGCGTCGCAAGTGTAGATCTATATATAGACTTCGAATTTTCTGTATTTTATGTGTAGTATTTTGGAGAGCAAACCCTAGTTCGTTCATAGTCCGACTTGGGCAGTATAATTTTCTGATTCTGTATTTTACGGCGAGTTTTGGTATTTCCAACAAGATTTCTAGGTTTCTGGCAAGTTTGACCACCGTTAACCAAGGTTGACTGATTTGTTTAACTGATGTACACAAATCTAAAAGGTTGGTGGACGATTAGCACCTAAATAACGATTAGTCGATCTTATAGACTTTTTTTTGCAACGCTGCTCGTTATTCTATAACTAAAGATATGTTTGAAACTAACATGAAAAAAATATATAAACTTTAAAAGGAACAAGACTGCTTCTTTTATGAATCTGACATCAATAATTTAAGTTAATTACTTGTATATAATGTACACGTATAAATGTACCCAAAAAAATAATCATATGATTCTAGTAAGAAAAACACCTTTGTGATAGTATTTATTTTTTGTATCATAATTCTGCTGTGTGTAAATTTCCCATTTTACGTAGAATTTGTACATTAATTTGTTTATCTCATACGACGAATGACCTTCCCATTAGCATCTTCATTCACAATCTTCATGACTTCGTCTGGAGGAACAAGCCAAACTTGAGGCCATTTTAATTCATGTCCGATTTTTGCAAATTTATCAGCGAGTCTGTTGCCTTGTCTATAAACATGTGTTACATGATAGTTTCTAAACTCTGGTAGAATTAGATTGATACAACTAACGTGTTTTGTACTTCTACACACTTGACATCTCTTTTTTGAGATATTATTTCAACCAAAGTCTTGTAGTCTCCTTCAAGCCATAGATCAGTGTATCCATTTTCAAGCACCAATTCAAGGCCTCGTTGAAGTGCTGCAAATTCAGCAACAGTACTACTAGTTTTCCCTATGGATTGAGCGTACCCTAAAAGAAATGCTGCATTGTGGTCTCTTAATACTCCTCCTATACTTGCTTTACCCGTCTCGCATTTGCATGACCCGTCAAAGTTTAGTTTCGTCCATCCAAACTCAGGTTTTTTCCAAGAAACCGGAATTGGTTCTTTACTCCAGTTGCTACAGAAAACTCGAAATGGGCTTTTTGCCCATACATGACTTCTATATATCCTAAACATCGTGGACATAATTTATATACTTTTTATATGAAGAACCTGTTTATGATACAAAAACAAATATTTACACATACAAAATCATACAACATACATGTTTAAAAGCCTAATGTGCAAATGGCAAAAAAGTTTGAACAAAAAGATCTACAGAAGACGTGGTCTTAATGAAACATAATGCATCTTAGGGAACTTCGAATATGGGGTTAGAGAACTTGTAGCATGGGACAAGAAAGGAAGATTCTGAATCATTGTAAACATAAGAAACACAATAAAATGGTTGATGATCATTGTTTTTGGAGATTTTACAAGATATTATGGAGAGAATATAGGAAGATCTGCAATGAGAAAGGAGGCGTCTATCTTTGTCAACAAATGTTGACCTTAAACTCATTAACCGTCAGAGTAATTGCCTTCATTCATTTGAAATTTCAGATAGCGAACATATACGTACAAAATAAATACACATATACATATATTAAGGGGCAGTAACACTAACAAACTTGGTATTGCTTTGGCCTCAAAAGCTTCCGTTACCAATAAGCCATAACCAGTCGAGAGCAGCACCCAAAAATATGCCACCTAGTAAAAAGAACACAAGCAAATTTCCCAACGCGTTTTGCTCCGGACCCTGAAAAAAGTTATCATTGTCAGCGAGACACAATAACTTCCTAACGTTTTGAAAAACGAATTTGATGAAAATTTACCTTATAACCCTTGGGTGCAACCATGAGGACACACACTGCAAGGTAACCGTTAGTTAATCCCAACACTGAGACAAGCATTATCATCCATCCTTGATCACCATATTTTGCAGTGAAGTAAAACGCCGGAATAAGCAAGAAGCGCAATATGACAAAGATCAGAATCCCTTTTCGTGATTCTAGTTTGAGACATTGTATTAAAGGAATATATCGTGATATCAAATCCCAAACATTGAATGTAGCTACTAAAACAAGAGGATACCTACAAAACAATGTATTTCAAAAGATTCACTTTGTGTATCCATCATCTAAAAGGAGATTCTGACACTGCAATCAGATTGGCTCAATCAGTCAAACCCTAAGGAACGCACTCTGGTGCCATAGGTGGTAATATGGACAGTGGTCACATAGGGTGGTTCGCGCAACTGTAGAAGTAGTCGAAAATTGTCGGATCTGCTCTGGTTACTTCTTGTTGGTTGTGTAGCTCCCAGAACAGGGTTAGATAATCAATGTCAGCAGAAACAAATACCACTAGGTGGTTACCGGATATCACTTGGAATCGTGTGATCACTTTCCAAAGTAAACTATTCGACCCTAATGCCTAGGTTACACGAATATCTACTTGGGATAAGACCAAATGTTTGTTATTGAATTAGGCACAAATCAATAACCCTTTGCTTAGAAGTATTAATCGTTTTACGTGTGTCCTTCATGCATAACGGATCTCCTATTTATAGGAGGTTACTCGAGCTAGTCAAATGGAATTATGAGAATTAATCGGCCCATTAATCTCCTCATAATTATCCCCATTATAGCCGTTAGTGGTTACATGACCAATTAAGCGTGGTCATTATGCGGTTGTAATGCCACTGAATAGGTCAAAGCCCGTTACAAAGCAGTACTTTCATCAGATTTCATAGCACTATCGGTGGAAACACTTCTTCGATGGAAACACCGCCTCGATGGAAACACTTGCCTCGGTGGAAACATCTTATCGATGGAAACCACAAGCGATACTTTCCACCAAGCAGACTTTTACTAGCACTACCAATACAAACCACTATTAGAGTCGGGATGTTCATGGACCTTATGGGTGTACACTCTGTACCTCCTAACCCATTACAAGGTGTGAACTAGTCCCACAAGTGCACTAAATTTTCCAACAATCCTCCCAAATTTAGTTCACTTCCTTTGCATGAAAACAAACTTTAAACAAACATGTGCATAAACGAAAATGTCACGAGGATTGAATTTCCATCTTAGTAAATTATCGTTCAAATATTCGAGAATCGTGGTGTTCTAAGAATTGAACCCTTCACCCATTTGAATACACGAAGATAAAATACACACAGTTTTCAAACACTTATCGACTCCGGACACTATACAAGCCATGTGTCCATATCCAAATTCATAAATGTTGTAAAGCTAAAGTCCAAAAGCTTCACAGGCGGCAAAACTTCAACATTTACATAGGTGGTTCCTCTTTATTCATGCTCATGCCAAGCACTTTTCAAAGAAAATTAACCATTAAGTAAAGACTTCATCCTCCTTTCAAGCGAGGTTACGAGCACAACCTTGGGATGTAAATAAAACATGTGCTCCAGTCCGGCGAATGTTCAACTTTCCACATTGAACTCAGCTCCCAAGTTTCCTTAGGAGGAGTTGGGTGTCCTAGCATTCGATGACTAAGTTGAACTTAAACTCATCCCTTTATAACCACGTCTCTAGCCACCCTGGACTTTATAACCAAACGTCTCTGAGCCAAACCCTTCGTCAGTGATCGGCTAAGTTAGCCAATGTTGAGATCTAACAAACTCTATAGATACCACCCCGATTCATGATAAGCTCGGGTTTGCGAATCATGCTATGTCATATACGACACCTAAGTGTCTAGACTTACCATTGTACATCCAAAGGCTATAAGCCTTAGCCAATGTAATATATTATTAATGGGTTCTCAATTCACTATCACACCGGATAGAAATAGGTGCTATAGGTTTAGGCCAAAAAGAAAACAATGGAATCTCGAAAGCAAGTTTTTGGGGAACCATTCGACCTTCTTTACCGTTTTCAACCATGCTAAAGCCACAAATTCGATTCCATTGTTGAACTGGTGATACAAGTTTGCTTCTTGGATGCCCAAGAAATTGCACCTCCACTAAGTAGGAATACCCGACCCGGTGGTAGGCGAATTGTCTTCGATGTTCTTGATCCAACTTGCATCGGTGTAACCTTCCAACACTAAAGGATAGCGATTATATGAGAGACTATAATCCATAGTTCTCTTGAAATACTTGATACCACAATGAACGACTTGCCGATGATGAGCACTAGGATTACTAGTATACCGCTCGATTTTCCCACTACAAAATCAATATCGGGTCTTGTACAAGTCATGGCATACATCAGCACCAATTACCTAGAATACTCAAGTTGAGATACGCCTTGCCATTATTAGGCATCGACTTCTCAAGTATCCATAGGTGTACTCACGGAGTACAATCAAAGTAATTGAATTTCCTCAACACCTTCTCAATATAATGAGGCCGAGAGATAGAAATTATTTTACTTTCATGTTTAATCCTTATACCAAGGATAACATCACCTCCCCATGTCCTTCATGGAGAACCTTGATGACAAAATTCCTTTGTCGGTCAACTGATTTTAGTCGGTGCGAAAGATCAACATGTCATCAACATATAGACAAATGATGACTCCTTTACATTTCATCAAATTTGCTATATACGCATTTGTCGACTTGGTTAAGAACATAACCACTAGACAAAACCACTTCATCAAATTTTGATGCCATTGCTTAGGTGTCCTTGATCCATAAAGAGACTTAATCAATTTACACACCTTCTTTTCATTGCGAGCATGATGAAGCCTTGAGGTTGGTTCATATAAACCTCCTCTTCCAATTCACCATTCAAGAAAGTCGTTTTCGCATCCATCGATGAATAATCGATTGTGAATAGATGCCATAGCAATCGGCAGTCTTATAGTGCGATACGAGCCACGGGGCATAAGTATCAAAGTAGTCTATCCCAACTTTTTTAAAGCCACGAATAACTAGTCTAGCCTTGAACTTTTCAATAGTTCCATCTACCTTCATTTTCCTTTTGAAAATCCATTTGCAACCCAAAGGTTTGCAACCGGAGATAGATCAACCAACACCCAGTGTTGTTCCCCATGATGGAATCCATCTCATCATTGATTGCTTCTCCGAAAGCAATATCTCGGACTTCATTGCTACTTCAAATGTCTTGAGATCATCCTCAACAATGAAGCAATAGGAGTATTGGTGCGAGACCTCATCCTTGTTCCTTGAACTAAGTATAGTTGAAACTCGAGTCCAAATGACTTTGGAGTCCCGACTCTTTGCTTTTCACGAGCACGAGTTCGGTTGTTGCACCACAACCTCATCGGGACCATTGATGGTTCATCATCGAGGACCTCGATACACCAGATGCCATGAGTTCAATTAGGAATCCTTTGACTTGGTCTAGGGGCGATGAGAATCTATTCTCATCAAAGTCGCATCCCTTGATTCAATTATTGAGTTAACTTAAGCGTATTCATTAGGTTCAATAACATAGAACCTAAAAGCCTTGGAATGCTCAAAGATATCCAACCAAGATGCAATCAATGCCTCTTTCACCCAAAGTTTTCGACTTTGGATCGTGGAGTCTTACTGACCCTACAACCCCAAACCTTGAGATAGTTCATGTTGGGTTTCCTTTTAGTCCGAGTTCATAAGGGTAACCTTGTTCCTTTTGTTGGGAACCCTATTTAATAAATAGCAAGTGTTAACATAGCTTCACCCCGAACCCTTGACTCGATCTTGAATAGGACAACATGGAATTAACCATCTCCTTGACTTCTGTTTTCCTTTCGAAATACCATTTCTTTGAGGAGTATAAGAGGCGATCGTTTCATGGATTATACCAACAGATCGAAAATCTGAGTATCCATGTACTCACCTCCCTATCGATCCTTAATCTTTTGATCGGGGACCCAAGTTGTAATTCAACTTGAGCTTTAAACACTTTGAATTTATATAATGCTTCATCCTTGGTATGTAACAAATAGACATAACAAAATCTAGAAGCATCATCAATAAATGTCACAAAGTACTTCTTATTCCCTAAAGAAAGAGTGGCATGCAAATCACAGTCATCGTGTATAAGCTCAAGAGCTTAGTCTCACGACTAACACCACGAAAAGGTTTCTTGGTTATCTTGGTCAACATGCAAGTTTTACACTTTTCGTTGTCCATGTCAAAAGTTGGGATCAACCCATCCTTAGACATATCTTGCATTCTTTTATAGTGTACATGGCCAAGTCTTGCATGCCATAGGGTAGAGTCGGTCGGTCGATGGTGGTCACAAATCTTTGAATTAACACTATCAATGACAATATTAAGCTGAACATTTGATTACACAAATATCCAAAACCAATAAAAACACCATGCTTAGAAAGAACAAATTTATCGGACTCAATAACTTGTTTATATCCATGATTATTCAAAATACTACTTGAAACCAAGTTCTTCCTTATATCGTGAACATGAATAACATTAAACAAAGTTACAATCTTTCCGAACTAAATCTAAGATCTACACAACCATGACCATGCACCAAGGTCATTGACTCATTTCCCGTGTGAAGAATAGAACCATCATTCGTTGACTCATAAGTCTTGAACCAGCTTCTATCTTTGCACATGAATCTGTTGCACCGAGTCAACCCACCACGCAACATCATCATCCTGCACATAATAAGATTCGATATATATGTAACATAATAAATCGAAAAGACTTATTAAACATATTCGACCTTTCGGTGAGTTGGTGAACCACCACTCCACCCCACGAACCATTAGTGCACGATCCATTGGCTTTACCACCAACTTTAACACCCTTGCAATCCCTTTTAATGTGACCCGGTTTGCCACATTTCCAACAAGTAGGTGTTGCCTTCTTGTTAGGATTTGCCTTGTGTTGTCATGATATTTGCGTTTGCCTTTGTTGTCATTGTGCACGGTGGAGTTGTTATGCTCCACAAATATATTGACAACTTTTCTCCTTTCTCTGCACCAACTCATCCTCCTTTCCTCTCTCTTTTCTCTTTCTCTTAACATCATTACAACTAAACCATACCATCATCTTCCCCATCTCACCGCTACTCTTTGCTTGTCATTATCTTGCACCTTGAGAGATTCTTCAATGCTTGCCATGATAGCCTGACTCAACCGAGTTAATTCCTCCTTCTTATGTTTCAAGGTATGCTTGAAATCTTTCCAAGAAGGGGAAGTTTATCAATGACACAAGAGACTGAATAGCCTCATCCATGTGCATATTGTGTTGTGTAAACCTTCCAAGTATACCAAGAAGTTCATTGTATTGTTCCATAACCTATTTTAGGTCTTGAATCGGTCATTTTGTAATTTGTGAAACTATTTACAAGGAACTTCTACTTGATGCATCCTCGACCATATATTTGGCATCGAAGGAATCCAATCCAAGGTCGTTGTGAAACAATCAAGGTTGAAGAACTTCTTCGGTGCTTTGGAAGATTCAAATTTCGATAAATATCAAACAGAGAATCGACATACCATTGAGGATTAAACCTCTGCAAATGTAGTCATCATTCTCCCATTTGCTCCTCCTCCCGATCGCTCCACAATAGCATCATCCCATCATCCCCATCATCGGGAATAGGAGTAGTTAGCACATACACCACACTCATGCTTGACAAAAGAAGTGCATCTTCTTCCGCCATCTCCTAAAGTCCACCCTTCAAACTTATCAAGCTTGGCAAAGTTTGAAGCCATGTGTTCATTCGTGACATCCATTGATTATCACAAATAGTTTACTTTGATTGTTGGTTGTGTAGCTCCCGAATGCAGGTTAGATAATCAATGTCGTGAAACAAATACCACTAGGTGGTTACCGGATATCACTTGGAATCGTGTGATCACTTTCCAAAGTAAACTATTCGACCCTAATGCCTGGGTTACACGAATATCTACTTGGGATAAGACCAAATGTTTGTTATTGAATTAGGCACAAATCAATAACCCTTTGCTTAGAAGTGTTAATCGTTTTCTGTGTGTCCTTCATGCATAACCAGATCTCCTATTTATAGGAGGTTACTCTGAGCTAGTCAAATGGAATTATGAGAATTAATCGGCCCATTAATCTCCTCATAATTATCCCCATTATAGCCGTTAGTGGTTACATGACCAATTAAACGTGGTCATTATGCAGTTGTAACTGCCACTTGAATAGGTCAAAGCCCGTTACAAGCGAGACTTTCATCAAGATTTCATAGCACTTATCGATGGAAACATTGCTTTAGTGGAAACACTCGCTCGCTTAACTTGCTTGATGAAACACTCGGTAGAAACCACAAGCGATTTTCCACCGTGCAGACTTTCTACTAGCACTACCAATACAAACCACTATTAGAGTCGGGATGTTCATGGACCTTATGGGTGTACACTCACTCCTCAACCCATTACAAGGTATGAACTAGTCCCACAAGTGCACTAAATTTTCCAACACTTCTGTCCATTTCTATTTTGTAAGTTTGAAGCGTCAATTATTACTCGAAAGATAATATTAACTCATCAACTATATATATGTATATATCTTAAAAAAAATAAGATGACTCATGAGGTTTAATGCATCAAGTATTTAATACTACTAGTTAGATACCCGCGCACAGCGGCGACGATAAATATAGTAAATGAATTGCTAACCCAACTCTCCTCGCAATTCCCTACCCGCTTAGTGAATTTATTTCACAACACTCCAAATGTATATGTGTTAGTTGTATGTTTTGGGTGAGTTCCGACCTGTTTGCCCCCATTTTGACCCATTTCCTTTTAAACTGCACTTGTTTCTATGAATAACTTTATCTATTTGACCGATGAAATGAAACATAATCTATTACTCGATCCATTAATAAGTAAATAAGTAAATGGGATGAACACCCATTAATAAGTAAATAGGTAAATGGGTGGAAATTGCAAATGAATGGATTTTGGATTGTAAAATAAGACCTTACCATGAACCCAACTGGTGTTGTCCTGTATTTTCATATAAGAAACCGGGGAATATGGATAAAGTCAAGACGAATATCAGGAACAAATCTAACGCGTAATCCAAGTTCTGAAATAACAATTCTTTGTTGCTCAGCCTGTCTAGATTCCCATTAACCTGAAAAATCCCAGTTCCTCGTTAAAAACATGGAACTAATACAGTTTTACTCTAACTGTATATATGCACTGAAATTCTAGGAAAATAAGGATACAGACCAATTTTTCACTCAGGTCTGTTTGAACTCCTGCAGCAAAAAGATCTGATGAAACAGTTTGTGAACCTTCAAGGGCTGCTTTCCTACGGTAATGCTTTACGATAGGCAACTTTGTGAATACGAATGCATAGAGAAAGATGCATAGAAACTCAAAGATTGTGGATATCAAGAGGAATAATACTGCAACAGACCGTAAATAATCCTTCAAAAATTCACATCATTCAAGAACTTGAATTCTTATTTAAATTAAGTATTTTGATAAGCATATCTGACAGGTAAATTTTTTATTAAAACAGTATAACTTTTGGACAAAATAATCGGGTCAACTTAACCCATTTTGACCCATATATAAATTTACCTGTCGTGACCAATTATCCCGACCATCCCAATTTTCAACCTCCACGACTATGTTTTCAAAGAAGCTTACTAGCTCCTTTACTGAAGTCCGTGTCAATATTGGTGAAGACAGCTTCCGTGAATAATCTCAAAGCAGAAGTTAGAGCTCCTGAGGCAGCCATGCCTGCCAGGAAGGACTATACAAAATACTTGATCAAGAAAAAGTGTCAACAAGATTTGAAGTTAAATATCTAGCTTACTTGAGTAAATTCCGGACACATTAGAGCCAAATCGCCAAGCATCCCACCTTGAATAAGGGCATCCGCAACCCCAAAAGCAGCAACAAAAAGACATATACCCATATAAGACGCAATGCTACCCTTCCCATAAGTAGCTATATCCAACTGTGTTATCAGTTAGATAAACTTATTACTCCGGCCTGATTTAATAAATATAGTAACTATTTCAGTTATAATACATACCAAAAGAAGGGACAAAGTCGCGAGGAAAAACATGACATATCCAATAATGTTACGTCTTCGAGTATTGATCTTTGATTCATTATATGCAAGATATGCCATCGTTCCAAAGGCAAAGGGTTGATAAACAAGTGTAAGCACCCTAGAGGGATGGTAATCCTTGGAATATCGAAGAAAAAAATGAACTTTCGTCAGGTAAACCATATTAAAAAACGGCCAAAGTGTAAAATGATGTTGACTTTTGGTTTTGATGGTCTAGAATACTCACTGGGAATACATCATAGTAATAATCTTCAACGGAGGTAAGACTATTCCAAGCAATAAGGGATCCAAGTCCAAGAATCCAACATATTATTGTTGCACCAAGCTTCCCCTGTATATATATGATTGTGTTATGTTTTTAGTCCTATAAACACTTTCTTCATGAACCCACAGATACTAGGGACGCACCCGGGAGAACGGGTGGCCATTTTTTTTTTTCTCGTATGAACCATTGGTGATAATGTTTTTGAATGAGATACCTCAAGCCTTATAGGAGTTTGACTCGCATCACCAACCGCCATGACTTTTCCAGAATTCGGAATTATTTGCAGAATTTTAGTGAATGCTTGGTTGGTCTTTAGGTTCAAGTCCTAGGTTGGCAAATGATATTGTAGATGATTATAACATTCTGTCAGTCAAGCGAACAAAACGGGACACGAGTATACAAGGATAATTGATATAAATCAAGACGCAATTCCACATTCGGGGTATATGAAGATTATCTCAATAATATTAGACTGAAAACTCAAAATACTTATTTTATCTTAAAATTTATAGATACAATTTAGTTAATGGATGCAGTTTCTCAAGCCAATCCTAATTTGAAAGAAACTTCTTCCCATAATATAATGAACGCCATGAATAATCGCAGATTCTACCATAATGAACCGCATTTCGACTTTTATAGCCAAATCAGTTGCTTTTCAGGTTTAAATGACATAGATTGTAATGAGAACAGAACATATAACTAACCTGTGAAATGATATAAACTTCAACCAAGATTGAATTGTCTAAAAATGTAAATGGATTGTTGCAAGGTTTTGCAGCTGAAAAGCCAATAGTCTGAACTTACCTATGTCTAGGATGACTCCATATCATCAGCAACGTTCTCCAATTTCAAGCTATAAATATTTGATAGATTGTTAAATACAGTATGTACGTTATTTTACAAGATATTTTGATGTATGCGTTGACCTTGATTACTTGTAATTAGCATATGGCCCTTTCTCATATTTGTAAGCAACTTTCTAATATTTTAAAATAAATAAATTATTGTTTACTTCAAATGGTTTCTAAGGAAAGAATCTTTTACATAATAATCCTAAAGGGGTTGAAAGCAATGGTGGTTTTTATTCATCGTCATTTCAACGTCATTTCATTTTTCTCTCTTCTTACTTTTACTCATTCTCACTTATTATACATCTACTTTGGTCACCCTTACTCAAGGCATTCTCAATTCATTGTATAATGTAGAGTACAAAGCAATGCCTCATCAATTTCTGATTTTTCATACAAAAACATCCACAATGTAAGGGTGAGCAAAACCGCCCGAGACCCGCTAACCGGCCCGAGCCCGACAAAACCCGAACCGCCCGATACCGACTAGCAGCTTCTCGGGTCGCGACTCGGTTTACCATTTCAGCAATTTCGATAATCGGGACGGGTCGGGTCGGGACAGGTCGGGTCGGGCCGAGCCAAAAACCGAAAAAAACAAGCCAAAACCGCCCGAAACCGATTAGCCCGAAACCGATCAACCGAATACTTCTCGGGTCGGGACTCGGGTTACCATTTCAGCACTTTCGGTAATCGGGCTTTGTAAGGACGGGTCGGGCCGGGTTCCGACCCGATGCTCAGCCCTACCACAATGCATTAAACCTTACAAAGTATAACACATCATCACATTGATTAAAAAATAATTCAGTTCACATAAGCAACCATGAGATTTATTCAAATAAAGGACAATTAAAGTAAATGTGTAGTGGAGGACTCCAGTTTCTATGTATAATAGCCGTGTGTACCGAATTGTGTGACTAATTTTAGGCCTAAAGGGATGTGGAAGTGTTTTATTGGTTTGTGATGAAGCGGGCTCATCTAGTGTAACCAATAGAATGACGCCACATAAGATTAGATATATAATTAGCCATATGAATTAGGCATGCCAATCAATGCTCTTAAACGAATGGTCTTTGTGGAGGTTTTGCAAATGATTAAACGTGTGCTAGCTCCTAAAATTTCTGACATTGAACGAAGCCACGCTGGCCCACTGGAGATGGCCTCACCTTTATAATTTTCACCTCTCTCACTTTGATGAGTAACTCACCAAATGAATGCAAATTTGATCGTGAGTGGGACATTTATTTTGGGAGTCATCACGGTGAGTGGGTCACTCACTCCCCAACTTAGTACCACTCCCAAAAATGAGAGATTAACAACTGCAGAAAAATTGTGTTTTTGCTTTTTCTACTGGTAATCGAAATTCGGAATTTTTGTATAATTATCCAGTAAGAGATGTAAAACGAAAGATATTTTTTGTTCCAATTACAACGGGGGTGCATTTGGTATGTAGTTGGGTTTAGAATATGATCTGAATTTGATTTAGTATTTGGATTTAACATAAGATTAATAAAAAGATGCAAGAGAAAAATTAATAATTTTTTTTATGAATTATTAAATTATTTTATACACAATTTTAGAGAGAAAAAAAAAGACATACATATTGTTTTGTAGATCCCACCTTTTTCTTTGGAGTTGAGCAATGTGAAAATCGGGTTTATAATCGATTCGGTCGAGTCATCGATCACTGGGTCGACCGTCGGGTCAACCCGATTTTTTATTTAAAAATAAAAAATAACCGAGTCAACCGGTTCAACCGTCAGGTCAACCCGGGTCAATTGTTCGACCGCCGGGTCAACCCGATTTTTTAAAAAATTTGAAAAAAAAAACTCGGTCGAGTTTCGAGAACCAGGTTGATCCAGATCATTCAAACCTGACGGGTGTAGCTGGTTAACCCGATTTTAGAAAAACATTGGTTTGGTTTTAAGGATTTCAACCCCAAATATATGCTTTAGAACACAACCTAAACACTCCTTTAGAATACAACTTATCTACACATAAAGTAGTGTAGTGTGTCTCAATCTATTATACCTAAAAGTTGAACCCCTTAATTTAATGTGCAAGATGGTTTGTGCAAAAAATTAAGTACGGTACAACCTATCTAAAGCCACACAAAATTACATCGATTTATCAATATGGCGAATTGAATGCATACGCATGAAAGGTCTCCTTCAATGTAGGCACACAAAAGGGCTATGGTTTTCATGGAAGGTATACAAAGAAACATGGAGTTATTAGAACTTTTGGATGCCTCTTAATAATGATCTCAATTATTGTCAATTGTAAAACTTCATGTATAAATACCATGCATGTGGATATGCCATATAATTGGTGGTGGTAGTGGTGGTGAAAAAGGTGGTGTGTTTTGCAAATTTTATTATGAGTGGAATAATTTTACATGCAACGTTCTTACAATTTTTCTGCTTAGCTTTGCAATGTGCTCTATTAATATCTTGTGCTATTTGGATATTTTAGCTAGCAAGTGGCATCCGGATGCAAGTAAATATGATCCGGAAGCATAACAAAGGTTTCGGGAAGTTTCAAAGGCATATGAGGTACCGAGGGTGTTATGTAACTCTTTATACGTCTTTTTGATTTCTTTACGAAGTTGAACTCTTTTCTTGTCTATATTATTATACGTGTTATTGATGAGTGTGTAAATACTCATCATTTTTTGTTAAATCTGAACTGCAAAACATCCGAAAACACTCGAAATGCATCAAAATGATAAAATATCACAAATAAGTGTTTTATGTGTTTTAAATGCAAAAATATCAAAATCTGTGAAAACGATCAAGTTTGCATAATTGGCGCTTTAGTCCCCAAGTTTCAAAAGTTGTCAAAACAGTCCTCGTAAATCAAAATAAAGAAAATATCATTTCAAGTCCTTAGGATTCATGAGTTGTCAAAATTGGTCCTTGAGATTTAAAATTGCAAAATTACAACTTAGGTCCCTAAACTTTGAAAATTGTCATAAATAGTCCTTGGAAGTTTGAAAATGTCAAAATAGTCCTTGTACTATTGAAACTTGTCATTTTGGTCCCTTGAAACCACTTTGGAAATTTGGCGATTGGTCCTCAAATAGCGAAATTACAAAATGGTCCTTGTTTAATAATAAGCCTCAACCTCGGCCCTCATCAAAACGACTTTTGGACCCCACGCTAATATACACCATGACCCCCTGTTTTGACCCTCTTTAATATTAAACCCACAATCAAACACCCCGTCAAACCTCCTTTTCCTCCAACACCTTATCTCTTCTCTCCTTCTCCACTGCTCGCAACACTCTCCCATCACCGCAACACTTATCCCTTCAACCCTCACTCCATCATCATCACACCTACCTTATTCCTACCCTCCACCACCCCTAGTTGCAATTTCAGAACCCCACTGCTTTATATCCACTTTCCCGCCAAAACCTCATCTATGGCCAATATGTCCTCAAATGATCCAATGGCTACAAAGGCAGGTGGGATTTGCTCAGAAGTCTAGTGGGAGCACTTTTGATGTATAAAAAGAGAAGAGAAGCAAGAGAGGGTAGTAGTACTTAGTTTTTAATTTCCTTGTATGTCGTTTTTCATTAAACTATCTCAATTAGTTCTTTAAACTGTAATCTTAAGCTTTATTGTATTAAACCTAAGCTACTTAGTCATTGTAACTCATTTTCAAGTATTAATTCAAGGTTCATTTAAGTTTCATGTTTTTATATCCACTGTTAAAGAAATCAGTTTCATGCTCTTATACTCAATGCTCCAAGTAGCATATTTTCAACTCAAATAAGCTTATTTAAGTTGTTTATAGCTTTTAGTAAGCTTAAGAAACAGATTCAAGCAATATTGGTATCCGGTCAACAAAAGTCAAACTTTGTGCATTTTGGTTCAAGCAGTCTTGGAAATGGATATGGGATGATGCAGAGTTGGATATGGGTTGATTCTTAGTTAGATATGGGATTAAAACAGTAATAGAATAGTGGTTCTTTGATTCTTGGCAAGTCATAGTGACTGTGGACACAAGTGAGTTTTCACACATATATCTGTCTTGATTTGTTGTTTGTCTTTGTTTAAATTTGCTCATTTAACTGTTATTAGGTTATAGTTATTCATTTTCAGCAATAGCATAAGCTAGTTAGTTATTTAGGCTAAGTCATTAGTAAATCAGTTAGCTAAAGTTGTGTTTGGATCAGTGGGCTTATTTGAGCTTGAGCTTTTGTTTGTGTTTAAAATCATCTACTCGGTCTAAGTTAGGTTCACTTGAACCATTTTAGTCATCAAATCTCATTTGTGCACTTTAAAAGTCAAAATCAACCATTATCTCGTCCTAATTTCATAATCATAGAAATTTGTGAGATCAAAAGCTTGATCTGTGTTAAGAAATCATTAGCATAGCTTGCATTAGTCTTAGTTTACCATAAAACATCTATTTCAGTTCATAAATTGGGATCAAAACTCATAAAAGTCAAAATTACCAAACTGCTAAGGAAAGTCAAAAGTGTAAATCTCAGTTTTCACCCAACTTGGGTGATTTTTCATAGCTTCATTATTGGTTCAATTCCAGTGAAACTTTGGGTTCAAAAACTTCAACTGGTCTAGTTTACAAAAATGATTTTTGTTGAATTTTAGTAATTTTGTAAAAGCTTCAAAACAGCTTGTCAATTTGGTAAAGTTGCCATGTAATCGACTCAAGATATACCGAGTTCAGCAGTTCTTGCGAACTTGTCATAAGCTCAATTAAGCTTATCTCAGCGCATTTGGTCCATAGGTTCCTTGCCGTGTCTACTCTAGGTTCCAACATCTGCTTTTGAGTTCCACTTATTTAAGTAGCTTATTTTCAAGCTTGAAGTAAGCACCCCAAACTGCTTTTTCGGCACTTGCTTAAATCATCAAACTGTTTAGCTAGCACAATAGAGGTTAAGAGCAGTTGTATTTGGTTGCTTTTGAGTAATATTAGCTTACTTTAGTTCTTGTAATCATTTGGTGCTAATTTGGTACCTCTAGCTTATCGCGAGTGCTTGTTTATAAGCACTCTTCATTCTGATTTATAATCCTACACATAAGCTACTGCTTTTATATTTTTCTTAGATTCGAATATTATTTTAGACTTTTTGAATTTTCATATTTTCTAGCACTGTTTGCTATTTTCTTCATTTAAAACAGCTTTTAAGCCTTTTAAATAGCTTTTAATACAATTAAATCGGAAAAACTTCAAAAATAAGTTTTCATTTTCCTAGGTTAAGATAAATATAAAAAGTCAAAAATTATTTTTCAGATTTTCTTAGTTAAATTTGTAATTTTTAGCCTTTAATTAGTTTTAAATAGTTTTTAATTCATAGAAAATAGAAAAATAATCAGAAAAATACAAAATTAATTTTGAAAATTCTCTTTAGTTATTTTAGATTTTTCTAAGTTATAATTTTATTTTTTAGCTTTATTTCATATTTTCTTGTATTTTAGGGTATTATTAAATAGGTAAAATCAGTTTTTAATTAATAATAATTAATTAATTAAATAGTTATAAAATAATTTTCTTTTTCTCAAAATTTCCTCTTATCATTAGGTTTGTAAAATGTCATTTTATATTTTTAGGATTAATCTTGTTTGAGCCACATTTTCTTTTATGCGTTACGTAGTTTTAATTTAAATTTATAAAGAAAAATAAAAACATCGATTTTAAAATAGTGATAGCGTTTATTTAATAGAATTTATCTTTTAATTTTCTTTAATTTTTATTTAAGCCCTGTAATTTATAAACTTTTCTTTAGGTATAATCAACCAACCTTTTTCCTGCTCAAATTTTCTCGATCACTATTCGTTTGATTATTGATCATGCATTTCGTTGGGACTTAACGACTTGGGGAAACACTATACTCCTTTAGATCTTAATTGCTTTGGTTTCAGTTTGTTTGGCTTTTATTACGGTTGACCATTCACAGTGGTTGGCTTGTGTGATAAAACCGACCGTCGGGATCGAATCAAATTTTGGCCATGCACGGGAGTCAGCTAATAATCTTACATTTAGCATTAGTGATTTGAATATTCACTCCTTGTTCATACCATCTATATATATCTATACTTTCTTATAAAAATCCAAAACCCAAAACATCTTAAAACGATAAAACACAAAAATATTTTTCTTTTTGTTTCTATATATATATAAAGATAAAAATACAAAAGATTTGTCGTTTTCTTTGTTTAATAATAACAACATAAAAATTACCACCGCAAACCAAGGCGATTGTACTACCTAACTGGGGTACGACCATAATAAGTTCCCAACCAAAGATTAAAACTTGCCTTTGTGTCCTTGTGAGTGGTGTACCTTTTCAAAGAAGCCATTCATCTTGTGATTATTGGTTTAAGTTCACTGTTGTTTTGCCTCGATATTGTTTTAATTGGATTTGTTGTTATATCTACGCTTCAAAACCATAAAACCCAAAAAGATTCTTCTTACCCCATTTTCATAATTCCTTTCATAATTCCCTTCCTTAACTCGAGATCTCTTAGAGTTAATTCTAGTGTATGCACACTCGCTCTTCTAGATCGTAAGCCCATTTCGTGAGCTTGTCGATTCCAAGAAGGCGTGTCCGTGACGTTCGCCCCATCACCGGATCGAGATCCGGGTTGCTCACACTACTTCGCTTATCATGGCGGAAGAACGTCCTATGTGAGCTTCTCCAGCACCCATCGGCGGGTATGGAGATGCTATTGTTATCCCACCATTGTGGTGAAAATTTTGAACTCAAAACCGGTTCTTGAATCTTGTAACCTCAAGTCAATTCTATGGTTTTGAGAGGATGATCCTCATGCTCATATTCGATGGTTTAACAAGATTGCATCTACCATCAAATACAAGAATGTCCCTACGGATCTTTGTCAAGCTTCTTACATTCCCATTTTCCTTGAAGGCAAGCCGGTTGGCTTGAAAAACAACCCCTAAATCAATCGAAACATGGGAAGACACGGTAAAGAAATTTGTGAGCAGTTTTATCCACCTTCCAAAACCACGAGTCTTAAAATGAAATCATCAAGTTCACACAAAGTTTGATGAACCCTTGATGAATCGTGGGATCGTTTTTAAGGAATTGCTCATAAATGTCCTCACCACGGTTTCTCCGAGTTGATGCGACTCGATACTTTCTATAATGGAGTGAGTCAATCGATCAAGATTCTCTCAATTCCTCCATTGGAGGAAATTTCTTGAGTAAAGCGTAAAAGAAGCTTTAGCGATCATTGAAAACAAGTCTAAAGTCCGCCTGACCGCATTTAAGCAAACCGGTTGTTTCCCAAGTCGGTGTTGGTCCTTCTACTTCATCGCTTATGAGTCAATCTAGCACCGATGCTAAGATTGACAAACTCACTGAAGCAATTCAAGCTTTGGTTCTCTCCAACCAAAGAAAGTTTCTTTTCCACAAACTTCACCTCAAGTTAAGAAAGTGGAAGTCAAGTGTTACTTGCGGTGGCCCCCATGCCTACTACAACTGTATGGCCACCGATGGTAACCCTTTGAAGCAAACGCTGTATGGATTTCAAATCCAGGAGGCAACCAATACCGTGCTCCTATAGACCCGAACCACCGCCTTAACCACTACCTGGACCACCCGGTTTCAACCAAAACCAAAACCGTAATCAAAATCGTAATAGAACGAACCAAGGTTTTCAAAACCAAGGAAATTTTAGTCAAAATAACGGTTTTCAAAATCAAAGTCAAAACTTCCAAAACCAAGGAAATTTTAATAGAAACCAAGGTCGTGGAAATTTCAACCTGTGGTATTTTCATGGCAATAATCAAGGAAATTTCAAAATCAAGGCCCTAATCAAAACAATAGGGCGAATTTTCCTACACAAGATCAAGCCATTGTTCCAACTGGACCATCATCCGATGAGTTGTTGAAGCAATTCATGAAATCCCAAGAGGAAATGAACAGTTGTTGGTTAGCCGATTTCGACATTAAGAAGTCTTTAAATGATCGACCCTCGGCCTGTGTACTTTACCTAGCAACACGATCGCTAATCCGAGGGCGATGCAAAGGCGATCACAACCAAAAGTGGTGCTTAGATGATGGACCCGCTATTCCTACTACCTCTTCTTCTCTCCGAAGGTAGTGGAAAGTGAACCCGAGGCGACAAAGGACAAGGAACTTCCTACTAATAACGGAGGTACCGGAATGTCCATCCTCGTGTTGTCCGAAACCCGTAACCAAACACGAGTTGTTTTTGAACATCCGGTTGAAAACCCCAAATCCAAAACTTCTATTCCTTACCCTCACGCTTAAATAAGCAAAAACTCCGCGAAAAAGCCACCATCAAATGGAAAAAAATTCAAATTTTCCAAGAAATTCATTTTGACATAAGCTTTGCGGATGCTATCATCGCGATGCCCAAGTTTGCATCAACTATCAAACACATGTTAAGCAATAAGGAAAAAGCTGTTTGAAATGGGTAAAACTCCTTTGAGAACCGCTTTCGGCTAGTCATAAAAAACTTCCCGAGAAGCTTGGAGATCCCGGAAAATTTCTTCTTCCTTGTGTTTTTCCAGAATGATTGAATGCTTTGCCCTTGCCGATCTTGGTGCAAGCATCAATCGATGCCTTATTCGAGATGGAAGAAACTTTCTTCCGAACTTGTTCCTACCGCATGACTCTTCACTTGCGGATCGTTCTATATCACGTCCTCTTGGCATCGCCAAGGATGTATTCGTAAAAGTAGGAAAGTTCCATTTTCGGTGACTTTGTGGTTGTTGATTTAGATGCGATCCTCGGGTTCCCTCATTGTTGGACGAGGATTCCCGAGAACGGTCGTGCTCTCATTGATGTATTTGAGCAAGAAATCACGTTACGTGTGGGTAATGAAGTCATCACCTTAACCTTGATCAAACTTTGAGGTACTCCTCAAATTATGATGTCAATCGCTTAATCGAATCGATTTAATTGATATTGCTTGGAGGAGTAATCTCAAGAGTTTCTTGGTTATTTTCATAATTCGTGAGTGGGATTCCACCACATCTTCTCAACCAATCATTGCCGACTCTTCCCCTCTCTCACCGCTTGAGGGAGGTGACTTCTTCTCGGAAGAGATCGATGAGTTTCTTGCTATTGATGAATCAATTCCGCGGAATTGATGGTGTTTATGATTCGGAGGAGATATCCTTTATCTTGAGCAATTGTTAAATGAAGATCCATTACCTTCACTCCTCCGAAAGAAATCACAATTGAGGAAATCAAATCAAGACAAACATCTACGAAGAATTTCCCAAGGTTGAACTTAAGGACCTACCTCCTCATCTCGAGTATGCATTCCTCGAGGGTGATGATAAATTACCCGTCATAATTGCTAAAGACTTAACGAGGAGGAAAAGATCGCTCTCATAAAGGTCTTGAAGTCACACAAGCAAGCAATTGCTTGGAAACTCTCCGACATTAAGGGTATCAACCCGAGTTTTGTACTCACAAAATCTTGATGGAGGATGACTTCAAACCAAGCATCCAACATCGTAGAAGGGTGAATCCTAAGATTCATGAGGTTATCAAACAAGAGGTTCTCAAACTTCTTGATGCCGTTTAATTTACCCGATCTCGATAGTCCTTGGGTCATCCCATTCACCGTGTTCCAAAAAGGGTGGCATAAGCGTTGTCACAATGAAGAAAACGAGTTAATTCCAACTCGATTGGTTACGGGATGGCGTGTGTGTATTGACTATCGCAGTTAAACGAAGCCACCCGTAAAGACCATTTTCCTCTACCCTTCATGGATCGGATGCTTGAGAGATTAGCAGGAAACTAATACTATTGTTTCCTTGATGGTATCTCGGGATATTTTCAGATCCCCATTGATCCGCCGGATCAAGAAAGACCACATTCACCGCCCATACGGAACTTTTGCTTACGCACGTATGCCTTTTGGCCTATGTAATGCTCCCGCACGCTCCAACGATGTATGATGGCAATTTTCCACGACATGATCGGGAAACAATGGAGGTGTTTATGGATGACTTCTCGGTCATTGGGGACTCATTTCGTACATGTCTCTCCCATTTAGATAAAATGCTAAAGCGATGTGAAGACACCAATCTTTGTCTAAATTGGGAGAAGAGCCACTTTATGGTCAAAGAAGGCATAGTCCTTGGCCATAAGATTTCCAAAATGGGATTGAGGTAGATAGAGCAAAATTTGATGTTATTGCTAAATTGCCTCATCCTACTACCGTCAAAGGTATTAGGAGTTTTCTAGGTCATGCCGGGTTTTATCGTAGATTCATACAAGATTTTTCTAAAATCGCTCGGCCTATGACCCATCTTCTTGAAAAAGATGCTCCTTGTTAATACAAATAAGCCGTAAAAACGTTTATTTATATTTTACGATCTTCTAATGTTTTGTCGATAACAAAAGTAAAATCATATTAACGAAACAAATAAAATACGTAAATGGTTTGAACTAATAGTTTTGTAACACACTTACGTTTTCACATAAAACACTATAACAAGATTAAGTGATTTTATATTTTAGATACACATGTACAACAACTAGTGTTTACATATTGGCTTAACAAGTTTAAGTAACTCTATGAGTTAGATACATATGTACAACAACTAGTGTTTACATATTGGATTAATACATACTTATATTAAGTACACTAAAATGGGTAAAAGTAAGTATATACTAAAAAGATAAAAACTAGCAAATGGTTTTTGACCCATAGCCCATGGTTTTATATATACCACTTACACAAGTTCAATGTATCCTTAAGGTACATTGTATCTAGATTGAAAACCATGGATCAACCCATAACCCATGACCCATGACCCATAACCCAAAATACCCATGGGAAAAGAGGAGCGGACCACGGATCCACGGCTTTGTGCTAGCGGATCCCAAGTGGAAGGATCCGTGGGATCCGGAATAAATGAGGAGTTTTCCTCTATAAATAGTGAGCCCTTTCTTCATTAATTCTCACCCTCTCCAACATACTTTCTCCCACAGTTAAATCTCACTAACCATAGATCCAAGAGATCTATGTTTGTAGTTTTGTTTTGTGTGATCTTGTAGGTTCCTTGATAAGGTTTTAAAAGGTACCTTTTAAGGGTCATTTAAGCCCTTATTCGATCACTCAGATCCGTTATTGCTTAATATCGTTCCTTTTCACTTTTAGGTCTCTTGAAGGCAAAATGCTGGAATGATGCTTATTTGGACGAAAAGGCGAATATACGAAGAAAATGGCCAAAGTCGAATCGAGACACTCAAAGTCATTGAAACATAAGGCGGGCGTCACTGCATATCTGCGACGCCGTCGGAAGGAATTTTGACACGGTCGAAGCGAAATTGCATGTTTTCAAGGACGACGTCAGTTCTAAAGGAGTAGGCCGTCGTTACTCGGGACGGCCTAGATGCGACCAAGACGCGTCGGTCAAGGGACGGCGTCACAATCATAAGGTGACGCCGTCGCAAGGTTTACGTGGCCAAGACGAAACCCTAATGATGGCGACACGACGGCGTCACAAAACATAAGGTGGCCGTCGCAGATGTAATCTTATATATAGAATCCGAATTTTTCGCCATTGTGGGTAGTCTTTTGGGTAAAACCTAAAACCGAACCAAGGCTTTCTTGTGCGATATTTTAGGTTCTAAACCCTATTATACATCAAGATAAGTATTTACTTCATTAATTTAATTATGTCTTTGATTATTTGTGTGTATGCTTGCATGTTCTCCATGTCCGGCTAATTTATTTGTGTGTTTGCTTAGGAATATGAAACTTAATTATTGAATATTGATTGGTTGATACTTATCTTAGTTGACTAATGATCTAGAGTGCGCTAGATTATTCGTTGTACTTAATGCTTGACTTTTCTTTGTGAACTTTAGAATATAATTATCTAGGTAATTGTAGGATAAAGTATTCAAGGACAACCGTTGAGTAGGCGCCTATAAATCACTAGAGGATTTGTAAACAAGACCCTTTGGTAATTTCAAAGAGTTAGAAACAAGCACGCCTATAGCCTTAGAATCACAACGCAACTAGGAATAAGGACGTGACATATCAACCATCAATAGGAGATAATTAAGGAGTAGTAAAACCTAAGTAAACACATCTTTAAACTATCATACGAGTACACATCAATTAGACATAGACTATCACAACCTTAGCTTAGATAATTAGATAATAGTAGAGTAATCGGTAGCAATACCAACCCCCCAAATCCAATACCCGAGATTCGTACCTTTTCCATTTCTACAAAAATATAAAAATACAAAAATAATCTTCCTCAACCTCAACCTTAGCGTAGTAACTTCTCACTAGCATTCCTATTCCCTGAGAACGATATCAATACCCGTGGCTTACCCTAATTACTACACTACAACGATTAGGTTCAACGCCTAGGTGTTATAAAACTTGCTCAAGAAAAGGAAGTTTCCTTGACCCGAACGACGCGTGTAGCGTTATCAAGTTTTGGCGCACGGGAATAGAATAGCTAGTTAGTAGTCCACCTCGCTTAGGTTTCTTTGCTTGATTCCTATCAAGTAAATTTTTTTTTCTTATTTTTAGCTTTCTCTTAGTCTATCCCCCTTCTTCGTGACCTTTGTTCGTAACACCCATCACTTTTCACCATGGAAGGTGACAACCAATCACCACTCATCAACCCACCACCAAGTACTCTTGGTGAGTACTCGAGACCAAACCACCTAGGTTATAGGAACACCATTGAGCTTCCCGACCAAGCCCAAACTACGGCCCTGCGATCCGACACCATCCGGTTGGTGCAAAACGGATGTGCATTCCATGGACTTCGTTCAAGATCCAAATCAAGATCCGAGGATTTCCTCAAAATTGTCGATTCCATCGACCTTGATGCTACTACTGGGAGACCACGCTTGCGTCTCTTCCAATTCTCTACGGGACCAAGCTAGTAATTGGCTTGAGCGACTTCCGCCGGCTCCATCTCAAGTTGGGATGATCTTACTTCTCGCTTCCTTGCTCAATTTTTCCCACCGGGAGAACCACTAAGCTTAGAAATGACATCTTGATGTTCCAACAACGTCAAGGTGAATCTCTCTCTAAGCATGGACCCGATTCAAGGACTTACTTCATAAAGTCCTCATCACGGCATTGATCTTTGGCTCCAAGTCCAAATCTTTTATGATCATGTCAACTTTCCCACTAAGCGATCCATTGACCAAGCGGCCGGTGGAAAACTTAGTGATCTCACCGCGGAAGAATCATGGGAAATAATAGAGGACCTTGCCCTCTATGACAACGAAGTTGGGATGACCCCCGTGAACTTCCCAAAACCGTCAAGGCAATCTCCTTGCCTCCTCCCGACCGTAGGATGATCGAACTTGAAGATCAAGTCAAATTCCTCATGAGTTCCTACGAGAATCCTAAGTCCTCGCGCCATATAAACAAAGTTTCCTCTTCGTGCGAGCCGCTTTGTGATCCTCATAACACGCCAAGACTAGCACCCTATCCCCGAACATGCTTCCGCTGAATACGCATCCTCGTAATAATGGAACGGGAGGAAGATTCCTACAACGCCGGACCTAGGAATTTCAATGAAACCCGGAGGCATGGAAAAACAAGCCCGACTTTCACGGGGACAAACCAAAGAATTCACCTCCAATGATTTCTCGTGCCCCCACCTAACGGTCCTAACCAACAGTATTGAAGGGATGTTGCAAAACATAGTTGCGCCCCAAGAAACCCAAATGGCTAAGCTCTCGGACCACTTTAACCATCAACAAGCCGAGATGGATAGGAAGATAGACAACCTGTTGAAAGCCATAAATAGTGATAGGAAGGTTAGTGCTATCTCGAATCCCGAGCCTCCAAGTGTAGAAATTAAGGATCCAAGCAAGCTTATTAAGCACGTCCAATTCGTCAATGCCATCGCCTTAGTGGAACCGGATGAAACAGATGACGAAGAAGACCAAACATTTGTTGAAGATGAAACACCCGAGGAAGAAGATGAAGTAGACAATGACTATTTCAACAAATTTCCTACGGAAGAGGAATTATCCCGCCACCCTCACTTAGTGCGTGACCTCCGTCACATGTATGTTAGGAAAAGCCCTAGAATCAAGTTTGGGAACCCTTGGAATCTTAACATACCATGTTGCATAGGACACCTTTTTGTGGCAAAGGCTTACATTGATCGTAAATCCCCAATTAACATAATGACTAGCACCTATTACAATTGGATAATGAAGAAGCCTATCCCAACTAGGCAAGACCTCGATAATCCTAGTGATAAGTGTAATTTTCTTGGTAGAGTTAAGGGATTGCCGCCTATGTAGGTAGTTTCACATTCCCTACGGACTTCATAATTGTGGAAGATATTAGCAAGGCCATAGACCTAGCTTGTCCCACGTTATTCTAGGAAAACCTTTCAGAAAGCACCGGATGACCTATGACCCATCGTTAGGAGTAGTGCGATTCAAGGATGAGACCGACGACGTAGCCTACCAAATGCCGTTTAAGATTGAGAAGTTTTCATCACTCTCAATGATGAAAAGGAACTTAAACCGTCGGTCTATTACAGGAATGATGAGGATAGGAAAGGGAGTAGATTATGTTATGGCTAAGCTTTTCGGTTCTATAAAGATTGTTTGAATTTAGGACCGAAATATAGGACCGAGTGGGAGAGGTGAACTCTTAGAAAGGAGTATCATGGGACACTTCTACAACATGGAACCCTCGATAGAGACCGTCAAGAGGGCGGTGATGCAAAAACGTAGGAGTAGGACTACGAGTCTAGCTACAAGACTCTTAAATAAAGAAAAGCGCTTCGTGGGAGGCAACCCATGCTTAATTGTTTGCTTGTTAGTGTCATATATCTTTTATTAATTGTTTGTCCTCATGTTTGAATTTGTAAAATGCTTTATTTTGTTTTTAACCTCGCCTTAATTACATATAAAGGTATTTTACATAAAGGATAAGTGTAGGAGGATTACACACGTTTTCATAAGAAACGTAAACATGAGAATAACAATTAATTAAAAGATATATATGTTTGTTTGTTCGAGTCAAATGCTTGTATCGAGTCATAATGGATATTTTTGAAAGTTTTCCAGATTCTAAAGATGCAAATTTTCCGAATTTTTCCAAAATCGCAGATCGCTTTTGTCGTCGATAACTCGACGGCGTCAGATTGCAACTGACGGCGTCGTGAAGGAATAAAATATCGACTTACTTTTTCTCGTTTTACGAGCTACTTGTAAAATTTTGGAATTTTCAGATCTTAACTTTCAAAACAAATTCAAAACATCCATTCCACAAGCATTATATCCTAGTTTAAATCGAGTCTTATGTATATTATTACCGCCGATTTTACGCTAAGGTTTTGTTTGTTTTCTTCTAGTGTGCGGGTTTAGTTTGTCAAGAAAAAGTTACACAAGTTTGGAAGGAGCCTTTCACGCAAAAACTCTTCTTGGAAAAGATTTAACCACCAATTTTACGGATCCTACCGAGCTAATCGGGGAGTATTAGTTTCTTTCGCTTTTAATTACCTTCTATTATCATAACTTTGATACTTTGGGAACATTGGGGACAATGTTCGGTTTAAGTGTAGGAGGAAAATAAAATGGGAACTTTGAAACTATGCTTATCCTTGACTATTTGCTTTGTCCAAGTGTATTTGTGTAATAAACTATGAGAAAATGTAGGTTAGGGTAATTTTAGCCAAATTTAAAATTTTTTTCATGACGATAAGAGTGGGCCATTAGTCTTAACAAAAGCGCCTCATGGATAGGAAGTTGCATGACTAGCACAAAACCCTTTACCACCTAAATTCCACCCAAAATACGAGGATCGCCTTAGATTAGTAGGAATTAAAGCATTCATCTTTAATGCTTAGAGTGTGAACCGGTAGTATATTAGATTCTAGAACTTGTTTTGTGATGCATTCCGAGATCGCTAGTGAGACTACACTTGTGTAGTTAGGAATAACTAAATGATAAGAGGCATTAGGATAAACCCTTGTTTGATACCGTAATATAATTACTTCTTCCATATCGGTTGAGTAATTCCCCACACCCTTTGCGTTGTACTCATCTTTAGTACACGATACCCTAGTTAACCCCTCGAGCCTATCCTTTTCGCGGTTCTCGTGATGTTTCGGTTTTCCCGGATATCAATGAAGAGCATTGTTTACACCCCACCCCTAATATACACCCAAATCGCTTTAGCCTACCTTTATTGCACTCACTTTTAGTGCAAATTTATGTTATCACCCAAAACCCTTAGTTCAATTATCCGGTTGCTTGCATGAGTTGCTAAGTCGAGTCATATCCTTTGTATACGCTTTGGGATGATTGGGATTCATGGGAAAAGTTAAAGTTTATGAAATATAGGGAAGAGAACGTTAAACTCAAATTCCTTTGTTTGCATAATAATGTACTCCAAGTGTTTTGATCTTTCAATTGGTCAAATTAGTGTTAGAGTAATAAAACTCAAGTGTAGGGATGTGTCTATAAATCCCTATCATTTTGATGTACCGTAGAGGATGGTAGAGTAAAAGTGTATGCAAAAAAAAAAAAAAAAAAAAAAAAAAAAATTCAAAAAATAAAAATAAAAAAAAAAAAAAAAAAAAAAAAAACCATACGGCTACCATCCTACATCTATCTTTTAATTTATGTTTGTTTATTTTCGTTGCCTAGAGTTTTAGAGTGTCAGTCTTGGCTTAGCAACGCCATTCTTCAGATACTTGCAACATAGAGATTTTGACTATCCACCACTAAATAGCCTATCCCACCAAACCCTTCATTTCCTACCGTAAGCCTAACATTACAACCCTTTAAAAGACCTCTTTGATAGTCTTTCCTAGGTGCTTACGCCAAAGCGACGGAGGTTTGATCTATTCTCAAGCCTATGGTAATCTATGTACTAGACCGTTAATGAGTGTTTATCTTCCATTTCGATTTGTTATATTTCATATATACCCGAGAGATGTGAGTATCCAAACACCCCATGTGAGGTGCTAGTATGTAATTCTGTGCTTGTTATGACTTTTATGGGCTTATATGTGTTGTGGACCGTTTTGAATGAATGCTTCATGACCCTAACTTATAAATTAATTGGCTAAAGCACATTTGCTTGAGGACAAGCAAATACCAAGTGTAGGGATATTTGATAAGGTTTTAAAGGTACCTTTTTGCGGGTCATTTAAGCCCTTATTCGATCACTTCAGTATCCGTTATTGCTTAATATCGCTCCTTTTCACTTTTAGGTCTCTTGAAGGCAAAATGTCGGAATGATGCTTATTTGGACTAAAAGGCGAATATACGAAGAAAATGGCCAAAGTCGAATCGAGACACTCAAAGTCTGTGAAACATAAGGCGACGGCGTCATCGCATATCTGCGACGCCGTCGGAAGGAATTTTGCGACGGTCGGCGAAATTGCATGTTTTCGCGGACGACGTCGGGTTCTAAAGGAGTAGGCCGTCGTTACTCGGGACGGCCTAGATGCGCCCAAGACGGCGCCGAGTCAAGGGACGGCACACAAATATAGGTGACGCCGTCGCAAGGTTTACGTGGCCAAGACGAAACCCTAATGACGGCGACACGGCGTCACAAAACATAAGGTGACGCTGTCGCAGATGTAATCTTATATATAGAATCCAATTTTTCGCCATTGTGGGTAGTCTTTTGGAGTAAAACCTAAAACCGAACCAAGGCTTTCTTGTGCGAGATTTTAGGGTTCTAAACCCTATTATACATCAAGATAAGTATTTACTTCATTAATTTAATTATGTCTTTGATTATTTGTGTGTATGCTTGCATGTTCTCCATGTCCGGCTAATTTATTTGTGTGTTTGCTTGGGAATATGAAACTTAATTATTGAATATTGATTGGTCGATACTTATCTTAGTTGACTAATGATCTAGAGTGCGCTAGATTATTCGTTGTGTACTTAATGCTTGACTTTTCTTTGTGAACTTTAGAATATAATTATCTAGGTAATTGTAGGATAAAGTATTCAAGGACAACCGTAGAGTAGGCGTCTATAAATCACTAGAGGATTTGTAAACAAGACCCTTTGGTAATTTCAAAGAGTTAGGGAAACAAGCACGCCCTATAGCCTTAGAATCACAACGCAACTAGGAATAAGGACGTGACATATCAACCATCAATAGGAGATAATTAAGGAGTAGTAAAACCTAAGTAAACACATCTTTAAACTATCATACGAGTACACATCAATTAGACATAGACTATCACAACCTTAGCTTAGATAATTAGATAATAGTAGAGTAATCGGTAGCAATACCAACCCCCAAATCCAATACCCGAGATTCGTACCTTTTCCATTTCTACAAAATATAAAATACAAAATAATCTTCCTCAACCTCAACCTTAGCGTAGTAACTTCTCACTAGCATTCCTATTCCCCAGAGAACGATATCAATACCCGTGGCTTACCCTAATTACTACACTACAACGATTAGGTTCATCGCCTAGGGTGTTATAAAACTTGCTCAAGAAAAGGAAGTTTCCTTGACCCCAACGACGCGTAGCGTTATCAAGTTTTTTACGCCATTGCGGGAATAGAATAGCTAGTTAGTAGTCCACCTCGCTTAGGTTTCTTTGCTTGATTCCTATCAAGTAAATTTTTTTTCTTATTTTAGCTTTCTCTTAGTCTATCCCCTTCTTCGTGACCTTTGTTCGTAACACCCATCACTTTTCACCATGGAAGGTGACAACCAATCACCACCATCAACCCACCACCAAACGACCCGCTAAGAGCCCGTACTTCAAGTGAGTACTCGAGACCAAACCACCTAGGTTATAGGAACACCATTGAGCTTCCCGACCAAGCCCAAACTACGGCCTCGCGATCCGACACCATCCGGTTGGTGCAAAGCGGATGTGCATTCCATGGACTTCGTTCAAGATCCAAATCAAGATCTCGAGGGATTTCTCAAAATTGTCGATTCCATCGACCTTGATGCTACTACTCGGGAGACCACGCTTGCTGCCTCTTCCAATTCTCTCTCGGGACCAAGTTAGTAATTGGCTTGAGCGACTTCACGGCTCCATCTCAAGTTGGGATGATCTTACTTCTCGCCTTGCTCAATTTTTCCCACCGGGAGAACCACTAAGCTTAGGAATGACATCTTGATGTTCCAACAACGCCAAGGTGAATCTCTCTGAAGCATGGACCCGATTCAAGGACTTACTTCATAAAGTCCCTCATCACGGCATTGATCTTTGGCTCCAAGTCCAAATCTTTTATGATCATGTCAACTTTCCCACTAAGCGATCCATTGACCAAGCGGCCGGTGGAAAACTTAGTGATCTCACCGCTGGAAGAATCATGGGAAATAATAGAGGACCTTGCCCTCTATGACAACGAAAGTTGGATGACCCCGTAGAACTTCCCAAAACCGTCAAGGCAATCTCCTTGCCTCCTCCCGACCGTAGGATGATCGAACTTGAAGATCAAGTCAAATTCCTCATGAGTTCCTACGAGAATCCTAAGTCCTCGCGCCATATAAACAAAGTTTCCTCTTCGTGCAGCCGCTTTGTGATCCTCATAACACGCGACTAGCACCCTATCCCCAACATGCTTCCGCTGAATACGCATCCTCACAGTAATAATGGAACGGGAGGAAGATTCCTACAACGCCGGACCTAGGAATTTCAATGAAACCCGGAGGCATGGAAAACAAGCCCGACTTTTACGGGGACAAACCAAATAATTCACCTCCAATGATTTCTCGTGGCCCCACCTAACGGTCCTAACCAATGTAGTATTGAAGGGATGTTGCAAAACATAGTTGCGCCCCAAGAAACCCAAATGGCTAAGCTCTCGAACCACTTTAACCATCAACAAGCCGAGATGGATAGGAAGATAGACAACTGTTGAAAGCCATAAATAGTGATAGGAAGGTTAGTGCTATCTCGACTCCCGAGCCTCCGTGTAGAAATTAAGGATCCAAGCAAGTTTATTAAGCACGTCCAATTCGTCAATGCCATCGCCTTAGTGGAACCGGATGAAACAGATGACGAAGAAGACCAAACATTTGTTGAAGATGAAACACCCGAGGAAGAAGATGAAGTAGACAATGACTATTTCAACAAATTTCCTACGGAAGAGGAATTATCCCGCCACCCTCACTTAGTGCGTGACCTCCGCACATGTATGTTAGAAAAGCCCTAGAATCAAGTTTGGGAACCCTTGGAATCTTAACATACCATGTTGCATAGGACACCTTTTGTGGCAAAGGCTTACATTGATCGTGAAATCCCAATTAACATAATGACTAGCACCTATTACAATTGGATAATGAAGAAGCCTATCCCAACTAGGCAAGACCTCGATAATCCTAGTGATAAGTGTAATTTTCTTGGTAGAGTTAAGGGATTGCCCGCTCATGTAGGTAGTTTCACATTCCTACGGACTTCATAATTATGGAAGATATTAGCAAGGCCATGACCCTAGCTTGTCCCACGTTATTCTAGGAAAACCTTCGTAGAAAGCACCGGATGACCTATGACCCATCGTTAGGAGTAGTGCGATTCAAGGATGAGACCGACGACGTAGCCTACCAAATGCCGCTTAAGATTGAGAAGTTTTCATCACTCTCCAATGATGAAAAGGAACTTAAACCGCCGGTCTATTACGAGAATGATGAGGATATGGAAAGGGAGTAGATTATGTTATGGCTAAGCTTTTCGGGTTCTATAAAGATTGTTTGAATTTAGGACCGAAATATAGGACCGAGTGGGGAGAGGTGAACTCTTAGAAAGGAGTATCATGGGACACTTCTACAACATGGAACCCTCGATAGAGACCGCCAAGAGGGCGGTGATGCAAAAACGTAGGAGTAGGACTACGAGTCTAGCTACAAGACTCTTAAATAAAGAAAAGCGCTTCGTGGGAGGCAACCCATGCTTAATTGTTTGCTTGTTAGTGTCATATATCTTTTATTAATTGTTTGTCCTCATGTTTGAATTTGTAAAAATGCTTTATTTTGTTTTAACCTCGCTCTTAATTACATATAAAGGTATTTTACATAAAGGATAAGTGTAGGAGGATTACACACGCTTTCATAAGAAACGTAAACATGAGAATAACAATTAATTAAAAGATATATATGTTTGTTTGTTCGAGTCAAATGCTTGTATCGAGTCATAATGGATATTTTTGCGTAAGTTTTCCAGATTCTAAAGATGCAAATTTTCCGTAATTTTTCCGTAAAATCGCACCGCTTTTGTCGAGGATAACCGACGGCGTCAGATTGCAACTGACGGCGCCGGGAAGGAATAAAATATCGACTTACTTTTTCTCGCTTTACGAGCTACTTGTAAAATTTTGGAATTTTCCGATCTTAACTTTCAAAACAAATTCTGTAAACATCCATAAGGAGATTGGTGTAGTGATTACAAACTCTCGAGTAGGTGACTCGGGGAGTGGAGTAGGGCAAGGAAGGTGTCCTTGTAGCCGAACCACTATAAATACTCGCATTGTGGTTTTGTGCTTCTTACTCTTATCTTTTCATTACATATCTTTATATGCTTGTTTATCAACATCCAACACACACAACCAAATAGATTGACATAAGTCGATCTAAATAGTTTAAAAGGAAGTTTTAATTGGTAAAACTATTCAACCCCCTTCTAGTTTTCCACAATTGGCATCAGAGTTACCAAGTTTCTTGAAGTATATTGTACTTTAAAAACTTGATACGATCCATAGTTAATTGAAAACTACAAAGAAGGTTTTCATAAAACAAACACCATGTTTTTCAAAACTATATGTTTGGATGTTGAGTTGATAACAACATTTTTTTATATATATATATTTTTAATTGCACTAATCTTCCTTGTGATATTGATTAGTCAAAGCTCATACTCACCAAGCTTTAGGAGTTGCTTGGTAACAAGAATACCTTCCTAAGAAGGTATCTTAGACGCAAAAGAGCGGTGAATCGCCTAAGTGACATTTGTCATTTGTAAAGACATTCCTAAGTGCATTCGAGGTATGACTTTCTACTTATATCTAAATGATACTTGTTTAGTATATAAGTGTTATTTGCTAGGTTTTATTTTAGTAGATTTTCGTGTTTACACATGTTTTACATATAGCTTCGTTAGGAAGCTTGTTTTTCACATACGTGTTATTTTTCTCGTCTATAGTCATAGTATGTAGAGCTTATGCTTTATTTCTTCTAATAAAACAAAAAAAACACAATTTCAAAATTCCTCCTTCCCTATTAATAAACCCACTCGACGCACACTTTTTCAACTCTCAACTTTTCAAATTTTCCAATTTCAAAATTTCTCTCATTCAAAAACTTCATCTTCTTCTTCATTCCATCTCTTCCTAAACCAAGAAGATCCGTCATCAACATGGTTTACATCGCACTCGTGCTCATCGCCCTAACACTCATCGCACTTGGTTCCCATGATGAAGTTCACATACGGAGACATTTACTTTGTGTTGTTAATCTATATTGGGGTCATTCACCCAACCTTTGTATCATCCTAGCATTGAAATGCAATATTATTAATTATCTATTTTATCTAGGATGTTTGTGTTATTATGTGTGTTTCATTTCTTCTATATGTGTTATATTCTTTCGTGATACATTAGATGTCATGTATGCATGCTAAAAGAAAATGTAGGATAAAACATACTTCATGGTACAATAACCAGAAACCTATGTTTTATTAAACCGGTTACATATTACAGATCCACGGATCCGGAAGTTACACTAGCCGGATCCCTTTTGAAAAGGAACCGTGGGATCCGTCCCATCGGAAAACAGTTTTCATGCAAGATTAAAAATCACTATCTTCCAAAATAATAATCCACTAGAGCTTCAAAACCATGGGTTAGCTAAATACTAATTGTTAATAGAACATCTAGTAAAACGTTAGATTATTATAGGTTGACCATAAACGCCTTCCTTATTAACCCATCACTTATAGGTTCAACTATGACGCATGAATACGAGTTTGATTTTTCACCACTAGCGCCTACACCCTAACATTTCCTTGAGCCCAACACACCGCAATCATGTCCGTGGGTTCAATAATCTTGAAAACCGCTACTTCCATGAAGGACGTATTGTAGACACCTCTCTACAATTCAAGAAGGTATCAATACCTCCTTCCGAGCCATAGGACTAGAATGTCTTCTTGAAATTAACGAGAAGATATGTCCAAGGTTCATAATGGAATTCTTCCGTCAAGTGGAACTCGTTCGTAACGAGGATCGCTCTTTATCTCTTTGGTTTTATATCAAAAACCAACAATTCACTTTAAGCCTTGGGCATTTTGCTCACATCCTCCGAATCCCAAACCATGGACAATGTGCCTTCACCGAAGATTGGTCTCTTGACTCTCTCTTCAACTTTCGTGAAGAAAATAGCCTATATTGTTCACACATACCCTCTCCGGAAGAATTAACACGCATGATATGCAAACCTCGACCATATTACTCCAATCCAAACATTATCCATACACGGATATCCGAGAAGAGTATAAGATGCTGCTCTTTTCTACGTGAAAATGTTTGGAGTCTTAGGGAAATCGAGATATTCTTCCCGCTTGTTGTGCTCACATGTTGTAATCGTTTGCTAACACAAAACCATACAATCCGCCTACTTCTTCGCAAGGCGAATGCAAATCTTCAAGGCTCCAAGAATAAACTCATTCCTTATGGAATGTTCTTGACACGCCTATCACAATGTTATGCACTTCCATCCTCAATTTCAAAGTCCGTTGTACGTATTTGTGAACAAGATGATGGAACCGCTTAAACATATCTCTCATGAAGACGTTCTTCATTCATGATTCCACCAATACCCATCAATCACATAATAATCCTCCTAGTGAAGACACTCAAGGAACCTAGAATAGTCGAATAGGATCTATTTTAGTTATCAATGTAATCCTATCTCTTTTATGAAATAAAACATCTTACATTTGATATCCTAGTTTTAGAACTCCTTTAAACAAAACTTGGAATATAATGCACCGTCATGATCATTGCATACCTTTAGTAAAGGTTCTGTTTAGCGAGATAGACGGATCCCAAATGTTGTACTAAACGGATCCCTACATCTAGGAACCGTGGGATCCCAAGAAATGTAAAATGCAATTGCAAGCATTATATGTCAAACACATCACTTAGAACACCTCACACTAAGCTAAACATAGTGTCTTAAGATTGATCAAGACTTTATCAAGATAGGTCGACCTTTCCTACTCTTTCCAACTCACATAGATCACATTCTAAGGCTTTGTTAGATCTATCATTTCAAATCCATCACTCTTCCGCTCTCAAAACTCACACTTCATTTTTTACTTGATTCCTCACAACTAGGTTAGAAATCCTTCGATTATGACAAACTCACCTCAAAATTGATCAAAGTTGATCAAATCCTAGTGTTTCCCATCTCTAAACCATTAGGATATTTTCCAAAACACAATCCTAAGACACAACCTGATCTCTAGGATCATTTAGTTTTATTCAACTTCAATTGACATCTTTAATGTCATCCTTGGCCATCCATTGGTATTTTTTTAGTTCCTAATCCTTCCATAAATAACAATCATTAGCTACACCACTCATTGCCTTCAAACACTTAAGCACCCTTCATTTAAAACACTGGGAGAATGAAACACTTAAGGTGATGTAGGTCTAGGATCTTAGAAACATCATTTCCACTCCTTCTTAAAGCTGCGAACGCCGATCCCTAGAACTAGCCTAGACGGATCCTCTCGAAGGGAACCGTGGATCCGGATGATGATCTATGACAAGTCTTGATAAAACAATCATTTCAACTCATCTTCCTAACTCAAACACTCCATCTCATCTTAAATGAGTTCCTAGAACAAAGACAACCTCTCGTAGTTGACTCTTGTGCATGCTAATCATCACATTCCAATGAACCTTAGTGGCTTAAGGCTTAAAGGCACTTTCCAAATATCTTGGTTTATAAACCACCTTGTTAGGATCTCCATAGTCATCACTCACATCCTAACTTTCAGCCTTTGCAATCTCTTCAAATCATCTCATCATGAGAAAACCCCAAGTAACAACCTATCCACCAAAGAACCACCCATCAAAAGGGCTCGTGTTGTACACGAAATCTCTTCAACCGAATCATCTCCGGTCAAACCAATCAAACCTATTCCTAGAAGGTTAGTACCCACAAAATTACCTATGCCAAACACCACCATACCTCCTAGGCCAAACAATATCATCTCCACTAAACCATCTCAATTGGTTCCTAGAGCTATCTCTTTACATCCCCACAATCATCACCTCACCTCTACAATTTAGAGGACTTACCACCTAGGCCGTCTCATCCACTTCCGACAACATTCTCCTCATTAGAGGAACAATGATTCAAAATCAAGGTGTTAAGTCAACACTTGCTCCGCTTCCTTTTCATTGCTTCCATCATATAATCCTATTTGGATTATAAGAAATCACCAAAGCCAACCACCCGACCTTATGGAAGTTGACACATCTTTACCACCATCATCATTCTTGATCGAACCATTCCTAAATGGACCTCCACCAATCCCTCCATCATTCGAGGCTCCTCAACCCACTTCAATTGATCCTTTGAATATAGCCACTTCATTTCATCCACCACCTCTACCTAGCCATGACAAAGATTGCTATCATTGTCAACATGTTGAAAGTTTGATACATGAAGTACGAGAAGACCAACGTTTCATGTTCTAAGTCATGTATATCATAACTCTTGTTTTATTAAATGGAATTACATGCTACTTGTTATTTCGTTGAGCATATGATTACTTTGTATTCATATCTCATTTGTGTGTTAACATTACTTGTTATATCACCTTTGTCGATTTTAGTCATCACCAGACGGATCCTCAAGATATGCCTAGACGGATCCCTACTAGAAGGGAACCGTGGGATCCGTGAAGTCGTAATGTTTTTCTTCATCACATTTGCAGAATTGTGAATTATACTTGCTTTCTAACCTTTGTTTTGTAGTATTTCAATTCACATGAAGACCTTGACATCCTAAAGCTAGGGGAGCTTTATGTCAAAGCAATACTTTGCAAATTACTTGCAATACTAGATTTACTTTTCATAACTTCCCATTGCAAAGTTGCAATCATCTAGGGGAGCAAACCTAGTTGCAAATGATCTAGATTAGAATTACTTTCTTGACGCCTTACATAGGGATGGACTCGTCAAGGGGAGTAAGACGAGATCTATTCCGCTATTTACTCTTTATTTTTCTCTTTCACATGTTTTTCTTTAAAAACAATGTGTTGCTTTTTCAAACACTTTTTGTTTCGACAAAAGTGGGAAAGTAAAAACTACAAATTCAAACGTTATTTAATTTTAGCTTTTCCTTAAAATAATTTTATGTATTGTCATCAACAAAAGGGAGATTGTTAATACAAATAAGCCGTAAAAACGCTTATTTATATTTTACGATCTTCTAATGTTTTGTCGATAACAAAAGTAAAATCATATTAACGAAACAAATAAAATACGTAAATGGTTTGAACTAATAGTTTTGTAACACACTTACGTTTCACATAAAACACTATAACAAGATTAAGTGATTTTATATTTTAGATACACATGTACAACAACTAGTGTTTACATATTGGCTTAACAAGTTTAAGTAACTCTATGAGTTAGATACATATGTACAACAACTAGTGTTTACATATTGGGTTAATACATACTTATATTAAGTACACTAAAATGGGTAAAAGTAAGTATATACTAAAAAGATAAAAACTAGCAAATGGTTTTTGACCCATAACCCATGGTTTTATATATACCACTTACACAAGTTCAATGTATCCTTAAGGTACATTGTATCTAGATTGAAAACCATGGATCAACCCATAACCCATGACCCATGACCCATAACCCAAAATACCCATGGGCAAAGAGGAGCGGACCACGGATCCTGGCTTTGTGCTAGCCGGATCCTAGTGGAAGGATCCGTGGGATCCGGTAAATGATGAGGTTTTTCCTCTATAAATAGTGAGCCCTTTCTTCATTAATTCTCACCTCTCCAACATACTTTCTCCCCGAGTTAAATTCACTAACCATAGATCCAAGAGATCTATGTTTGTAGTTTTGTTTTGTGTGATCTTGTAGGTTCCTCTTAAAGGGAAGATCACCACCTTTGAAGTCGAGCAAGCTCAAGTCCATGAGTTGCCAAGCTTCCTCATCATCAAGGCTATTGAAGTCCTCTTGTTGATGATCCTTTCTTCTTCAAAGAAGCGTAGTGTTAAAGACATTAGTGAAAGATGTCTCAGTGTCAAGACGAAGATATTAGTGAAGGGTATCTATCGCTCATAAGATAAGCACTTGTGGTAGGTGCTTAGAAGTCAAGACAAGAAGCATTAGTGAAAGGTGCTTAGAAGTGAAGACACAAGACATTAGTGAAAGGTGTCTTGTAGATCTAATCAAAGACATTAGTGAAAGGTGTCTTATAGATCTAATCAAAGGCATTAGTGAAAGGTGCCTTAGATGTACATTCGATATGGTGTGTTTCGATGTACTAGATAGACTAGCATTAGATCCAAGGATATTGATGTCCTTGATGATGTTGTAAAGGAGTAGATCTCCTTTGGGATTAGTCGTTGGTGTAGTGTGGTAGTAGTTCCTCCATTGCAATGGAACTAGGTGCTTAGCCTAGTACCTAATAAAGGGTAGGCGACGTTGTGAAGGTGTAGTTCACCTAGGTGTGAAAGAACCGGTGGTTAGCCTAGCACCGTATAAAGGGTAGGCGACGTTGTGTTAGGTGTGGTTCGCCTTGGTGAAAGAACTCGGTATTTAGCTTTGTACCGGAAAAGGTTAGCGGCGTTGTGAAGGCTTCTCCGCCATAAGGAGATTGGTGTAGTGATTACAAACTCTCGAGTAGGTGACTCGGGAGTGGAGTAGGCAAGGAAGGTGTCCTTGTAGCCGAACCACTATAAATACTGCGTTGTGGTTTTGTGCTTCTTACTCTTATCTTTTCATTACATATCTTTATATGCTTGTTTATCAACATCCAACACACACAACCAAATAGATTGACATAAGTCGATCTAAATAGTTTAAAAGGAAGTTTTAATTGGTAAAACTATTCAACCCCCTTCTAGTTTTCCACACTCCTTTTATCTTCTCACCGAGTGCATCAAGCTTTTGAAACATTAAAGAAAAAGCTTACGGAAGCACCCATTCTAGTTGCCCCGGATCGATTTACCTTTGAACTCATGTGCGATGCAAGTGATTTTGCTATCGTGCAATCCCGGCAACGTAAAACCAAGCATTTTCACCTATCCACTACGCAAGTAAGACTATGATCAAGCTCAAACCCATTACACCACTACGTAAAAAGAATTATTAGTGTGTGGTGTATGCGTTTGAAAAGTTTCGCCATACCTAATCTTGACCAAATGTGGTGTATACGGATCACTCGGCTCAAATATCTCTTTGCAAAACAAGATGCAAAGCCGAGATTGCTCCGTTGGGTTCTCCTCCTACAAGAATTTGATATCATTATACGTGATAAAAAGGAGCCGAGAACCCGTCACGATCATCTGTCGATCCTAGAAAACCCTCACCGTGATGTGTTCGAGAAAAGGAAATAAACGAAACATTTCCTCTCGAAACACTCGATGTGGTTTCTTTTCGAGACTCTTCTACCCCATGGTTTCTTGACTTTGCAAATTACCATGCGGGTAACTTTGTGGTGAAAGGGATGTCGTCCCAACAAAAATAAATTCTTTAAAGATGTAAACATTACTACGGGACGACCCTACTTATTCAAAATTTGCGCGGATCAAGTCATCGACGATGTGTATGGTCGGGAAGCTATCGACATTCTCAAGGCTTGCCATTCGGTCCCACTGGGGACATCATAACCCCAACTACACCGCCAAGAAGGTGTTTGATTCGGATTCTATTGGCCCACGATTTACAAGGATTCCATGAATTTTTCAAAACTTGTGACGCTTGTCAACGTCACGGAATATCTCACAAAGAAATGAAACGCCGCAAAACGCCATTCAAGTGTGTGAGATTTTGACATCCGGGGCATTGACTTTATGGGGCCATTTCCATCATCTCGAGGAAACAAATACATACTGTGGCCGTTGACTATTTGTCAAAATGGGTTGAGCGAAAGCTTTGCCTACCAACGATGCCCGAGTTGTTGTGAAATTCTTAAAATCTCTTTTGCTAGGTTTGGAACTCCACGAGCTATAATCGGTGATCGTGGTACGATTGCAATGACCGGTTTGATAGAGTCATGCAAAAGTATGGTGTAACTCACCGTCTCTCTCGCATCACCCCAAACAAGTGGGCAAGTGGAAGTTTCCAACCGAGGATAAAAAGAATTCGGAAAGGACGAGAGGCGAAAACCGTGCTCTTGGTCGGATAAGCTAGATGACGCGCTGGCCTTCCGACAACTTATAAAACACCCATCGGTGTACTCCATACAAGCTTGTGTACGGAAAGGCGTGTCATCTGTAGGTTGAGCTTGAGCACAAGGCATCTGGGCCTTGAAACATGCCAACTTCGATATTCAGACATTGGTGATCACCGGAAAGTTCAAATGAATGAATTAAATGAAATCCATGATCAAGCATACGAGAACTCTTTGATCTACAAAGAAAAGACAAAGAAGATTCATGACTCAAAATCAAAACCGCGTTTTCAACGTCGGTGATCGAGTCCTTCTTTTCAATTCAAGATTGAAGATTTTCTCGAAAACTAAAATCCGGCCGGTCCGGACCATTCACCATCACTAAAGTATTTCCTTATGGAACCATTGAGTTATCTCAACCCGATGGTCCAAATTTTAAAGTGAATGGTCATCGATTGAAGCATTATTTTGGAGAGACATTCCTCCGTGGTTGTCCCGGATCTACAAACTTTCCCCATGAACAAATGAATGCGGGATCGAGTCAAGCTAGCGACTCGGGAATCAAAAATGCGAGCACGCCATATGGGTTTTCACCCATATTTCGACTTCTTTCTACTTTCTACCACCCCAGTGGGGAGTTGCTCATTGTTGTATATAAAGTTTGAAAAAAAATAAAAATGGCCGTAGTATTTCCTTTTACGCTCTAAGTTTCGCATAACCATCGGTACTTTGAATATTGAGGGCAATATTCATTTCTAGTGTGGGGAATTCTCACAATTTTATCATGTAATTATGCCGCCCAATTCCCCATTTTGGCCAAAATTTTTTTGGAGTAAGTGTTTTGCACTTACTCAACTTATGGTTATCATCCGCCATGTCTAATAAACAAAAGGATTGGCTAATCCAGAGCAAACGGCTCTTGGTAAAGATATCTCAAATCCGCTTACGACTTGCAATTGGCCCAAAATTGTATGGTGTTCATTTCACCATATCCTTAAAAGTGAAGAGTTGGCTAGCCCGCAAGTTTATGGCTTGTGGTAAAGGCGATGGGAAAACCATAATTGGTAATCACTCACCAAAGATAGTATATATTATCTAAGAGTTGGCTAGTCCGAGCAAACGGCTCGTAAAGACAAATCAAATCAGTTGGAAGTCGGTGATTTGCTCAAAATCATTTGGTTATCGGTGTACCAAGGTTCTTACTTGAATGAAACATTTGGCTACTCGTAAGTAATGGCTTTTGGTAAGAGATGAAATCCATAAATTTTTCTCAAAACATTGCTGGGACTAGCAATATCTTAGTGTGGGGGATTGATGAGTGTGTAAATACTCATCATTTTTGGTTAAATCTGAATCGCAAAACATCTAAAACACTCGAAATGCATCAAAATGATAAAAATATCACAAATAAGTGTTTTATGTGTTTTAAATGCAAAATATCAAAATCGGTGAAAAACATATCAAGTTTGCATAATTGGCGCTTTAGTCCCCAAGTTTCAAAAGTTGTCAAAACAGTCCACTGTAAATCAAAATAAAGAAAATATCATTTCAAGTCCTTAGATTCATGAGTTGTCAAAATTGGTCCTTGAGATTTAAAATTGCAAAATTACAACTTAGGTCCCTAAACTTTGAAAATTGTCATAAATAGTCCTTGAAGTTTGAAAATGTCAAAATAGTCCTTGTACTATTGAAACTTGTCATTTTGGTCCCTTGAAACCACTTTGGAAATTTGTGAATTGGTCCTCAAATAGCGTAAATTACAAAATGGTCCTTGTTTAATAATAAGCCTCAACTCGGCCTGTCAAACACTTTTGGACCCCACCAATATACACCATGACCCCCTGTTTTGACCCTCTTTAATATTAAACCCACGTCAAACACCCGGTCAAACCTCCTTTTCCCTCCAACACCTTATCTCTTCTTCTCCTTCTCCACTGCACGCAACACTCTCCCATCACCGCAACACCTTATCCCTTCAACCTCACTCCATCATCATCACACCTACCTTATGCCTACCTCCACCACCCCCGGTTGCAATTTCGACCCCATCGCTTATATCCACTTTCCCGCCAAAACCTCATCTATGGCCAATATGTCCTCAAATGATCCAATGGCTACAAATGCAGGTGGGATTTGCTCGTAAGTCTAGTGGGAGCACTTTTGATGTATAAAAGAGAAGAAGCAAGAGGTAGTAGTACTTAGTTTTAATTTCCTTGTATGTCGCTTTTCATTAAACTATCTCAATTAGTTCTTTAAACTGTAATCTTAAGCATTATTGTATTAAACCTAAGCTACTTAGTCATTGTAACTCATTTTCAAGTATTAATTCAAGGTTCATTTAAGTTTCATGTTTTTATATCCACCGTTAAAGAAATCGGTTTCATGCTCTTATACTCAATGCTCCAAGTAGCATATTTTCAACTCAAATAAGCTTATTTAAGTCATTTATAGCTTTAGTAAGCTTAAGAAACAGATTCAAGCAATATTGGTATCCAGTTAACAAAAGTCTAACTTTATGCATTTTGGTTCAGCAGTCTTGGAAATGGATATGGGATGATGCAGAGTTGGATATGGGTTGATTCTTAGTTAGATATGGGATTAAACAAGAATAGAATAGTGGTTCTTTGATTCTTGGCAAGTCATAGTATTTGTGGACACAAGTGAGTTTTCACATATATATCATCTTGATTTGTTGTTTGTCTTAGTTTAAATTTGCTCATTTAATCATTATTAGGTTATAGTTATTCATTTTCAGTGATAGCATAAGCTAGTTAGTTATTTAGGCTAAGTCATTAGTAAATCGCCAGCTAAAGTCAGTGTTTGGATCGGTGGGCTTATTTGAGCTTGAGCTTTTGTTTGTGTTTAAAATCATCTACTCATCTAAGTTAGGTTCACTTGAACCATTTTAGTCATCAAATCTCATTTGTGCACTTTAAAAGTCAAAATCAACCATTATCATCCTAATTTCATAACTGTTAGAAATTTGTGAGATCAAAAGCTTGATCTGTGTTAAGAAATCATTAGCATAGCTTGCATTAGTCTTAGTTTACCATAAAACATCTATTTCAGTTCATAAATTGGGATCAAAACTCATAAAAGTCAAAATTACCAAACTGCTAAGGAAAGTCAAAAGTGTAAATATCAGTTTTCACCCAACTTGGGTGATTTTTCATAGCTTCATTATTGGTTCAATTCCAGTGAAACTTTGGGTTCAAAAACTTCAACTGGTCTAGTTTACAAAAATGATTTTCTTTGAATTTTAGTAATTTTGTAAAAGCTTCAAAACAGCTTGTCAATTTGGGCAAAAGTGCCATGTGCACTGACTCAGTATATACTGAGTCTGCACAGGTTCTTGCAGAACTTGTCATAAGCTCAATTAAGCTTATCTCAGGCTCAGATTTGGTCCATAGGTTCGTTGCCAGGTCTACTCTAGGTTCCAACATCTGTTTTTGAGTTCCAGCTTATTTAAGTAGCTTATTTTCAAGCTTGAAGTAAGCACCCCAAAACTGTTTTTTGGCACTTAAGCTTAAATCATCAAATCTATTTAGCTAGCACAATAGAGGTTAAGAGCAGTTGTATTTGGTTGCTTTTGAGTAATATTAGCTTACTTTAGTTGATGTAATCATTTGGTGCTAATTTGGAACCTCTAGCTTATTGTGAGTGCTTATTTATAAGCACTCTTCACTACAGTTTCATAATCCTACACATAAGCTACTGTTTTTATATTTTTCTTAGATTCAGAATATTATTTTAGACTTTCTTGAATTTTCATATTTTCTAGCACTGTTTGCTATTTTTCTTCATTTAAAAGCAGTTTTAAGCCTTTTTAAATAGCTTTTAATACAATTAAATCGTAAAAACTTCAAAAAAATAAGTTTTCATTTTTCCTAGGTTAAGATAAATATAAAAGTCAAAAATTATTTTTCCAGATTTTTCTTAGTTAAATTTGTAATTTTTAGCCATTTAATTAGTTTTAAATAGTTTTTAATTCATAGAAAATAGAAAAATAATCGAGAAAAATACAAAATTAGTTTTGAAAATTCTCTTTAGTTATTTTAGATTTTCTAAGTTATAATTTCATTTTTAGCTTTATTTCATATTTTCTTGTATTTTAGGGTATTATTAAATAGGTAAAATCGGTTTTAATTAATAATAATTAATTAAATAGTTATAAAATAATTTTCTTTTCTCAAAATTTCCTCTTATCATTAGGTTTGTAAAATGTTATTTTTATATTTTAGGATTAATCTGCTTCGCTTTCACATTTTCTTTTATACGTTACGTAGTTTTTAATTTAAATTTATAAAAGAAAAATAAAAACATCGATTTTAAAATAGTGATAGCGTTTATTTAATAGAATTTATCTTTTAATTTTCTTTAATTTGCATTTAAGCCCACGTAATTTATAAACTTTTCTTTAGGTATAATCAATCAACCTTTTTCCCGCTCAAATTTTCTCGATCACTATTCGCTTGATTATTCAACATGACAATTCGTTGGGACTTAACGACTGGGAAACACTATACCCTCTAGATCTTAATTGCTTTGGTTTCGTGCTATTTGGCTTTTGTTACGGTTGACCATTCATGATGGTTGGCTTGTGATATAAAGCCGACCGTCGGGATCGAATCATTTATGTAACTCTTTATATGTGTTATGTAACTCTTTACACAACTATTTCGTCTCTGTTCTGATTGAAGATTTACCTTCAATTTTCCACACCCACTCATTTATCTCTTATCTTTTACCCAAGGTTAGTTTGTTCTTCCTCTCTTTAATTTTACTTTCCTTTTCTTTTTTCAATGTTGCAGCTGTGTTGATGATATCGTTAGATGATTGGACCTTAAAACTTATTTTATTGACGAAGATGGCAGTGGAAGACTGTGTCCGGTTGCATGATGAAACGAGGTATCAAATGGTAAGATTTGTTTTGCTACTTTAATAGTTTGTGCTGTATTTATTTTTTCGTGCTTCTTGATATTATTTTTGAGGAAGATGATGATGGGTGGTTAGGGACGATGGTCGGAGAGCATATCAAGGTGGAGATAAAGCAAAATAAAGTGAAATATGGCGATGAAGAGGTATCAACTCAAGTTCTATGTGGATAAACTTTGTTGGCGGTTAGTGAAGCAAGGTTATCAAGGAGCATGGTAATGTGACGATTGGGCATGGAAATATGATAATTTGTTATATATACCTATATATTAAGAGTGACAAATTGTATGGTTCACATGTAAAATGTAAACTAAATGGAATTTTGAAGTCGTTTAATTTGATTTAATAATACTTATTACTTTTATTTATAAGTGTGTTACATGCTTTTTGGAAGGCAAGAATGCAACAAAGTAAAAACTCTTATGTGTTAAATGCTATTGCATGATCACTACCTATACATTTTGTTTAGTTTAATCTAATTAATAATTTAATAAACTTATAAGAGATGTATTAAGTTTAAGTTTTAAGCTTACATCCGTGAATAGCATAAAGTAAATTGTTATATATCTAATACATAATAAAATACGTATAAAAGAGATTTATTACTGATTTGCATTTTGCGATCATAAATTTGATATGATGAAAATAGGTGGTAAGTAGGGGTGTCATTCGGTCGGGTCGGTCGGTTCGGTCACTCGGTCGGGTCGGGTCAAGTCGGGTCAAGCCAAAATAATATATTAACCCGACCCTATTTGAACTCGGGTTGGTCGGGTTCGGTCAACCGGTCGGGTCAAGTCGGGTCGGGTCAAGTCGGGTTCGGGTCAAGTCCATTTATATAATTCTAGAATTTAATTTCTTAAATTTAGTAACCAAACGTTATGAATATAATGTCTATTGGTTTTAAAAGGTTATTATATTCATACCAAGTAGAAGCAACGCACTAATACATGCATTTTATAGTTGGATTTACACATTTTCTTTTGTAATGCATTTTGTTTTCAATCGAGGTCAATTATATAGAATGAAATGAATATAAAACCAAATATATGAAGCAATATATGTTCATGCACTAATTTGGGCCTTTCAATTAAATAAAGATTGGGAAAAGTTAAAAAAAAAAAAAAAAAAAAAAAAAAAAAAGATTTAAGTCGGGTTAGTCGAATTGACCCGAACCCGAATTTTCAATATTTTGAACCCGACACCGACCCTAGTTCATACTCGGGTTAATCGGTTGACCCGATTGACCCGATTGATTTTGGACCGAGTAACCCGACCCGAATATCTTTCGTCGGGTTCGGGTCCGGGTCGGGTCCGGGTCGGGTCGGGAAATATGACACCCCTAGTGGTAAGGCCTTAACATGTCATGAATACAGGAGCAAGTAGTAACAGTTGCAAGTTGCAGAAAAGATGAGTTGTATACTGTACTATCAAAATGTTTTAAATATTATTTTATGTTTTCGCAAACTTTTATTTGTTAGTAAAAAATTAAATGTTTTCGCAAACGTTTTGTTTATTACTTTATTTAGGTCGAAAAAGAAAGAAGCGAATCCTAGAGCATGTTCTCAAGTCGTCCATGAAGCGGACCAAGTGGCATGCAAGAGATGATAAAATGAACGAATTTTTAGTTGGAACATATGACGAGCTTAAGCACTACTTGAGAGTGATATAGCACAAAAGTTCAAGATAAAGGATTAAAGTGATATTAAACCGATGTATTTAAATGCTATTATACGCTTATTTACTTATTAAAATATGTTATTTGTAAATCATATCTTATGATTGACGGTATCATTAGTTGTTTATAACCATAAAAATGTACATATTTGAAGTGTTAATGGGTCAAAATCAATGCGACTTCATTTTCATAGGTATAGAGTTATTTGGTTTAATAAGTTAGCCACATCTAATGTAGCTTAGTAAATTGACCTATAAAAGATGCATCGCACGGGTATGAAGAATCGACAAAGTCCATCCCACGCAATCTTGGTTTTAAATTGTTATATATTCACCATACGCACAAACATTACACACAAACACGCACATACAACCTTTGTGTATCACACGGTTCCGAAAGCCTCTCTCAAAAGGCAACAAACAACATCCAACGCAATCTTGATAATACATTGATATAAATTAAACCATTTGCACATATTCAACCATAACATATATGACAAACCCTTTTACTCATCGTCCCGAACTTAACATTATTGTATAGCCAAACTAAAGTATTGAATACATCAAAATTAATACCACAAATTAACCGAGATCGGAACAGACCAAAACTGTGCGCAATACACTAGATTTAATACTATCACAATAAAACTTACAATCCATCCCTTAATGTTCAAGACTATAAAACCTACATATCAGTTTTATTGTTTCACTGAAACTCAATTAAAAGCGATGAAATAACACCAACAATCTTCATCCCGTGATAACAAACACAAATTACAAACATATTGAACAAAATAAAAAAATAAAATAAACAACCTAATACGTTACATATAATTGATTATATAAAACTTATATTACACACATTAACGCAACATTGATAAAAAATATGTAAACATTGCACAATCATTACGTACAAAACAAGTAGATATTCAAATGCTTATTTTGAGAAAAGTATATTCCATGTTTGCCATCATGGTATGGTTCTTCGCTATTACCCGCCTTAAATGCTGGAAACAACCAAAAACAATTTGGATAATGATCATCTTCACTTGCGTGTTGCACAAACCACAAACGCATACAATTATGCAATTTTGAAGAACCAGCAACATTCTTAAATTCTCTAACAACTCGAAATTTGCCATTCAAAATAAAATATATCAAAAAGCAAATGGTTTTATAACTCACTATGAAAATAGTACCAAATAAATAGGACAAACATAATTTATGTAACTTACTAATATTAAAATATGTGTTGTATTATATGCAATACCGATATTAGATACAGTACTTTACAATACTCATAAAATGAATCTAGGCCATTGGATGAGTTTGATCAAAGGTTAGGATTAAAAGTGCCAAAATAGTAATTATACAAAAGATGAAGGTTTCTTTTTAAATTAAATAAAAGGCTGAAAGGGTAATAATGAAATTTCACATTCAACTTTTCATCAAAACTGTCCCACCCTTTAGGCCACGTTTTAGGGAAAATGAAGTCTTCCTTTTTTACCATTTAACCTAAATTAGATTGTGCTTTCTCTATTGATATAAAACAAGCCATACCATTATTTTTCCCATTCTCTCTCAACTGATATCAACGAAGATCTCGATGATGATGATGATTACCCATGCTAAGTTCTTAATAAAGGTGACGATTGGTGAATAGTGATGATGATTGTGACTTTGTGATCAATGAGGTTTGTTTCTGATCATATCACAGTAGCGGATCCTCTTCTTCAATCTTTGAAAATCATTTATTTAATTAGATCATTGTATTAAACTAGTTGTCAATTATTTGTTTTGATTTAACAACTTCTTTATCTTGGATTTTTTTTTGACATGATCTCATATAGACTGTTTGTATGATTTTTCTTTGTTTTAATCCAAAATCAGCATGTTTGGTGTTGTTTTGTTTCATAATCTTCTTAACTAATAACAAATTACTTTGATGATCTTTTTGGTGAATTGTATTACGTATAGATAGGATACAAATATTCCTCTTACAGATACTAACGTAATCTACAATTTTGTGAATGAAATATACTACCTCCGTCTCATAATAATTGTCCACTTTGACTTTTCAAAGTCTTTTTTATTAAACTTTGACCATAAATATTTTTATTTGTATAATATAATACTTGATGAAAAGTATATGAATAGATTGGATTTTAAATGTATTTTCATTTGGTATAATTTTTATCAAATATTATATAACACAAATAAAAATATTAGTGGTCAAACAATGTTAAATACTCAAAAAGAAACCTGACAATTATTATGACGGATGAGTAGTTCTTTAAGTATTTTTATATAAGTCATCTATATTTACTATGAGAAAATTATTTTGATGAATAAATATTACGTAGTATTTATCTATTGAAAAGAAGTACTTTGATTAAAGAAGGCATGGATCTCAAGAAAGTAACGTTTTTAAGAATGATGAAAGGAAGAACTCAAATGGTTTGATTGACAAAGTTGGACATATACTTTACAAGTCCGAACTACCTTTTTATTTGTTATTTCATTGCATCTTTCATAAGGGTTTACTACTTATTTAGTTGGTAACTTTTGGGTTAGGAGAATGAGTAAAAAAAAGTAGATTGGTTTGAGAATTAAGTGAAAAGAAGGGTATATCTGCTCTTGGTATATTTGGGCATGGCTCTACCACCTGAACATCATCTTATACATCTATTCTCGTGTCGTAGGTTTTTGGCTTGATTGAATGAGTGTGTGTATGATGTGCCCCAACTATATAATATGTACATGGTTAAGTGTTTTAGTTTTGGTTGTGTTATTAGAGCATATGTGTTATTTAGTTGTTATGTTTAAAAAATTAGTTGACATAAATATAATAATCATGTATGTTTTCCTCAATATGCAGTTAAAGAAAGATCAGGTGCCTACAATCAATGTGCAACATGCACATATGCTTTTTAAAAGCGTGCATATACGTTTCTATTAAATTTGACGAGAAATCGCAACATGGACAACGCCAACATACATGTTTTTGAAGGCGACGATACGTTCTAATAAATTTGATGAGAAACCCCGCACAAGACATACATTCTTGGAAAGCACACATACGTTCTAGTGAATTTGATGAGAAGTGAAGAGTGCACAAACGTTTTAAATGGCGTCTACATTTATATTTAACAAGATACTTGTACATGATTGTACTTTATTTGATATTGAATTTTGTGTATACTATTTATGTTATTGGTTTATTATTTAATTTTTAGAGGTTACATGTATATATGTTTTTGTTTTGTTCATAAATATCGAAGATCAAAGAACGTGTCACTAAAAACATATGCAATCATCATTTTAAGCAAAATAAGGTTGACGTTGAAACAATTAAACGCAAAAATAAAAGTAAGTATACAATACTTAAAAAACACATATGCACTTGATTTTTGAAAACACATATGCGAAGAGAAATATAAAACTTAAAAATATATGTATATATTTTATAATTCAGAAAAATTAAGGGCTTAGGAAAAGGTTTTAATTAAAATATACAAAAGAAAGTAAAATGTGTTTTACTATTTTACCCTTTGAATTAATTAAAAGATTTAATAATACTAAATTATTATTGGCCTAAATGAGATCTGAAAGATCAGATATAATACGAAGATCGTGATAGATCGCACCCATTAAAATATTACATATGAAAAGTCTCATTTAAATAAAACATCTTACAAAAAACCTCTTCACACGTACTCTTTTAAGGTTAAGTAACTATCTAAAATAATAGGGAACCTAATGACCAAACATTTAGTTATTAAATATTAGACACAATCGGTGCATCGCACGGGTTGAATAATCGTGCAATTTATAAGAGCAAAAAACATAACAAAAGTGACAAATAAATATGGAAAATAACGAATATATACATAATTCATATTAAAATATCAAATAAACTACTTTAAATATAAAACTTATGATAACATCAAATGCCCTTATTTTTGTACCCTAGTAAATAAATAATCTTTAGAGTAAATTACACTGTTCGTCCTTGTGGTTTGCGCTGACCGCAGGTTTAGTCCTTCGACCAAAAAAATTGCACCGACGTCCTTAAGTGTGAAACGTTATGCGCCACTAGTCCTTTGACCAAAACCGTTAAGTTTGATCAAGAAAACCCATCATGTGACTTGCACATGAGGGTAATTTGTCATTTCAACACCATATGACGAACGGTGTAATTTATGTGGATAAGACCATGTGGTATATCACCCACATCACCACACACAAACACATATCATCACCTCCATTTTCATCTTTCTCTCTCTCCTTTCAACCCTAGCACGGCCAACCTTCACGCCACCACCACCGCCACACCGCCGCCCCCAACTACACCACCCACCTCAAAAACTCCACTCACTTCCCTCTACACGATCCCCAAGGCCACACGCCAACCCTCCCTTTCCCTCAGACGTCACTCATGCGCCACATAACACCACCACAATGCCACCACCAAATATTTTATTGTGTCAACACAAGGTAGGTTCGAAAACTCATGACTTTGACTCGCTTTTGTTGGTAACTCGTGGTGAGTCACGAGTTGACTCACTATCTTGTTGGGTTTGATGTATAAAAACATGGGAAATGGATTCTTGTTAAATAAAACGTGTTAAATCTTGTTGGTATCCGTGTTTGATTAGCGTGTCGTGTCAGATGTGTCATGGTATTTGCCGAGAGCCATGGCTCTCGCATGACTCATTTTGCTTGTTTGATTCTTGAGTTTTGATGTTATTTATCTTCTTGTTATTTTTGTTGTTTCGGTTTTGATGAAAACCCATTTAGTGAAGTTAACTTGGTATTTGGAAGTTGAAAATGGGTTTGGTTTTGATGTTGTCGAATGGGGACAAGCCCTCAAGGCCGCTTTGGTTTCTTGGTTGTCAAGGAGATTGTGGTAAAGACCCCGAGGTCTCGACAATTTTGTTGGAGGTTGATATATTGTAGTTGTTGTTGTTGAGTTGGACATGGTAATGGGATCGAGACATGTTGTGAGGAGGTGATGAGTTTGTGGCTTGCATTATGTGTGCTCTAAGCAGACTTTGTGAAGAAACTTGAATCGAATATAGCAAACGAACATGTTGATTGAAGAATTTAACATGACCTAACGTGGAGTATTTGATTGCATGTGACGAACTTTGATAATTTTGAAAAGCTACACTACATAATTGTTCGTCAGAGGAACAATTTACATTATTTATCAAATATTTTAAATTTTTCACAGAATAAGTTTTTTCACTAAATGAAATGTGTCTACCCCGCTTCCTCCATCGCGGCTCGTGTTCACATGGCATACTCCATATAAACACATAAACCACACCGCTCGTCCTCGCACCGCTCATCCTTACACATGAACGACGACTTACCCTCACGTGCAAGTCACACGATGGGTTTTAACGGTCAAACTTAACGCTGTCGTTTGGTCAAAGGACGAACGGTGCATAACGCTTCACACTTAGGACGACGACGCGCAATTTTTTTCATTAAATAACTAAACCCGCGCACAACGCAAACCACAAGGACGAACGGTGTAATTTACTCTAATCTTTATGTGGGGATCAATTTTCTTTCGTAAAAGGGGCATCCGGTTGAAGACAATTTGGTGGAAGAATGTTGGGTAGAAATGCCTCCGGTTGAAGAAGCTGTACTCAAGCTCGTTCTCCATTCAAGGTTTCATCATACCATCTCATCATCTTAAATATTTTCAATTTCATCTTTAAATCATGAAGCTCCAAACCCCATTTCAGTAGCTTGGTCAATTTCTTGATTAATTCAGTTGGTTTCACAAAAGAAGCAGCCATCACCACATCAAGTAAGGTACCATCTCTTAAATCCACTAAAAACCCCGAATCGGTTATCAATATCTTGAAACAATACAATTTAGACAATACCCATATCAAAGATATCATTTTTATGATCCAGAAATTTAACTTGTAAACCCAACAAAACCATCGAACCCAAAATTAGGGTTTTTAGAATATGGGTTTTCTGAGTCGGATCTTGTTCAGCTAATAAAGGGAATCCGGGTCTTCTCAGAATTGGGCTACATACACAAATTATTCCTGTTATTGATTTTATTAGAAGATTTGTAAATAGCGATGAACAAGCCATTCAAGTTATCAGGAAAACCAAATGGCTGTTTTCCGTATCCTATAACTTTGAGAAAGTGTCAGCCAATTTATTGCAATTGCAGAATCGAGGTTTATCGAATGACCAAATTGTAAGATTAATTACTAATCAACCTTCATGTCTTAGATTAGATCCATTAGTTTTTCAGCGTAGGTTGATTAGGGTTGTTGAAGAGTTGGGAATCCCTGAGGACTCAAGCTGTTCGCCTATGGGATTTATGTAATCTCTAGGTTTAAAAATCGACTATTGAGAAGAAGCTGAAAATCCTTATGGACTATGGATGGTCTGAACAAGAAATAGCTACATTTGTGAGGTCTAATCCTGTAAATTTGTGCTACTCAGAAGCCAAAATTGCCGATGGTTGGATTTTTATGAAAGAACTCGGGTATACCCAGCTTACTTGACCTCTCACCTTGTGCTGCTGGGTTTGAGTTTGGAAAAAGAGTGAAACCTAGATATGAAATTTTAGATATCTTGAAAGAAAAAGCTTGTTAGTAGTAAACCAAATCTTTCTACGCTTATAAACTATTCAGAAGTGAAATTTCTACAGTTTCTGAAACGCTTTGAGACTGAGTTGCCTGGTTTGGTCAAGACTTATACCAAAAATGCAAAGCTAAAAATGCATGATGCTATTGTAGCCTTGTAGGCATGATAATATAGGTTTTAATTTTAATAGCTTAACTTTTTAGAAGATAACTTTTGCAGCTTATGGTTTGTTGTATTATGAATGGTGGGAGCAGTCTTTTCTCATGGAAGGTATCCATCTTATTGGCTGCCATTTTTTATAATGAAAATGCTTGTCACGTAACAGGCGGATCGCATATGTTGTTTGCTCCCATATGTCTTTCTTTACATCACTTAGAAGTAGTTATGTAGATGCTCAAACTTATAATTTCACAATTCATCATGATCTTGACGTTGGTCAAGTTGGTTTATTTTGTTGGGTAAGTAACAGTTGTATCATGTTGTTTTCCCTCTATTTGTCCTAATGTCATGGTATTTCATTCACTTGACCAATAGTAACATAACTGGAGTGTCAATTGCCCGTAGCTCGCAAAGCATTGCGACAATTTGATTTTTTTTTTAATTTTTTCCCTCTATTACAGAGTGTGAGATCCTTTGTCTTCTAAAACCGTCAAAGTATCTAGTAAGCAATAATTCAAGAATCCTTTTTGCAAATTTTATTCCAAAATTAGGCAGTTGAACTAAAACACTCTTATTTCACCCACATAATCTTAGGTTGTTACCTGGGAGTTCCTTGAATTGGGCTTTGGGTCACTCTTAACTCGTCCACATATCTTAGATGGTTAGCTTATTCTCTAGTTAGTGGCCCCTGGAAATGTCTTCATATTCAGAGATATGGATTTCCCTTTGGAAGATAAAAGTCATAAAACAACTCATTTATCTGGACTTCTGCCCATTAGATATCAATTCCCCTTGAATACGATTCAAATGGAGAACGTGATTCCCTGGATTAAAAGGTAAATTAGGCAGTTTTAACTTTGTTACAGATCTCTCATTAAGTAGAACCAATTTTGAGGTGGCCTTATTACTCTGGCAGTTTTGACCCATGTTGGGTTCTTACAATTACATATGTTAAAAAGAACCTTTGTGATTCGCCAAGGTGTTGCATTTGCTCTCATGAACGAAAGACTAGTTCAGGATTGATCACCACATTTCCAAGTCTCTTTGTGCTTCATTCTTGACACAACTGTATCATTTGAAGGCTCGTCTATTAGAGGGTCGACCGAATCAATGGTTAAATATATACACGTCTAATACTCAATTTGTTGTTTTTACTGTGTAGTGGTTAGATTTGGTCTTCTTGTTCGATCCAATGCAAGTGAGCTACATGAGTATTATCTCGTGTTTCTGTGCAAATTTCTTCAGTGTCATTTTTTTCTGTCTGGTTAAGTTCGTTATTATGTTCTCTCTACATAGCTGGCACGACAAAATAAACAGGTCTGGCAAGTTGAGTATTGGGTTGGGTCTTTACGAATAATCAATAATGCAGTAAAAAAAAATTATTATTCATGTATAATGGTATCATCAATAGTATCGAACACGTCTTTCTTGATATACAATGCTAGACAATCACTCATAGATTGATCATCCACCTTGTTGCGCAAATTGATCTTTATCAACTTCATTGCTGAAAATGCACACTCCACAGTGGAAGGTGGAGGTTGCGAGTTGCAATTCAATGCTAGTTTTCATAATATATATACCAGCAAAACAATGATATAATTGTTTGTACCCACCACCTTCTTGGAAAATTCGCAAATGCCTTCAAACGATCTCTACTTGAAACCCAGAGTATAAAACTCGGCCACTTTTATCAACTCATCTACTTCAAATGCTCATATAAATTTTGCTGGTACAAAGAAGCCATCGAAAGAAGTAATACAAAACACAATTTCAAGATTTTTAAATATGGAAAAAAACATAATATTGAGTTTCAAATCAAAATCAACCATATAATCTTTGGTGCTTGGATTTAATTAAATTGAATAATGGCTAAACAATATATATATATATATATATATATATATATATATATATATATATATATATATATATATATATATATATATATATATAAAAAGATCAAATAAAAGACAAATATCCGTAAAAGATAAAAGATTTTTTTCAAAAAGTTCTAAAAATTCCCAAAAATTTCACAAGATCGGGTATGATGGTGCATGAAAAAGTTGTGAAAACTTTTTCTAAAAGTGGATATTTTTCCAAAAAATTATGAAAAAATACGTTTCATAAGATTAAATCGCTTTTTCATGATCAAAATTGGTTTTTGACCCAACTCTTTTGACTTTATTCATCAAAATAACATTGCGATCTAACTAAAACAAGTTAAAATTTTGTGCATCAAAATTTTTTATGATCAAAATTCGCTTTTGTGCATTAAAAAAACGTATCAAAACTCAAAATTATAAAAATGTTTTCACAAAAGTTTTATGCACCAACATACCGATCTTGTGGGATTTTTTAGAATTTTAGTGAATTTTAAAAAAATAAATCTTTTATTCTTTTACGGATATTTGTCTTTTTATTTTAACTCACCCCTATATATATATATATATATATATATATATATATATATATATATATATATACTAGACGAGTACCGCGCTTAGCGGCAGTGGTGTATAGTATTCGACAAATTCCGGTTAGATCAATTGTTTTGCATGTTCTTTTATCCTTGTTTCGAGGCTTAGAGATAACGGTTTTGTGTAGCAAATTTTAGATAGATCGATATTTTTGCGTGTTCTTTTCATTCTAAGCCTCAAATAACAATTGTGGTAAAGTAAAGCTCGCGCCTAGTAGCGACGACATATATACTCTATTACACGTGATGTAACTTGTGGTAATTTGTATTCGGTGAACAAATTTTGTGAAACGCTTTTATTTTGTGAGCGAACAATTTTGTTGATGTGCTTTTATTGTGGCGTTTTCTTGAAATAACGTGAGACATTTATTGTGCACATGTACTAATTTGTGCCATATCACATTTGACCATTGTTGAAAAATTCAACATTCAACTTTGACCTTTTTTTCATTTTATGTAGTTAAGACACTAATCAAATTATTTGGGTATGGTTCATTCGAATGCAACAATGTGATCCACCCATCCTACCACCATGGTGGTTAACTAATCATTTAACCATTTTGTATTCATATGACGACTTGAAAACGCATTTCTCTCCAATATATAACCTTTAGATGAAACTAATAAGCTAATAAGCACTTTCACTAAACCTCTCAACCAAACAGGCCTGCAGTCATTTATACAAGCAATTTAAGCTTATGAAATAAGCTGAAAAGCTCAAAATAAGGACTGAGGTAGCAAGATGGGTTGGTGGGCTTTCCAAAAAGTCCAAGCTCACACTGTGGGAACCACAAATGAGCTTATGTAAGGCTTGAGAAAAAGCTTGTATTACACCGAGAATTCAATGTACACAAGAAATGGGACAAACAAAAAGCTAGTAGCAGTCCTATTAAATAAGCTAGAAAAGGAAAAATAAGCTTTGGAACTTTGAGATAGCTAGATGGGCTTTCCAAAAAGCTAAGTTTTAATGCCTGGGTCCCACTAATAAGCTCTGTGTGAGCTTGTGAAATCAAGCAGATAACACTAACTACTCTGGCACAGGGGAAATAAGCTGTTTTGAAAAGCTGATTTGAAGCTTAAAGAGCTTTAGAAAAATTTCACAAAAATCAGATTTAGAAAACAGACCAGCTTAACTTGTTAAACCCAAAATATCAAAAGCTTTTGACCAAATATGAAGACATGAAAAATCTACAAAGTTTCATGTAAAACTGTTTTGAACCAATTTGACTTTTTATGATAAACACTAAAGTTTGACTATTATGAACTTTGATCACTTCTAATTGACTGAAAATGGAATAATAAGCTATTTTAAGACTAGAATAAGCTATATGGACTATGTATACACCTATTTGATTGATTATGCAAGCTACAATCTTAACAGTTAAGATGAAATGAGATTAAAGATCAATGTTGACTTTCTTGTAAACAAAGACAGGTTTTTAGTGTTTCTCTGAGTTAATAGATCATATTGGGTGATACATCAAACAAGAACAACCACTCAAACACCCTAGAACACAGATTAAACATCAATACCAAACATCCCTTTAACCAACTGATTTTGTGATTTTCAAAACAAATGAATGATTTGAACCTCAACACTGATTCTAAACTTTATTTTATGATTATATCAGTCCATAGAAGCATAAAAAATCAGCAATTCAAGCATGAAACACAGATATGAACCATATGCAATTTCAACTGTGAAAATGAAATTTTAAGCACTAACCAATATCAAAGAACAAGCAACCTATTTTAATCTATATTATCACTTAACAATACCACTGAAACATAAAAACATAAGGTTTTAAGCAATTAAATAACTTAAACAGTAAATGCTAAAATGGAACAAAAAGCTTACAAAATGAAATCCAAATGAAAACTGAGAACCAAGAACTGAGAACACAACCTATAGCTTACCAAGAAGCATCTAAACCCAAGGCAATCCAAAATTTACCCTGCTCCAGCTGTGATCATCTTCTCCATTGATTTTTTTTTATTTATAACTAATTTTTTTGTATTTTTGGTATTTTTTGCTTTTTGATACTAAACAAAGTTTTAAGGTTTCTAATAGCTATATTAAGCTATCTAGAGCTTATATGAGCTTATTCACCATAATAACAACTAATAACAACATTAAACTAATATGAGAATTTAAGCTTGAAAATTTGCATAAACCGAAAATGAAACTCGAAACTTGAAATTGATTATTGATAAAGGTTTGAAAATACATCGAGATAGATAAATACAGATTGAAAGCTAGAAATTACCTTTCGAATATGAAAATTGCTATTCGACATACATTAACTAAAATTACTCTAGATAACTATCCACATTGCTTCTTTTCTTCTTTATATTGATCTTTTGAGCTCACGACATCTCTCGAAACTTTCCCACTTGATTTCAACCCTTGGATCCTTTGAATTCATCATAACCGCAAGACTTGGCATTTTGGCGCCAAAAATATCAAAAGGTGTACTGGTGATTTTGAGGCAATTAAAGAATTGTGGATGTTTGTGGAGGTGTAGGGACAATTTAGATAGTAGGTATGAATTTGGGTCGAGGTGGCAACAAAACAAAGTTTATGAGTAAGGATGGAGTGTTTGATGGTGGGAAGCATTAAATGCTTAGCTGGTATACAAGAGGAGGGGGATGAGTGGAGAGTAGATAGGTGAGGTGGAAAGGTGGTGAGGTGGTGGTAAAACCACCCGGTTTTGGGTTTGCAGCTGTGGGTAGGAGATGAACAGGGAGATGGTTCATGGGAGGAAATGGGTTCGACCGGTTTTATATTAATTGGCTGGGGTTCAAGTTCGAGGGGGTCACAGGATATTGACAGGGGGTTCTTTTGGGTTTGGATGGGGTTAATAATACACAAAGGGTCCGTTTAGTTTTGGATTATCACAAGGACCAAAATTGTAATTTTCTGATTTTTGAGGGACTGAAATTGTAACTTTCCCAAACTTATCAAAAGGGTCAAACATGCCAAGTACCAATAATACAAGGACTATAAATGCCATTTTTCATTTTTAAAAGAAAACAAGGATCATTTTTGACACTTTCCAAAAGTTTAAGGACCTTTTCTGCCATTTGCCCAAAGATTCATTCAAGGACCATTTTTGACAACTTAGAATATTTCAGGGATCTTGAATGATAAAACTCCACATTTTTGATTCCAGGGACTAGATTTGCCAATCTTTGAAAGTTTAGGGACTGAAACTGTAAATTATGTAAACTTTGTTGTTTTTCATCGCCAATCCTTTTGCACTTGTAACACATAAAACACATTTCAATGATATTTATAGTATTTTGTGGCATTTCTGAGTGTTTTCAAATGTTTTTGCAGTTTAAATGGGAATAAAATGATGAGTATTTAGACACTCATCAGAAACCAAGATTCTGTCCGACACACTCATGTTTGAAACTTTGAATGAATGAATGTAGAACAAAACTGAGGTCATAACGACAATAGAAAAAACATACGGAGTATTAAGGGCCCGTTTGGTTTGTAGGTGGGTTTAGGATTAAGATTAGGATTTGGATTTAGATTTGGATTTGGATTTAAATTTATTATTATTTTATAAATATGCATATTATATAAATTGATTGATTAAAATATGTTACTTTTGAATAACAAAATCAAAACAAACGAAAAGTCATATTTATTTATGTGGCAGGAGATATCTTGAAAATATAAAAAGTACATTTTATGAATATAGATGCAAAAAACCCAAAGGACTAGTAAGAATTGAGATTCTGGCATCAAAGAAGCGCGTGAGCCCAAAGACACACTATCAAACATTTGATTTTAGACACCTTTCATCCTAAAGCCTCCTAAACCCACGTACCAAACGGGCCCTAAGTTAACACAGTATGCATTTAGTCCTACAAAATTACTCTACTTATCAAGTCTATCAAAACTCTTGTAACAAGACAAACAAAAAGAACCCAAAATTGCCAATCCATCGCTTGCATTTTTTCTTTTCTTCAATCTTGATTATCACTTCAGGCATCTTCTACTCTGTGTTGATCTTCTCAGATGTCCATTTTCATTGTTCTCGCCACTAAACACCATAATTATGCATTATACAAGTTAGATAGTTTCAAACCATGTAAAGATCATCTATATGAACAAAATTATAAGAAAATTCGAAATACTGGAAATACAAGGATAAAAAAATTCAGATGTTAACACTGTACAAGAATATATAATTGTGTATGGCTCTATTAGTTAGCCAGAAGATAACTAACAGATAAGCATGATTCAAGGTGCACGTGATTTTAAAATTTACCCACACTCAACACATAAAGAGAAACAAAGTTGGCATCAAGATAAGCCATCATCTGCATAACTTATTTCTCAAAAACGGAGAAGGAAAATAAAAGAAACAAAGTACGAGAAAGGAAATCATTTACGAGAACATCAAGAACATACAGTCATACAAAAAATCACTTGGCCAAATACTTGTATATTCATGGTTCATTCAGATGCAAGTCTCAAAAAAGTAATTATACTCTAAAAACCATATTAACTCATTCATGGTCTCCAAAAGTAGAAAGAAACAAATATATATTTCATGTGTTGATTCTTTACTTTCCACATCGAACATGTTCTTTTCTAAAAATATTAGAATTACATTGATAAGTTTGCAATGAAAATCCATCCAAATGTTTTTAAAAAAGTGGATAAATCAATCTTATATATCCAAATTAATGGCCCTTAAAGAATAATATCACAATCAACGCAGTTGTCCTTAGTTGAAACACCAAAATAAGTCTTTAAAATGATGTAAACAATCACCAACACCAATAACCTAGTCCCAGACGGATGCTTAATTATAAATGAATTAGGTACGCAATCATTTTGTGTCCAGTGTCTACTCATTCGCCGTAGCATCCTTGGCAACAACTCCATCAGCGGCGGTAAAGATTCCGGCAGCGGCATGGAAGATTCCAGCAACGGCGACTGAAAAAAAATTATAAAATCGGTTACAAAAAATATAGAACTACAAACACACACATAAAATACATAGATCTATAATACAAATATATCAATCTATAAAATAAACCATGAAAAGCGTATAGATCTATAAAAAAAAATTATCAATCCAAAAAAATTACATAAATCAATAAATAAACACTAAGAAAAAACCTCAAAATCCGGCGGCTTTTTTGGTGGTTGTGTGTACCAATGATGGGGTTTTCAGGAGAAGGTGGGTGATCCGTCTTAGCGGTTTGTCTCGGTGGTGGGGACTTCGATGGAGAGGTTGTTTGGCTGCTGTGGTCATGGGGTTGATGGTGGTGACGTTCGATGGTGGTGGTGTCGGGTGGTGGTGGTGTTTTTATGGTGGTAGAAGAGATGAGAGTGTTTGTGTTTGTGTATGTTTTTGTTACCTGTGAATGTGCGATTTATGTAGTAAACATATAGGCAACAACTCAATCAATATTCATGATTTGAGTCATTTCCTTGATTAGTTTACATAATTATTGGTTTACAGCCGATGATGATAAGAAGCAATAAATTCCATATAGTTTCCATTCATTTTCATATAGTTTCCTTTATAGTTTCTTTTAATCCACGAATTCATTTTCCCTGAGTTTTACAAAGGCATTATGGGCATTGACCAAAAATTCAGTTTTCACTTTTCAATTTGACCCTTTTTCTCTTTTTATGCAGTAAAGATATATATTCTTATAAATACAAACTTAAGTCTTGGGGTGTCTTTATTAAAACTAGCAAAGAAGATGAGCAGAAAGAAATGTAAGAAATGCTAAGCGAGTAAGAATTTAATTTATAAAAGTGTTTGATAGAGTAGTTGTAGTTGTAATTTTAATGTATGAAATGACGTAATGTTAAATGATAAATATTAAATGCTTATTCAAAGAGAATTGAGAAACTAGCGTTTTTATAATTTTATAAATGCTATATACTTCCTTTCAAATGAGCTTTGTAATAACAATGCTAAATGTTAATTGTTTTAAAATGCTCTCAAAAGCTTTCTTCAGAACACACCCTTATTAAGAATTACGAAATATAGGTCTAGCTTAGATTATCTCAAGTGTGAACTGCATATCTTTTTTTCACTTGCCTACAAAAAGTAATTATGTAAAGTCATGTTAGAAATATATAAATAAGAACAATAGAATTTGTGAATTATTGTACATTAGATAGGCCCATATTATTCTAGCAGTAGGCCTTAGCCCATACGCTGTAAACCCTAGTTTGTACATGTATTTATACGTTGTTATTAATATCACACAATATTCACCAAATCATATCTTGTTATATGTTACCGGAGCCTTTCTTGTATCAATAACAATCTCCCTTCTCCTGCATCTCCTCGCCTTCACTCATCCCTCCCAAACCTATAACCACCAATTAAAACCCTTTTGGAATTACAAACATCAATACCTATATCCCTCTTGTTCTTGATCTCAAAGAGCTCAACTATGACTCGTGGAGCGAATTGTTCACCCTTCACTGCAGGAGTTTTGGCGTCCTCAACATCACTGAAGGCACGTCTTCCAGCACCGAACAAGCTACTGAAGAATAGGGCAAGCTTGACTCACTTGTTAAGTTTTGATCTTCGGAACCATCAGCAAGCCTCTCCTCCAACGTGTCCTCAAAAAGAACACCTCTGCTCACGATGTGTGAAAGAACCTCAAAAATGTCTTTCACGACAACAAAAGCGCCTGAGCAATGCAACTTGACAACGATCTTCGTACCATCGAACTCGGTACTCTCTCAATCACCGAGTATTTTAATAAGATCAACCGGATCGCGGACCTTCTAGCCAAGATCGACTCACCCGTCGATGAAAAGAATCTTGTCATGAACGTCATTAACGGCCTAACAGACAAATATGAAGGTGTGGCGGGCATCATCCGTCACCGCGACCCTCCACCATTGTTTGCTCAAACACAATCCACGCTACTCTTGGAAGAAAGTCGCCTCGCTCGCAAGACGAACCGTCAAAGTGCTCTTGACCCCTCGCATTCTCTGTCTTGTTGCCACCAACACTCCCAACCGCAATCAAGGTACTCGTGACTCATCTAACACCAATCAGGTTTGTCGCAACTTTCAAAGGGGTGTTTGTACTTATGGTGAAAGGTGTCGTTACGTGCATGTGAATCCGAATGGTACTCGAAATGGGGCTCCAAAACAACGTTCTTTGACTTCTCAATGATCTCCAATTGGTATTGGTAATACTTTGCATGGTTTTAGTCAAAGTTTGCATGGTTCTAGTCAAAGCTTGCATGGTCAGAGGGCTAGTAATTATAAATTAGCTTATGCACCCGATTTTAGTTCCATGTGTGGTCCTACTCCCACTTCTCATACCCAACAAGAACCTATTCAACCTCAATCAAATTTCCACCCTTCTGGATCACGTGGTGTACTTGGGCCGGCACCTGGTAGTATGGCATTTGGTCCAATTGTTGCTTCTGGGTCTAATGGCCCACCAGTTAATGCTAGTTATAATGGTGGTCAACTACAAGGGACTTATTGAGGACCTCATATTCTCTATGGACCATACACTGATCAAGCCACCGCTCTTCCCCAAGCATTCAATGCTATGACGGTTCAAGACTATTGAGACTCGAGCTGGTATATGGATACGGGTGCCACTTCACATCTTGCGTTAGACACAGGTAAACTCACTTCCATTTATAATAAAAGTAATATATCGTCTATCCTTGTTGGTAATGGTAATTCTATTCCCGTTACACACTCCGGCCATAACATGTTGCCTTAATAGACCTTTATATCTCCATAATGTTCTCGTCACACCCAATATTATAAAAAGCCTTATATCCGTAAGACAATTTACTCGTGATAATACTTGTTCTATTGAATTTGATCCATTTGGTTATTCTGTAAAGGATCTTTCGACCCGCCACCTGCTCCTCTGATGTAATAGCACCGGAGACTTATACCCCGCCTTGCCACCTACTTCATTACCTACTGCTCTTCTGTCAACCAATCGATCCACGTGGCACCAACGACTCGGTCACCCCGGGAATGAAGTGTTTCGTTTTTTAGTTGCTAATAAATTGATTGATTGTAATAAAACAAAGTCTACAACTTTGGGACAATGCGTGTCAAATTGGCCAGCAAGTTAGACTACCTTTTTCTATTTCTAATTCTCGTGTTGAGAATATGTTTGATATTGTACATTCGGATATTTGGACTTCTCCAGTTCCGATTGTTAGTGATTGTAAATACTATGTTCTCTTTTTGGATCACCTCTGCTCACGATGTGTGAAAGAACCTCAAAAATGTCTTTCACGACAACAAAAGCGCCCGAGCAATGCAGCTTGACAACGATCTTCGTACCATCAAACTCGGTACTCTCTCAATCACAAAGTATTTTAATAAGATCAACCGGATCGCGTACCTTCTGGACAAGATCGACTCACCATCGATGAAAAGAATCTTGTCATGTACGTCATTAACAACCTAACAGACAAGTATGAAGGCGTGGCGGGCATCATCCGTCACATCGACCCTCCACCAACGTTTGCTCAAACACAATCCATGCTACTCTTGGAAGAAAGTCGCCTCGCTCGCAAGACGAACCGTCAAAGTGCTCGCGACCCCTCGCATTCTCTGTCTTTGTTGCCACCAACACTCCCAACCACAATCAAGGTACTCATAACTCATCTAACACCAATCAGGTTTGTTGCAACTTTCAAAGGGGTGTTTGTACTTATGGTGAAAGGTGTCTTTACGTGCATGTGAATCCGAATGGTACTCGAAATAGGGCTCCAAACCAACGTGTTTCGGCTTCTCAATGGTCTCCAATTGGTATTGGTAATATTTTGCATGGTTCTGGTCAAAGTTTGCATGGTTCTAGTCAAAGATTGCATGGTCAGAGGGCTAGTAATTATAAATCAGCTTATGCACCCTATTTTAGTTCCATGCGTGGTCCTACTCCCACTTCTCATACCCAACAAGGACCTATTCAACCTCAATCAAATTTCCACCCTTCGATCACGCGTACTGGGGCGGCACCTAGTACTATGGCATTTGGTCCAACTGCTGCTTCCGGGTCTAATGGCCCACCAGTTAATGCTAGTTATATTGCTGGTCAACTACAAGGGACTTATTGGGGACCTCATATTGTTTATGGACCATACACTAATCAAGCCACCGCTTTTCCCCAAGCTTTCAATGCTATGACGGTTCAAGACTATTGAGACTCGAGCTGGTATATGGATACGGGTGTTTCACATCTTGCGTTGGATACAGGTAAACTCACTTCCATTTCTAATAAAAGTAATATATCTTCTATCCTTTTTGGTAATGGTAATTCTATTCCCGTTACGCACTCCGGCCATAGCATATTACCTACCCTTAATAGACCTTTATATCTCCATAATGTTCTCGTCACACCAAAAAAGCCTTATATCCGTAAGACAATTTACTCGTGATAATACTTGTTCTATTAAATTTGATCCATTTGGTTTTTCTGTAAAGGATCTTTGGACCCGCCACCTGCTCCTCCGATGTAATAGCACCGGAGACTTATACCCTGCCTTGCCACATACTTCATTACCTACCGCTCTTATGTCAACCAATCAATCTACGTGGCACCAACGACTCGGTCACCCCAGGAATGAAGTGTTTCGTTTTTTAGTTGCTAATAAATTGATTGATTGTAATTGATGAGTGTCTAAATACTCATCATTTTTGTACTGTTTAAACTGCAAAACATCCGAAAACACTCGAAATGCATCAAAATGATAAAATATCACAAATAAGTGTTTTATGTGTTTTAAATGCAAAATATCAAAATCGGTGAAAACGATAAAGTTTGCATAATTGGCGCTTTAGTCCCCAAGTTTCAAAAGTTGTCAAAAAGGTCCACCGGTAAAACAAAATAAAGAAAAATGTTATTCAAGGTCCCGAAATATTCTAAGTTGTCAAAATGGTCCTTGAATAAATCTTTTGTCAAATGGCGAAAAGGTCCCTCAACTTTCAAAAATGTCAAGTTTGGTCCCTGAAAATTTGAAAATGTCAAAAATAGTCCTTGTACTATGGAAGCTTGTCAATTTTGATCCTTGTGTAAACTTTGGAAATTTACAGGATTGGTCCCTCAAGATTTCAGAATTGCAAATAAGCCCTTGTCATTAATAAGCCCATGCCTTGTCAAAATCCAAATTGACCCCTGCCTTATTCCTTTTTGACCCCCTGTCACAAACCTATTTTGGACCTTTGGTCAAACCAAGTCAAACAAATAAGCTTTTCCCTCCACCTCCTTCTTCCCCACTGGACCAAATGCCTGTAACCCTCTCCCATCACCTTCACCTTATCCCTGCCTCACCTTATCTTCCCCTCCTCCATAATCATTACACCTACCTCCACCCCCTAGTTGCAGTCTAAGACCCCATCATCAAAAACACCCTTTCCGCCAAAACCAACCCAATGGCCATTTTGCACTCAAGTGATCCAATGGACAAGATATCAAGTGGGATCCACTCGTAAGACATGTGGAAGTCGTTTGAGTATAAAAAGAGAAGAGAGATGAGGAAAACTCACTTTTGGCCTTAAGCCATAGTCACTTAGTTTCTTATCATGTCTTTTACTGCTTTCATTTACTTACCATGTCTTTTAAAAGCTTTCGGTATTGTAATAAACCTTGACAAAGTTCAATTACATGCTATTTACAGTTTGTAGTTTCATAATCTTTAAATACTTGTCATTTAAATTATTGTCTCTTTACTTAAAAATGTCATTTACTTAACTTGTCTGTTATGACTGATTAGAGGACTTCAAATTGTCACTTAGGCTCCTGACAAAACCTCTAAGGCTTTTAGAAACCTTAAAATCAGTTGTAATTCATAAATCAAAAATACAAAAAGAAAAGATTGAAGAAATGGGTTTACTCAAAAGAACAAGGTGGAGCAGGGTGAAATCTGGATTGCTTAAGGGATATTAGGAGCTTAATGGGAAGCTATTAGGTGTAACCTTGTCTTAGGAATGGTTCTTGTCACTTTGCATTCATTATGGACACTCTTGTAAGCTTTTTACTTCAATTTTTCATTTTACTGTTTAAGTTTATTATATACTGTGATCTTTATGTTTCTATGTTATTTTGTTGTTGTTAAGTGTTTTTAAAGTTTAAGTTTGCATGCTTATGTATTAGTTTGTGTTGTTGCTTAGAATTCATTTTTCACTGTGTTAATGGATTATGAGTAATTCTTATGTATTGTTGTTAAGTCCGTCTTTTCTTGTTTTTATATGCTTGTTATGTCATAATATAGAGTTTGGATTCGGGTTCATAATCATTTTCATTGAAAATCTTAGATTTCATTTGACAAGTGAAAGATAAGGGACTGTTTGGAATTGCTTTGATTCGTGGGTATTGGGACTGTTTGAGAGGTTTATTCTTGTGCTGCATGATCACTAGGTTATTGGAAGGTTTGACACCCTTTTAGGCCTAAGGGTTATGTCTTTTACAATAATTTTCATTCATAAATTTCTCTCAATGCCCACTTTTGATTGTTGTACAACTGTGTTATAGGATGTTAGTGATATTGTTCTTGTTTAATGGTGTGTTACTAGTGGTCTATTAATTCGCGATTCGAAGGTCATAACCAAGCTTTATTATGTGTAAAGTCAATTTTCCTTTTAACTGCCTTAATTTCATGTCTATTATAGATTTGTTGTCCAAATCTTAAATATGTGTTTAAATGTTGTTTATATCTGTTAATTTCATGTTATCTATGTTTAATATATCAAAATCGTTGATTAATTCGGATCAAAGTTGATGAAAGTCAACTTTGATCATAAACTCAAAAGTCAAAATTACCACAAACCCGATTTTTGGTTAAATGTCTTAATTTCCGTGTCTCTATCTTTTAATTTCGCTTATATGCTCTTAGGGTTTCAATGTTTAGTGCTTATATGTTTGTTATGAATTTTGTTAACTTTAGTTTCTATTTTACTAGCTTAAATTTGCTTTTAAATGTGCTTATTTTGCCTGTGTCATTAAGATCATCAAGTTCATGAGCTTGTCAAGTCTTGACTTGTTGATTATTGAGCTGAACTTGGCTTATTGTTGTGTTGCCCCCTATTAGCTTGTTTATTTATGTTTGTGCTTATTTTCTAGTTTACTGCTTAATTAGTCACTTTTTACCACCCATCTTTTTGTACCAGTTTGCCCACTCAACTGAAGCAAACATTTGAGTGGGGCTTGTTACCAAAGCTTCTAATAAGCTCCTCAGTGAACTTGAGTATGTGACCCTTGGCTTTTCACAAAGCCAAGGTACCCATCTCAATGTCTGAGTATGAGTTGAGCTTATTAAAGCTTATAGTTAAGATTTGAGAGCTTGTGTTTGCCCACTCACAACATACCCCTGAGCAATTCAGTGGTATTACACCATTTCCACAAGCCTCTCAGAAGCTCATTAGTGATCCTTAGCTGGTGTGGCCTGGCTTTTTAGGAAGCCTAGCAACCCAACTTTATGATCCTGCACTTAATTTTCATCTTGCAGCTTATCTAATAGGGCTGCAAGGAGCTTTTTGTTTGTCCCATTTGACTATGCATACTGGGAACCCAGTGTACTTAGGCAAATGGAAGGATTTTCATAAGCTTCTCACAAGCTCATCTGTGAACCTCACAGAGTGAACTTGGGCTTTTTGGAAAGCTTACCAGGCCATCTTGCAACTCCAACTTTCATTTTGCCATTTTGAGCTTAACCCGTCAGCTTAAATGGCCACTCTAATTAGTTGCAGGGGGTGTTTGGATCTGTGTACTCAGGAATTGCTTATTTGCTTATTCTGAGCTTATAAGTTATTCTCAGTGCATAGGCTTGTTCATATATGTATATTATACTTGTACAAATATATTTTATACTTTACTTTTTAGTATGGAGCTTATTACAGTGCTTTAGAGGCCTCATTCCATCCAAGTTTAGCTCAAAAGCTAAACTGACTAAACCATAAGCTCATGCTTATAAGTACTTCTCAGTGCTTATTCTTGTATATTCTCACCTATTATACCTGTACATATATACACATACTTTTATTTCCACTTTATAGCTTTTTCAAGCTTATTGTGAGCTTATGAGTCCACTGTGAGCCCATAAGCTCAACTGAATGACTCATAAGCCCACGATTTGCTTATTTCTTAGTTTGTAAAGCTTATAATCCCTTAAACTTATATAAGTAATGTATATATATAGTTCTATAAACAGAAAAGCCCAAAACCAAGCTTTAACCTCAAGTGATAGCTTCTATTTAGAAGCTTAAGGCTTAAAACCTATGTGGAGGAAATAAGCTCCCATAGAGCTTATTTCCAAGTTTTGAAAAAGTTAGCTTTGTTAAAGTTATATATTTTAGCTTAATAAGTAGTTTTGTAAAAGAAAATCAAAAATAAATAAAGTGCAAAAGGTTGTGTGTTAGATTCGAACCTAGGTTCCATTGGTGACAAGTTCACCGCATAACCCACCTAGGCTAGCTCACTTCTCGCTTATCCTTTGCACATTTTATTTCTTATAGTAGTAAACATTTTAGCTTATTTAAATTAGATTTAATTTTAATTTAATTAGTTTAAATGAAAAAGCCAAAATAAATTAGTTCTAGTATTTAAATTTTATCCTAGATAATTGTTTATGATTTTATAACTTTATTAAGTTATTTAGCATATGTAAAAATACTTTTGCGTTTTCACTTTTAGTTTTCTAATTTTTTGCATTAATTTAATTTAATTAGTTTATATAAGTAATTATAGTATTTAATTAAATTTTCTTATTTTTGTATAATAAATATAGTTTTTATATTTTTCTTAGCTTCTTATTAGTATTTTAGAATTATGTAAAAAGTTTTAGATTTTAGTTTGTTAGTTTAGTATTTATAATAATAATAGTATTAGTAATTAGATAATAGTAAATAATTAATAATAAATAGAATACTTGTATAATAAATATATTTTTAGTTTCTAAATTTCTTTTATATTAGTTTAAACTTTTCTAAGTTTTTGTTTTATTTATTTAGGTTTATTTTACATTTCCTTTATATTTATGTAAATTATTAAATAGTAAATAAATAGTTTTAATGTTAGTGAATACTTTAATATTTTTAGGTTTCGATTGATGCGCTTTTATTGACGTAATGCGTGACAGAGCTATTACTATCCACATTCCTAGTGTTAGTCAATCGATTCTGCTTTTCCTATACTAATATTATTTTCAACAAATCACAAGTCATTGATTCGTGATATCACGCCGCCAGACATAAACGATCCAAGGATATTTTAATCCTTGGTAAACTATCATTCCACTTCCAGTCGTCTAGCTTTTAGTATCGCCATTCACAAGTGGTGGAAATAAAGTTATTTAGTTTAGAAGGAATCAAATTTTGGCGCCCGCGGGAGGTCGTATACGTATTATGACTTGTATTTTGTATTTTGTTGAAATACCTATCCTTGTTTGTATATTAAACCTTATCATTCAACTACCGGGCTGTCGGGACATATTTATTATAGTTAATCATTCACAAGTGATTAGCTAGCGTGGTAAACGACACAAGCACAGGAGGTAGTGATTACTTATATTGTATCATATTTCTTTTCAATAAACAATATAAAATACAAAACATTTTTCCTTTGCACACAACTTGCCCGGTTTGATGAGTCCCCGCCACAACATTTGGTTGTTGGTCATTTACGATTCTTGAGCTCTGTCAGACCCAGATTCCCTTTCGAGGGGCGGTTGTAAGGAATTTTCTTTCTTTTGTACATATATATAAAATTAAAAATACAAAAACATTATAAAATTAAAAATCAAAAAGATTCTCCCTACCTTATCATTTATAATTCTGTGAATGGCAATCCCACTCCAATTTCTCACCCAATCTTTGAGTGGCAATCCCACTCCACTTCCCCATGAACCAATTAATTCGGGGTCGAGTCAAGCTAGTGACTTGGTTATTAAAAACAAGCCATACAATATGGGTTTCACCCATATTTCGCCTTTTTCCCTTTCTACCACCTAAGTGTGGGGAGATGCCCACATGTTGTATAAATTTTGAAAATGAAATAAAAATTGTAAATACTTAAAAATAAAATAATTGTTGTATTACCTTTTTACGTTCTTTCGACTTTGAATATTGAGGACAATATTCATAATAAGTGTGGGGGGAAATTCTGGCTAATTTGATCACTTATATACCTTTGTATGCCCTTTTCCCCAAAAATGACCAAAATTTAAAATTTTTTCATTTGGTATTAGTGTTTTACACTAAATACAACAAATGGTAATCAATCCACCATGTCTAACACACATAAGGATTGGCTAATCCATGAGCAAACGGCTCTTGGTAAAGATATCTCAAATTCGTTTATGGCTTGCAATTTGCCTAAAATTGTATGGTACCTCAACTCGCCATATCCTAATAAGCGAATGAGTTGGCTAGCCCGCAAGTTTATGGCTTGTGGTAAAGGCAGTGGAAAAACCATAATTGGTAATCACTCACCAAAGATAATATTGATAATTTATCTAAGAGTTGGCTAGTCCGTAGCAAACGGCTTCGGTAAAGACAAATCAAATCCGTTGAAAGTCGATGATTTGTTCAAAATCATTTGGTTATCGGTGTACCAAGGTTCTTACTTGAACTAAAACATTTGGCTACTCCGAGTAATGGCTTTTGGTAAAGAGATAAAATCCATTAATTTTTCTCAAAACATTGCTAGGGACTAGCAATATCTTAGTGTGGGGATTGATGAGTGTCTAAATACTCATCATTTTTGTATCTTGTTTAAACCGCAAAAACATCTAAAACACTCAAATGCATCAAAATGATAAAAATATCACAAATAAGTGTTTAATGTGTTTTAAATGCAAAATATCAAAATCGGTGAAAACGATAAAGTTTGCATAATTGGCGCTTTAGTCCCCAAGTTTCAAAAGTTGTCAAAAGCAGTCCTGGTAAAACAAAATAAAGAAAAATGTTATTCAAGGTCCCCGAAATATTCTAAGTTGTCAAAATGGTCCTTGAATAAATCTTTTGTCAAATGGCGTAAAAGGTCCTCAACTTTCAAAATGTCAAGTTTGGTCCTCGAAAATTGAAATGTCAAAACTAGTCCTTGTACTATGGAAGCTTGTCAATTTTGATCCTTGTGTAAACTTTGAAATTTACAGATTGGTCCTCAAGATTTCGAATTGCAAATAAGCCCTTGTCATTAATAAGCCCATGCCTTGTCAAAATCCAAATTGACCCTGCCTTATTCCTTTTGACCCCCTGTCACAAACCTATTTTGGACCTTTGGTCAAACCAAGTCAAACAAATAAGCTTTTCCCTCCACCTCCTTCTTCCCCACTGGACCAAATGCCTGTAACCCTCTCCCATCACCTTCACCTTATCCCTGCCTCACCTTATCTTCCCCTCCTCCATAATCATTACACCTACCTCCACCCCCTAGTTGCAGTCTAAGACCCCACTGTCAAAAACACCCTTTCCCGCCAAAACCAACCCAATGGCCATTTTGCACTCAAGTGATCCAGTGGACAAGATATCAAGTGGGATCCACTCAGAAGACATGTGGGAAGCTGTTTGAGTATAAAAAAGAGAAGAGAAGACAGAGGAAAAATCACTTTTGGCCTTAAGCCATAGTCACTTAGTTTTTTATCATGTCTTTTACTGCTTTCATTTACTTACCATGTCTTTTAAAAGCTTTCAGTATTGTAATAAACCTTGACAAAGTTCAATTACATGCTATTTACAGTTTGTAGTTTCATAATCTTTAAATACTTGTCATTTAAATTATTGTCTCTTTACTTAAAAATGTCATTTATTTAACTTGTCTCATTATGACCGATTAGAGGACTTCAAATTGTCACTTAGGCTCGACAAAAGCTCTAAGGCTTTTAGAAACCTTAAAATCGCTTGTAATACATAAATCAAAAATACAAAAAGAAAAGATTGAAGAAATGGGTTTACTCAAAAGAACAAGGTGGAGCAGGGTGAAATCTGGATTGCTTAAGGGATATTAAGAGCTTAATGGGAAGCTATTAGGTGTAACCTTGTCTTAGGAATGGTTCTTGTCACTTTGCATTCATTATGGACACTCTTGTAAGCTTTTTACTTCAATTTTTCATTTTACTGTTTAAGTTTATTATATACTGTGATCTTTATGTTTCTATGTTATTTTGTTGTTGTTAAGTGTTTTTAAGGTTTAAGTTTGTATGCTTATGTATTAGTTTGTGTTGTTGCTTAGAATTCATTTTTCACTGTGTTAATGGATTATGAGTAATTCTTATGTATTGTTGTTAAGTCTGTCTTTTTCTTGTTCTTATATGCTTGTTATGTCATAATATAGAGTTTGGATTCGGGTTCATAATCATTTTCATTGAAAATCTTAGATTTCATTTGACAAGTGAAAGATAAGGGACTGTTTGGAATTGCTTTGATTCAGGGGTATTGGGACTGTTTGAGAGGTTTATTGCTGTGCCTGCATGATCACTAGGTTATTGGAAGGTTTGACACCCTTTTAGGCCTAAGGGTTATGTCTTTTACAATAATTTTCATTCATAAATTTCTCTCAATGCCCACTTTTTGATTGCTGTACAATCTGTGTTATAGGATGTTAGTGATATTGTTCTTGTTTAATGGTGTGTTACTAGTGGTCTATTAATTCAGTTCAGTGGTCATAACCAAGCTTTATTATGTGTAAAGTCAATTTTCCTTTTTAACTGTCTTAATTTCATATACATTATAGATTTGTTGTCCAAATCTTAAATATGTGTTTAAATGTTGTTTATATCTCATTAATTTCATGTTATCTATGTTTAATATATCAAAATCGTTGATTAAATTCGGATCAAAGTTGATGAAAGTCAACTTTGATCATAAACTCAAAAGTCAAAATTACCACAAACCCGATTTTTGGTTAAATGTCTTAATTTCTTGTGTCTCTATCTTTTAATTTCGCTTTATGCTCTTAGGGTTTCAATGTTTAGTCGCTTATCTTGCTTACTTATTTTTGTTGAATTTTAGTTTCTATTTTTACTGCTTTTCCGAGTGCTTTTATATGCTTGTTTTGCCTCAGTGTCACCAAGATCCTCAAGTTCATGAGCTTGTCAAAGTCTCATGACTTGAATATTGAGCTGAACTTGAGTTTATTGTTGTTTATGATACCCTATTAGCTTGTTTATTTATGTTTGTGCTTATTTTCTAGTTTACTGCTTAATTAGTCACTTTTTACCACCCATCTTTTTGTACCAGTTTGCCCACTCAACTGAAGCAAACAGTTGAGTGGGGCTTGTTACCAAAGCTTCTAATAAGCTCCTCAGTGAACTTGAGTATGTGACCCTTGGCTTTTCACAAAGCCAAGGTACCCATCTCAATGTCTGAGTATGAGTTGAGCTTATTAAAGCTTATAGTTAAGATTTGAGAGCTTGTGTTTGCCCACTCACAACATACCCCGAGCAATTCAAAGGTATTACACCATTTCCACAAGCCTCTCGAAGCTCATTAGTGATCCTTAGTCGTGTGGCTCGGCTTTTTGGAAGCCTAGCAACCCAACTTTATGATCCTGCACTTAATTTTCATCTTGCGACTTATCTAATAGGGTCGCAAGGAGCTTTTTGTTTGTCCCATTTGACTATGCATACCGGGAACCCAGTACTTAGGCAAATGGAAGGATTTCATAAGCTTCTCACAAGCTCATCTGTGAACCTCACAGAGTGAACTTGGGCTTTTGGAAAGCTTACTGGCCATCTTGCAACTCCAACTTTCATTTTGCCATTTTGAGCTTAACCCACGTCGACAAATGGCCACTCTAATTAGTTGCGGGGTGTTTGGATCTGTGTACTGTGAATTGCTTATTTGCTTATTCGAGCTTATAAGTTATTCTCGGTGCATAGGCTTGTTCATATATGTATATTATACTTGTACAAATATATTTTATACTTATACTTTTAGTATGGAGCTTATTACGTGCTTTAGAGGCCTCAATTCCATCCAAGTTTAGCTCAAAAGCTAAACTGACTAAACCATAAGCTCATGCTTATAAGTACTTCTCATTGCTTATTCTTGTATATTCTCACCTATTATACCGCATATATATACATACTTTTGTTTCCACTTTATAGCTTTTTCAAGCTTATTGTGAGCTTATGAGTCCACCGTGAGCCCATAAGCTCAACTCGAATGACTCATAAGCCCACGATTTGCTTATTTATTAGTTTGTAAAGCTTATAATCCCTTAAACTTATATAAGTAATGTATATATATAGTTCTATAACCGTAAAAAGCCCAAACCAAGCTTTAACCTCAGTGATAGCTTCTATTTAGAAGCTTAAGGCTTAAAAGCCATTCAGGAGGAAATAAGCTCCCATAGAGCTTATTTCCAAGTTTTGAAAAAGTTAGCTTTGTTAAAGTTATATATTTTAGCTTAATAAGTAGTTTTGTAAAAGAAAAATCAAAAATAAATAAAGTGCAAAAGGTTGTGTGTTAGATTCGAACCTAGGTTCCATTGGTGACAAGTTCACTGCATAACCCACCTAGGCTAGCTCACTTCTCAGTTATCCTTTGCACATTTTATTTCTTATAGTAGTAAACATTTTAGCTTATTTAAATTAGATTTAATTTTAATTTAATTAGTTTAAATGAAAAAGCCAAAAATAAATTAGTTCTAGTATTTAAATTTTATCCTAGATAATTTTTTATGATTTTTATAACTTTATTAAGTTATTTAGCATATGTAAAAAATACTTTTGCAGTTTTCACTTTTAGTTTTCTAATTTTTTTTGCATTAATTTAATTTAATTAGTTTATATAAGTAATTATAGTATTTAATTAAATTTTCTTATTTTTGTATAATAAATATAGATATTTTTCTTAGCTTCTTATTAGTATTTTAGAATTATGTAAAAAGTTTTAGATTTTAGTTTGTTAGTTTAGTATTTATAATAATAATAGTATTAGTAATTAGATAATAGTAAATAATTAATAATAAATAGAATACTTGTATAATAAATATATTTTTAGTTTCTAAATTTCTTTTATATTAGTTTAAACTTTTCTAAGTTTTTGTTTTATTTATTTAGGTTTATTTTACATTTCCTTTATATTTATGTAAATTATTAAATAGTAAATAAATAGTTTTAATGTTAGTAAATACTTTAATATTTTTAGGTTTCTGATTGTACGTTTTTATTGACGTAGCTGTGACAGAGCTATTACTATTCACATTCCTAGTGTTAGTCAATCAGATTCCTGTTTTTCCTATACTAATATTATTTTCAACAAATCACAAGTCATTGTATTCAGGATATCACGCCTCGCCAGGACATAAACGATCCAAGGATATTTTAGCCTTGGTAAACTTTCATTCCACTTCCAAGCTGTCTAGCTTTTAGTATCAGCCATTCACAAGACTTAGTTAGTTTATCAAGAATAAAACAAAGTCATTTGTGCCATGCGTGTCAAATTGGCAAGCAAGTTAGACTACTTTTTCTATTTCTAATTCTCGTGTTGAGAATATGTTTGATATTGTACATTTGAATATTTGGACTTCTCCAATTCCGAGTTTTAGTGATTGTAAATACTATGTTCTCTTTTTGGATCACTTCTCTCATTTTCTTTGGGTTTATCCGTTACGTAAGACAAATGAAGTATTTGACAAGTTTTTTCACTTTCGTATGTATGTGCAAACTCAATTTAAAACCGAAATAAAATCTTTACAATGTGACCATGGTGGTTAATTTGACAATCACCAATTCCACTCGCTTTTTAACAAACATGGCATTCAATTTCGATTCTCTTGCCCAAAAACATCTCAACAAAATGGCAAATCGGAAAGAATGATACGTACTATCAACAACATAATACGAACCCTCCTATTTCAAGAAAACCTACCAACTCAATTTTGGGTCGAAGCATTACACATGGCCACACACTTACTTAAAATTTTACCATCAACATCCATCAATAACGAAATTCCATTTACAAAACTATTTCACAAACCACAATCCTACAATCACCTACGCATTTTTGGATTTTTATGCTACCCACACCTTTACACATCCCACAAACTTGAACCTCGCTCCACTCAATGCATTTTCCTTGGATATCCATCCCAACATCGCGGCTTTCAATGTCTTGACCTTAGCACTAATAAATTCATCATATCACGACATGTCACATTCGAAGAGAATGTTTTTCCCTATGGCTCAACCAACCCCATACAACAAAACTCCTACCACTTCATAGACACCGAAGATGACCCATCACCAATAGCCCTTCGTCTTCTCACTACACCAAACAACACTCACACTTCTGCTCCCATTTTGTACGAGCCCACTACAGCCCACCTTGAGCCCATCTTACCTGGCCCAATTTCCCAGCATGCCGAGACCACCTCTCAACCAAACACCACAGCCCAAGACCAACCCATGACCACACCCACAATTGTGGCCCAACCCCCCTCCCCCAAGCTTCTACCCAACCACCACCATCTCATACAAAGACCACTAAAGTACAACAACCTAACCCAACATCGCAAACGTAAGCATCAACACAAACTTACCCCATGGTCACTCGCTCCAAATTCGGTACCATAAAAAGGAATCCCAAGTTCGTGTGCCACGTCTCTGTTCCCTTTTCGATTCCTCGCTCACATATACATGCCCTTCATGACCCAAATTGGCAACACGCTATACTATACGAATATAATGCTCTTATTAGTAATGGTACGTGGTTAGTTGTCCCCCGACCACAAAATATGAATGTTGTACGTTCTATGTGGCTTTTTAAACATAAATTCAATGCAGATGGCTCTCTCAGCCGATAGAAAGCACGTCTTGTTGCCAATGGGCACATCCAGCAACAAGGGATTGATTGTGACGAGACATTTAGTCCAGTTGTGAACCGCCATCAGACGACTGCTTCTCGCTTAGCGCCTCACACCAATGGCCTATTCACCAGCTTAACTGAAGAACGCATTTCTTCATGGTCACTTATCAGAGACTGTGTATATGCACCAGCCACCTGGGTTTGTTGACCCAAGACACCTCATCATGTCCGCTGTCGCGAAATCATTATACGACCTCAAACAGGCCCCATGGGCGTGGTTCCAGCGCTTTTCTAGTTATGCTATGCGTGTTGGTTTTCAGCCCAGTCGGATAGACTCGTCTTTGTTTATAATTCATCAAGGGACAGACATTGCTGACTTGCTTATTTATGTCGATGACATCATCTTGACTGCATCCTTTTTACAACCCGCATTTTAAGGTTACTTTTCATTTTTTGAAAAGTTACTATTCACTTTTACTATTTATACCGTAATTTTTTTTATTTTACCATCATGACAAAATAGTTGATACTTGACGAGTCGTCTTGACGGCGTACTTTGAATCCATACAGAACCAATTTCACAAAACCGTGTCCGAGAATTACTTTTAGGTTTAAACGTCATTCAGGCATCCCGATATGTCCAATAAACCATATAAACAATAGAAATATGTATTTCTCACATTTTACGACAATTCCACAAGTTTTGGAATTTTACGTTTTTCAGTTATGCGTTTTACGCGTTTTTTACCCGCGTTTCCAGCTTTAACAGCGTTTAAGCAACCCGGTGGAACTTACCACTCATTTTATATTTTATTATGGAGTATAATGATAATTTTAATCATTTTCATAAGTTTCATATTTTTATGATACCCGATTATAAGTTTCGTGATTTAAATACTTACCGTTAACGATTACCGGGACCAAACTACACTCCGTAAAATCAAGATAATATCCAAACTTACTCACCTCCTCAAAAAAGCCCTAGGTGGTGTTTACAATGAGTCACCAAGCCACATGGCTTGGTGAGATTTTATCTTGAATTAGATTGATACATGTGTTAAGTTAGCTAAGCTAAGTTTTGCAAAATATCTATAAAGTCTTACACTTATCACTTCATTTGACCAAGAAAACTCATCTTCCTTTCTCTCTTGTCATAAGCAATGACCAAACATATCATTTTTCACCATTTTTATCTTGATTCTTGCAAGCTTCATCCATCACAAGTATAGCCTTTTAATCCTCGTTGATTCCTAGTTTCATTTATACCATAAATCACCATAAACAACACCATAATCTCATCATCAATCCTAGGGTTTTCTTGGAAGATTTTCAAGGTGATTAGGGCTGTAGAAATAAAGTTTTTAAACAGATCAGATGAAGATTAATAATGGTTTGCAATACTTGGGTAAAAGATTTGGAAGCTAAGGTTTTCGATTGAAGGATTTAGTTCTTGTCCTAGTTCATGTATCCCTTTTCATTAAGGTCAAAAGTTGTAAGAAAACCTAGCTCACTCTCATGATCAATATCATTTACATGTTTCTCATACTTCATTTATGTTATATATGGTCTTTATATTGTTATCACGATGTACAAAAACCAGTAAAACAAGTTAAAGGAATCATATGTTAGCTAAATGGATGTAAACAAGAAAACCAGTGACATATATTGTGAAATACGACCAAAGTAGTATAACCATGATATTAGACACTTATATACTGTTAAATAGGACTTTAAAAGAAAAACATAGCAATTTGAATCACCCAAAACGAGTACACGAGTCAAAAGATACGGCTAAAAGAAGTTACCAAAACTTTACGGCAAATATGCCAAAAAAGCTACTGATCAGAATTTGGATTTTTTTAGGCCCTTATGGTCCGATTCATCAAACAGTTAAAACACGAAAGTTTTCCGGAACGATGTTTTACGTCTACCATTGGGAAACTCGGCCTGAAAAGACCAAACGATAGCATTTTTCTGCCTCAAATTGTAAAACAGTTTTTAAGGTCAAAAATTGGTTTTCCACAAGTTAAAGGATATAGAAACCATGTTGTTATCAAGGCTAATTACATACTAAGTTAACAAACTTCATTCAAATAAGTTTACCTAAGCTTATACAACCTTCGGGATAGTATTTTCACATGTGAAACAATAATTGTAATAACCAACTTTACGATTTAGAAACTTGTAAACTTTTCTTTAAACACTTGTGATATAAATTGTAACGACACTTGCAATAACCATTATGATTTCCTAATCATAACCAAACAACCTTGTAACTTGTGTTTTGCAAACCATATGAACATTTTCAACACTTATGATATACAACCAAAACATATGTTTTATCTACTAAGTACTACAACACTAGGGAACTTCATGTGAGGGGTTCATTAGAGTAAACCGTCGATGAGTTGTGGATTGACGAATTAAAGTGTCCTGGCTCCTCGAACATTTACTGCATGACCTCTGGATTGTGATGGCCCGAACGGTAGTGCAAGATAAACTATAAATGTTTCATAAACCATTCCTATAAGACAACATATACAAACTACCATATAAGGCATCATGATCAATATATGACATATATAGACACGTTTATGCTTTCGCATCATTATTCCATAAACTAAGACACGAAACCATATTATAGGTTGCTCGTAGAGGTTCTCATGGCATATCCATCTTCCTCACTATACATTTGATATCATTAACTCATGGTGAGTTTCATAACCCCATTTTCTATCATTCAACTGTTTTATAAACTCTTTGGGGGAGATACATGCTCAACTACTTTTATCAACAATCACGATTATTTGCAACTATATGTTTATCTGAACTGAATGTTTATTTATGCTAAGTAATGATTTGCCATAGGTGAATCGATTTATATAATTATGTGCATACATAATTAAACCAAACAAAGCGGCTCAAGTATCACATACTTGAGGCACCAGATCAAACTAAAGCGGGCTCAAGTATCCCATACTGGGGCGCAGATCAACCAAAGCGGGCTCAAGCATCACATACTGAGGCACCCATATTAAACTAAAGCGGGCTCAAGTATCCCATACTTGAGGCGGCCAGATCAAACCAAAGCGGGCTCAAGTATCTCATACTGAGGCACCGTGTCAACCAAAGCGGGCTCAAGTATCCCATACTTGAGGCACCGTCAAACTAAAGCGGGCTCAAGTATCCCATACTGAGGCACCTGCATTAAACTAAAGCGTGCTCAAGTATCACATACCGAGGCACCAGATCAAACTAAAGCGGGCTCAAGTATCCCATACCGAGGCACCAGATCAAACTAAAGCGGGCTCAAGTATCCCATACCGAGGCACCAGATCAAACCAAAGCGGGCTCAAGTATCCCATACCGAGGCACCGTATCAAACAAAGCGGGCTCAAGTATCCCATACTTGAGGCAACCGTACTCAAACTAAAGCGGGCTCAAGTATCACATACCGAGGCAAACCACCAAACTAAAGCGGCTCAAGTATCCCATACTGAGGCACTGCATCTAAACTAAAGCGGGCTCAAGTATCACATACTTGAGGCAGCCGTACCAAACTCAAGCGGACCCAAGTATCATATACTTGAGGCATCCGTACAAAGCATCAAAGCGGACCCAAGTATTACATACTTGAGGTAGCCGTACATACAAACATAAGTACATGAATTGTACTTATACTTTAAACTGTTGTTGGAATCACTCCTAAAGTATATTTCAAGTGTTTGTAATCAATATGTAATAGGTTGCTTAATTAGGCTTTTAAGTTAGTATTAATGGCAAGGCTTATGTAGAAAGCCCATAAGCCTTGATCCAAGCCCAATAAGGAAAGGAAGGGAACTTGTGTATTGCCCTAGTTCCTTCCCTATAAATAATCTTGTAAACTCCCATTTGGGAGTTGGTTGTTCACTTTTATTCACATCATACGCATAACCTTTCTCTATCATATTATCGTGTGTGTTTATTGTGTTCATCCGATCATTCTCTATCTCATTACTTCATATTGATGCTTGTGTTGCAAACATGGGAACCTAACAGTGGTATCATTCGCCAAATAGTTGGGTGAAACGTTTCTTGTGTTTGAAGTTTTATTGTATACGCGTAAGTTTTGGTACCAAAACATTCATACGCTTTAAAAACTTAATTTTTACACTTTAAAACTCAAGATTCTTGTACTTTAAAGGTTATTTGGTGATAAAGTTTAAGTTTTTGGCATATAGTTTGAAACTTTACGTGTGTTTCATTGTTTTTGAGCTTGGTTTCATTCGTGTAGTCATTTCTACGCGTAAGGTGAAAACGAGTTTTGGATCATCAAGTTTCACACTTTTGTGTTATTTTGGTGATATTGAAGCTTTTTCATCATAAAAATCTGGTTTAAAAACACTTTTGGGCTGAAAAATCAGTTTTGGCTAAGATTGGTACAACCTACGCATAGTAAAACCCTAGTTTTACTCGTAAGCATTCAAAGTCTATGCGTAAGCTCATCAACGTTTGATCGTCAGTGCTATTGGTTTACTCAATGTTTTTCTTGCTTGGATAAGCCTGAAAACACTTCGACTTTGGATATCTTTTTTTGGGTAAAGGGGACACTTCCCCGGTAAAATAAACTTTGGATATCTTTTACACTGGTATACGTGTAAAGATTTTTGGTAAAAAACTAGTTTTACGATAAGCTGAACCTTACGCGTGAGAATTCTTTACGCCTAAGCATTTTCTTACGCTTAAGTCATCTTATGCATAAGCTAATCTTACGCATAAGGATTCTACTACTAAGCCTTTGGTTTACGCCTAAGCTAAGGTTTCCTCATTTCTACGCGTAAGCTATTCCTACGCGTAATATCTTTTGTTACGCGTAAGGTGGTGTTTTTTACGCATAAGGTATTTTCTTTGCATAAGCTGGTTTTCTACTGATTGGATCCCAACCGTCAAGTTTATTACACAAGTCAACCACTTGTGAATGGTTAACCGTAATAAAATTCAAACAGTCTAAAACCAATGCAATTTCCTTGAATATAGTGGATTCCCGGTCGTTAAGTCCCACGGAGGATTAATGGTGCTTAAAAACGTTCAGATGTCGAATGATCACTAAGGATAATGATCAGTAAGGATTTTGATTGGTAATTACACTACTGATTGATTGGAATTGTATTTGGATACAGAATTATAAAGCACAACAATCAGATTAAACAAACTTAAACGAATACGTTTATTAAATTCTACGTAAACGTACAAATTAAAACGGGAGATTTTAGAAATAAAAGACCTACAAATATGAAAATGATATTTTTACAATCCTAATAATAAAAGAAAATTATTAGAAAATTAAAATTATTTTTAAAACTATTTATTTAATTATTATTAATTAAAAACTATTTTTAACAATTTAATAATACCCTAAAATATAATAAAATATGAAATAAAGCTAGAAAAGTGAAATTATGACTTAAAAATCTAAAATATTATAAAACTTATTTTAAAACCGAAAATATATTTATTATACTTTTATCTATTTATTATTAATTAATTACTATTTAAAATACACTTAAATACAAGAAAATACAAAATTAACCTAGAAAAATAAAATTTTAACTCGTAAAAATCTAAAATATTATAAAACTAATTTTAAAACGAAAAGATATTTTTTATGTTTTTATTTATTTATTATTAATTATTTAATACTTTTAACTATTTTAAATTCTAATAAATACTAAACAAACTAGGAAAATTATGAAATTTTTCTATAAATATCCTATGATGATAAAGCTAAGAAAATTATAAAATGTAAAGTGCTTAATAATAAGTCGAAAAGAAAATTAAAAAGCTAATTTCTATTAAATAAATGCTATCACTATTTTTAAAATGATGTTTTGTGATTTTTCTTTATCAAAACTATTTAACTACTGATTATAAGTAACTTTAATAAAGACAAAATTTTACAACTTAAAAATAAGCAAGATGAAGCTATAAAAGCTAATAAAGGAGCTTATGAGCTTATTTTGATGTTTTAAGCTCAAATAAACTTACAAACCGGAACCAAAGATAAAATAAGATACAAATAAGCTAAAGCTACTTAGATGAAGCTAAAAAGCACATATAATCACACTGATAAGCTATAAATAAGCTAATAAGCACTTACTCTAATCTACCAAACAAACAGGCCTGCAGCCATTTTGGAAGCAAGATTAAGCTAGGGGCAAAAGCTCCAAAGCCAAAAATAAGCCTTGATATAAGAAGCTGGCTTATTTGGGTTTCTAAAAAGCCAAGGTTCTCACAATGGGGCCCACTAATAAGCTTGCTATAAGCTTGAGAAAAAGCTGGTAAAACACTGATTGTTATGTGTACACAGAAATGGGACAAGTTAAAAGCTTATTGCAGCCCTACCAAATAAGCTAGAAAGTAAAAACTTAAGCTTGGAACTTTGAGATGGGTAGATTGGCTTTCCAAAAAGCCAAGGTTCAAGTCGAGGTTCACTAATAAGCTCTGTGAGCTTGTGAAAAACTTGTAAACGTGCATGTGGCACTTTTTCGACAATGGTTTAAAACAAGCTAAGAATTAAGCAGTTTAATAAGCTAACTAGGAATTATAAAAAATACCATGATAAAGATGAGCATTTGAATATTATTATCCCAAAAGCTCAAATCTTGAAACTTACTATTAAGTCCTATATAAAATTATCTATTTTATTCAAAAACGACTTAAACTGAAAATTTGACTTTTTAAGTTAACCAAATGAGTTGATTTTGATGAACTTTGGATTGATTCTACTAACTGATTATGATGTATTAAGCTACGAAAAGATGAAATTAAGCTATGTGACCAAGTTTTAAACAACTATGATGAATTTTGTTGCCTAAATCCTAACAGTTAATTACTAGATTGAGATTAAAAGAGATTTTGACTTTTTACAAAGTAAGGACTGGATTTTATTGCTTCTTTGAGTTCTTAGGCACTAAGGTGACATGAAACAAACAATAGCAATGACTTGAAAAAAAACTCTATCACAGTTAAACAAGCAAATCCAAACAACACTTTATGAGACTGTTTTGAAGCCTTAAGTACTAAAACAGCTTTTCAAACCAAAGAAGTTATGGATTAACTTATACTAACTATAATTAGACAAAATTAAACCAAAATTAACAGACTTTAAATACTTATACTAAGAAATGCAATTTTTAAAGAAATTGCTTACAATTTGAGTCCAAGCATAAAACTGAGAACCAAAGCACAAGAACACAACCTATAGCTTCCCAAGAAGCACTAAACCCAAGGCAATCCAATATCAACCCTGCTCCAGCTTCTTGATCATCTTCTCCATGGATTTTTGATTTTCCAACATTCTTTTAGTATTTTTGGTATTTTTTTCTTTTTAATACTAAACAGAGTTTTAAGGTTTCTAATAGCTTACATAAGCTATATAGGAGCTTATATTAGCTTATAAGTCCAAAACAACCACTAATAACAACATTTGATCATATTGAGAATTTGAACTTGAAAATTTTCATAAACTGAAAATAAGATTGAAACTTGAAATTGATCACTGAGAAAGGATTAAAATACACTGAGAATTGCTAATACAGTACTTGAAAGCTTAAAACATACTCTTGAAAACATAAGTTAATGAAAACGAACTAAAAATTACAAATTACACTAGATATATCACTCCTCTGCTTCTCTTTCTTTCTTTATAGACTTTTGAGACTCCCCACATGCTTCTGATCATTTCCACTGCAATCTTGGCCATTGATTTCTCTGAATTCATCCTAGCCTTTAAACCGATTTTGGCGCCAAAAGTGGTACTAGTGGATTGAGGCGCTCTGCGCAATTAATGCACTTTGGTATGTTGTAGAGGTGTAAGGGACAATTTGGGAGTAGATATGGAGCTAGGGGTGATTTGGCAGTAAAAACAGGTTTTGAGGTGAGGTTGGAGTGTTTGATGGTGGGGAAGCATTTAATGCTTGTGGGCTGGTATAGGAGGAGGGGGGATGAGCTGGGAGAGTAGGTATTGAGGTGAGGTGGAGGTAACAGGTGGTGAAAACCACCCTGGTTTTGGTTTGCAGGGGAGGGTGAAGGAGATAAACAGTATCTCTGGTTTTGGCGGGTTTGACTTATTTTGACCGAGTTTTAATAATAAGTGGGGGTTCACAATGGGGGGTTCACAGGATAATGACAGGGGGTCTTTTGGGTTTGGCTGGGGATCAAAATACACAAAGGGTCAGTTTGGTAGCTTAATAACACAAGGACCATTTATGCAATTTTGACAATCTTGAGGGACTGAACCTGCCACTTTTCCAAAGTTATCAAAAGGACCAAATTTGCCAATCTTTAATAGTACTAGGACCACATTTGATTATTTTCCATTTTTAAATATCCAAGGACCAATTTTGACACTTTTGTAAAGTTGAGGGACCTTTTCTGCCATTTGCCCAAAGATTCATTCAAGGACCATTTTTGACAATTTAGAATATTTCGTGGACCTTGAATGATAAAACTCCATATTTTTGGATTCCGTGGACTAGATTTGACAACTTTTGAAACTTGGGGACTAAAGCGCCAATTATGCAAACTTGATACGTTTTCATCCGATTTTGGTATTTTGCATTTAAAACACATAAAACTCTTATTTGTGATATTTTCATCATTCGATGCATTTCGAGTGTTTTCGGATGTTTTTGCCTAAAAGGTATAAAATGATGAGTATTTAGACACTTATCAATCCCCACACTAAGATATTGCTAGTCCCTAGCAATCTTTTTAGAAAACTTAATGGATTTGAATCTCTTTACCAAAAGCCATTACTTACGGAGTAGCCAATTGTTTCAGTTCAAGTAAGAACCTTGGTACAATGATAACCAAATGATTTTGAGCAAATCACCGACTTTCAACGGTTTTGATTTGTCTTTACCGTAAACCGTTTGCTTATGGACTAGCCAACTCTTAGATAAAATATCTTTGGTGAGTCGATTACCAATTATGGTTTTCCAACCGCCTTTACCACAAGCCATAAACTTGCAAAGCTAGCCAACTTTTCACTAATTAAAGATATGGTGAAATAACACCATACAATTTTGGGCAAATTGCAAGCCATAAACGGATTGAGATATCTTTACCAAGAGCCGTTTGCTCTGGATTAGCCAATCCTTTTGTTTATTAGACATGGCGGATGATTACCATTTGCCGAGTAAGTGAAAACACTTACTCTAAAAAAAAAATTTTTTGGCCAAAACGGGAATGGGTGGTATAATTACATGATAAAATTCGAGAATTCCCCACACTAGAAATGAATATTGCCCTCAATATTCAAAGTACCACAGTTATGCCGAAACATAGAACGTAAAAGGGAAATACTACGGCCATTATTTTATTTTTGATATATACACTTTTTTTTTTTTTTTTTAGAATGAAACTTATATACAACAATGGGCAACTCCCCACACTAGGGTGGTAGAAAGTAGAAAGAAATCGAAATATGGGTGAAAACCATATTGTGTAAGCTCTCGTTTTTGATTCCCGAGTCACTAGCTTGACTCGATCCCGCATTCATTGGTTCATGGGGAAAGTTTGTAGATCCGGGACAACCACAGTGGAATGTCCTCTCCAAAATAGTGTTTCAATCGATGACCATTCACTTTAAAATTTGGACCATCGGTGAGATAACTCAATAGTACCATAAGGATAAACCTTAGCAATAGTAAATGGACCGCACCAACGGGACTTGAGCTTTCGAGAATATCTTCAATCTTGAATTGAAAAGAAGGACTCGATCACCGACGTTGAAAACGCGGTTCTTGATTTTGGAGTCATGAATCTTCTTTGTCTTTTGTTTATAGATCAAAGAGTTCTCATATGCTTGATCACGGAGTTCATTTAATTCATTCATTTGAACTTTTCGTGATCACCACCGTCTGAATATCGGTTGGCATGTTTCAAGGCCCAAGATGCTTTGTGCTCAAGCTCAATCGGCAGATGACATGCCTTCCGTACACTAGCTTGTATGGAGTACACCGATTGGTGTTTTATAAGTCGCACGGAAGGCCCAGTCGCCATCTAGTTTATCCGACCGTGATGCACGGTTTCGCCACCGTCCTTTCTAGAATTCTTTTTATACCACGGTTGGAAACTTCCACTTGCCCACTTGTTTGGGGTGGTATGCGAGAGACGGTGGGTTACACCATACTTTTGCATGACACGATCAAATTGATCATTGCAGAAATGTGTACCACGATCACTAATTGTAGCTCGTGGAGTTCCAAACCTAGCAAAAAGAGATTTTAAGAATTTCACAACAACTCGGGCATCATTTGTAGGCAAAGCTTTTGCTTCAACCCATTTTGACAAATAGTCAACAGCCACAAGTATGTATTTGTTTCCTCGAGATGATGGAAATGGCCCCATAAAGTCAATACCCCAGATGTCAAAGATCTCACACACTTGAATGGCGTTTTACGGCATTTCATTTCTTTGCGAGATATTTCCGTGACGTTGACAAGCGTCACATGCTTTGACAAATTCGTGGGCATCCTTATAGATAGTGGGCCAATAAAACCCGAATCAAACACCTTTTGGCAAGTAGTTTGGACTATGATGGCCCCGGTGGGTCCAAAGATGGCAAGCTTTGAGAATGTCCATAGCTTCGTCCATAAACATACCGCTCGGATGACTTGATCCGCATGATTTTGAATAAGTAGGGTCATCCCGTAGTAATGTTTAACATCTTTGAAGAATTTGTTCTTCCGTTGGGTCGACATTCCTTTCACTATGAAGTTACCCGCATGGTAATTTGCGGTCAAGAAACCATGAGGTGGTAGAGTTTCACGAAAAAGAAACCGCATTGAGTGTCTCGAGAGGAAATGTTTCATTTATTTCCTTTTCTCGAAAATATCTTGGTGAGGGTTTTCAAGACGGACAGATGATCACAGCGAGTTCTCGGCTCCTTTTTTATCACGTATAATGATATCAAATTCTTGCAGAGGAGAACCCAACGGAGCAATCTCGGCTTTGCATCTTGTTTTGCAAAGAGATATTTGAGAGCCGAGTGATCCGTATACACCACGATTTGGTCAAGATTAAGTATGGTCGAAACTTCTCAAACGCATACACCACGGCTAGTAGCTCTTTTACGTAGTGGTGTAATGGGTTTGAGCTTGATCATAGTCTTACTTGCGTAGTGGATAGGTGAAAATGCTTGGATCTCGTTGCCCCGTGACCGCACCGATAGCAAAATCACTTGCATCGCACATGAGCTCAAAGGGTAAATCCCACCGGAGCAACGAGAATGGGTGCTTGTAAGCTTTTTCTTTAATGTTTCAAAAGCTCGATGCACTCAGCGAGAAGATAAAAGGAGCATCTTTTCAAGAAGATGGGTCATAGGTCAGGCGATTTTAGAAAAATCTTGTATGAATCTGCGATAAAACCGCATGACCTAAAAACTCCTAATACCTTTGACGGTAGTAGGATGAGGCAATTTAGCAATAACATCGACTTTTGCTCTATCAACCTCAATCCTGCTTTTTGAAATCTTATGGCCAAGGACTATGCCTTCTTTGACCATAAAGTGGCTCTTCTCCCAATTTAGACAAAGATTGGTGTCTTCACACCGCTTTAGCATTTTTCTAAATGGAGAGACATGTTTGAAACGAGTCCCCAATGACCGAGAAGTCATCCATAAACACCTCCATTGTTTCCCGATCATGTCGTGGAAAATTGCCATCATACATCGTTGGAACGTGCGGTGAGCGTTACATAGGCCAAAAGGCATCGTCTGTAGGCAAAAGTTCCGTATGGGCAGGTGAATGTGGTCTTCTCTTGATCCCGTGGATCAATTGGGATCTGAAAATAACCCGAGAAACCATCAAGGAAACAATAGTATTCGCTCCTCGCTAATCTCTCAAGCATTTGGTCCATGAAGGGTAGAGGAAAATGGTCTTTTCGGTGGCGTCATTCAACTTACGATAGTCAATGCAAACACGCCATCCGTAACCAACCGAGTTGGAATTAACTCGCTTTCTTCATTTGTGACAACAGTTATGCCACCCTTTTAGGAACACGATGAATTGGGCTAACCCAAGGACTATCTCGAGATCGGGTAAATTAATCCTCGCATCAAGAAGTTTGATAACCTCCTGCTTGATAACATCATGGATTTTTGATTTACTCTTCTCTCGATGTTGAACTCATTGGTTTGAAGTCATCCTCCATCAAGATTTTGTGAGTACAAAACTCGTGGTTGATACCCTTAATGTCGGAGAGTTTCCAAGCAATTGCTTGCTTGTGACTTCAAGACCTTTATGAGAGCAATTTTTCATCTTTACTCAAATCTCGAGAAATAATGACGGGTAATTTATCATCACCCTCAAGAAATGCATACTCGAGATGAGGTGGTAAGTCCTTAAGTTCTACCTCAGAAATTCTTCGCTTTCTCAACCGACTTGACTTCCTTGTTATGAAGCTCGACGGGAGGGAGTGATGATGGATCATCATTAAGCAACTTCTCAATGAGAAGTATGTCCCCTCGATGTCGATGGGAGCGTGATCAATTTCCCATGGAATGTAATCACTAGACAAGTATGCTTCAATCTCTTCCAAGATGAAGTCACTTTCCTCAAATGGAGTGAGAGAAGGAGTAGAATTGGAAATGATGGGTTGAGATGAATGAGTGAGATTATCACTCAAGAATTATGATCATAACCAAGAACTTCTTGAGAGTACTCTTCGAAGCAACATCAATGATATCTATTCGGTTAACCGACTCGTAATCATAGTTTGCGAGTACCTCAAGTTTGATCAAGGTTAAAGGTGACGACTTCATTACCTACACGTAATGTGATTTCTTGCTCAAATACATCAATGAGAGCACGGCCCGTTCTCGTGAATCCTCGTCCAACAATGAGAGGAACCCGTTGATCAAGATCGAAATCAACAACTACAAAGTCACCGGAAAATGGAACTTTCCTACTTTTACAAATACATCCTCGGCAATGCCAAGTGGACGGATATTGTACGATCTGCAAGCTCGAGAGTCATGCATGTAGGAGTAAGGTCCGGAAGAGAAAGTTTCTTCCATATTGAATAAGGCATCGATTGATGCTTGCACCAAGATCGGCTAAGGCAAAGCATTCAACCATCCCCGAAATACACAAGGTAAGAGAAATTTTCCAGATCTCCAAGCTTCTGAAGCTTTTTAATGAATCGCAGAGCGGTTCTCGTTAAGAGGAGTTTTGCCATCTCAAATGCTTTTTCCTTGTTGCTTAACATGTGTTTGAGAGTTGATGCAAACTTGGGCATCAGATGATAGCATCCGCAGCTTATGTCAAAATGTAGTTCTTGGAAAATTTGAAAAATTTGTCCATTTGATGACCGCTTTTTCACGGAGCTTTTGCTCATTCAAACGTGATGGGTAAGGAATAGAAGATTTGGATTGGGGTTTTCAACAGAGCTATAGGAGGTTCAAAAACAACTCTGGATTGGATTTGGGTTTCGGACAACTTGAGGATGGACATCGTTGGTACCTCCGTTATTAGTAGGAAGTTCCTTGTCCTTTTTCGCCTCGGGTTCACTTTCCACTACCTTCGGGAGAAGAAGAAGAGGTAGTAGGAATAGCGGTCCATCGATGATACACCACTTCTGGTTGTGATCGCCTTTGCATCGCCCCTCGGGTTAGCGATCGTGTTGCTCGGAAGTTTTCCCGAGCCCGAGGGTTGATCATTTAAAGACTTCTTAAGATCGTGATCCGACCGACCAACAACCTGCTCATTTCATCTTGGGATTTCATGAATTGCTTCAATAACTCATCAAATGATGGTCCGGTTGGAACAATGGCTTGAGTTTGATTAGGAAAATTCGCCTCTATTGTTCGGATTAGGGCCTTGATTTTGAAAATTTCCTTGATTAGGATTCACATTCCCATGAAATTGATTCCCTCGATTGAAATTGTTTTGATTAAAGTTTCCTTGATGTTGGAAACCTTGATTTGGTCCGGATAGAAATTACCTTGGTTTTGATAACCTTGGTTCATTCTAGGTTGGTTCCGATTCGGTTTTGTATGTTAGGATTTTGGTTAAACCGGGTGGTCCCGATAAGTATTAGCACGGTGGTTTGGTTCATTTTGAGGATGGTATTGATTACCTCCCGATGTGAAGTACCGGCTATAGTATTGGCTTCAAAAGGACTACCATCGGTGGCGATCTGAGTTGTAGTATGCATGAGGGCCACCACAAGTAACATGCACTCGACTTTCTTCACTTCACCATGTGATGGTGTCGTGTGAAAGTGACTTTCTTTGGTTAGCAAGAACCAAAGCTCGAACAATATCTCGTGAGTTTGTCAATCTTAGCATCGGTGCTAGATGTACTCACATGAGATGAAGTAGAAGGTCCCGCATTAGGCGAGACCGATATGTCTTAGTTCGGAAAGGGCGGACACGGGACTTGTTTTCTATGATTTGCAAGGCTTCCTTTGTGGTCTTGCTCAGAAATTACCTCCGCGAGGCATTTAAAGAGTCTTGGTTAGTCGGTTCGCACCATTGTAGAAAGTATCCATTTGCATTAACTCGGTAAAACCATGATGCGGACACTCATGAGCAACTCTTTGTAATGATCCCATGCCTCACCGAATGATTCATCAAATCTTTGAGAAAATTTCATTATCTCATTCTTAAGACTTGTAGTTCGGGATGGAGGATAGAATTGCTAACAAACTTAGTGACTAAATCCTCCCATGTCTCAATGGAACAGGGGTTGTTTCTCAAGCCAATTCCGAGCTTGTCCTCTAAAGAGAATGGGAATGAAGAAGCAATCGCTTCATGTGGGACATTCTTGTATTTGATGGTAGATGCAATCTTGTTAAACCATCGAATATGTGCATAGTGTCGTCCCTCAAAACCATAAAATTGGCTTTGGGTTACAAGATTAAGCAACCCGGTTTTGAGCTCAAAGGTATCGCCCACGATGGTCGGGACAACAATGGCATCTCCATAACCCTCGATGGGTGCTTGGAGAAGCTCATTCATCGGTTTATCTTCCGCCATTACGACGGGGTGGCTATGCTAGACGCCTCCTCGATCACGGTGAAGGAGCGTAACGCCCTCTACGCTCACGCGAATACTTACAAGTTCGAAGTGGACTTGTAGAGTCGAAGAACGAGCGCGCATGCACTAAGTATAAAAATCGCCAAAAAAAACAAATGCGAAAACGACAAGTGAACTTAAACCAATAATCACAAATGAAATGGCTTTGAAAAAGGTACACCGATCACAAGGACACGAGGCAAGTTTTGATCTTTAAGATTGGGAACTTATTAATGTTCACACCCCAGTTGGTAGGTGTTCGCCTTGGTTTGCGGTGGTTGATTTTATGTATTTATTAAGTACCACCGAAAAGACGTAGGTATGGATTTGTGCTAAGGGTTTAAAACTTTTGGACAATATTTTGGTATCGCCTCGTTTAACTAAATCGTATCTCTTTAAGAATCACCTTAAAGAAAATACAAGAAAGAAAACGTTACGATTGTTTTGTTGTTTTATATATTTTTGGTGTTGTTAACACTTTAGGAAAAGTGTTAATGAAATTTTGATTTTTGATAACTTTACAAAAAACTGCTTACAAAGGTGGTATATGTGCAAGAATGGATCGAAAATGTTTAAAACACGCTTATAGCCTCCCGGCAATGGCGCCAAAATTTGATCGATCCCAACCGTCAAGTTTATTACACAAGTCAACCACTTGTGAATGGTTAACCGTAATAAAATTCAAACAGTCTAAAACCAATGCAATTTCCTTGGAATATAGTGGATTCCGGTCGTTAAGTCCCACGGAGGATTAATGGTGCTTAAAACGCTCAGATGTCGAATGATCACTAAGGATAATGATCAAGAAGGATTTTGATTGGTAATTACACTCTTGATTGATTGGAATTGTATTTGGATACGTAATTATAAAGCACAACAATCGATTAAACAAACTTAAACGAATCGTTTATTAAATTCTACGTAAACGTACAAATTAAAACGGAGATTTAAGAAATAAAAGACCTACAAATATGAAAATGATATTTTACAATCCTAATAATAAAAGAAAATTATTAGAAAATTAAAATTATTTTTAAAACTATTTATTTAATTATTATTAATTAAAACTATTTTTAACTATTTAATAATACCCTAAAATATAATAAAATATGAAATAAAGCTAGAAAAGTGAAATTATGACTTAAAAAAATCTAAAATATTATAAAACTTATTTTAAAACTGAAAATATATTTATTATACTTTTTATCTATTTATTATTAATTAATTACTATTTAAAATACACTTAAATACAAGAAAATACAAAATTAACCTAGAAAAATAAAATTTTAACTCGTAAAAATCTAAAATATTATAAAACTAATTTTAAACCGAAAAGATATTTTTATGTTTTTATTTATTTATTATTAATTATTTAATACTTTTAACTATTTTAAATTCTAATAAATACTAAACAAACTAGGAAAATTATGAAATTTTTTCTATAAATATCCTATGATGATGTAAAGCTAAGAAAATTATAAAAACAGAAAGTGCTTAATAATAAGTCGAAAAAGAAAATTAAAAAGCTAATTTCTATTAAATAAATGCTATCACTATTTTTAAAATGATGTTTTTGTGATTTTTCTTTTCAAAACTATTTAACTACTGATTATAAGTAACTTTAATAAAGACAAAAATTTTACAACTTAAAAATAAGCAGTATGAAGCTATAAAAGCTTAACAGTGAGCTTATGAGCTTATTTTGATGTTTTAAGCTCAAATAAACTTACAAACTGGAACCAAAGGTAAAATAAGATACAAATAAGCTAAAGCTACTTAGATGAAGCTAAAAAGCACAGATAATCACACTGATAAGCTATAAATAAGCTAATAAGCACTTACTCTAATCTACCAAACAAACAGCTCGCACCATTTTGGAAGCAAGATTAAGCTAGGGGCAAAAGCTCCAAAGCCAAAAATAAGCCTTGATATAAGAAGTCGGCTTATTTGGGTTTCAAAAGCCAAGGTTCTCACAATGGGGCCCACTAATAAGCTTGCTATAAGCTTGAGAAAAGTCGGTAAAACACTCGATTGTTATGTGTACACGTAAATGGGACAAGTTAAAAGCTTATTGCAGCCTCTACCAAATAAGCTAGAAAGTAAAACTTAAGCTTGGAACTTTGAGATGGGTAGATTGGCTTTCCAAAAGCCAAGGTTCATGTCGAGGTTCACTAATTTGTTAGGAATTAGAAATTCCTATGTGATTAAAGAGTCGGTCACCTCAAGTATATGTAATCGTTAGAAAGCTCGTAGTCGTAGTTCTTTAAGTTAAGTAGTAATTTAGTTAAGTAACACCGTGGAGGACGGACGGTCTTTACCCACCAAAATTAACAGATGCCTTACGATCCATGCATAAAACCAAAGTGTGGCGAGTTATGTAAGACTATAAATACTCTCTACCTTCCAAGGTAGAGAGTTGAGCTCATAATAATATCTTTCACTTTCTCTCACTAAGTTCCCTAAACCTCTAACTTTCTCTCTAGAATTCCATCTATATGCTACTTTGTGTTATGGTTTGATGTGTATGTGAAAAGTTAATATCTAACAATTGGTATCAAGAGCCATGGTTAGATCATATCTTGCACATCTTTGGATTTATAGTGGTTTTAGGTGGTTTTGAGTTTGAAAAGTTTAGTGGTTTTGCATCATTTGGTTGATTTCTTGTGTTAAAGTTTGAATTTTGTTAGTACTTTTATGTTTAGAATCATCACAAGTGTTTAGGTTTTCATTTGGTAAGCTTGAATCATCTTGGTTGGGTTGTTTTGGATTGAAAAGTGATGTTTATATGGTTTTTCTTGCTAGCGACTTAGCTCACGGACTACTTTCTTCATAGCGACTTGCTTTACAAATTTGTAGCGAGTTACGCTTTTAAACCTAGCGAGTTAGATCTAGCGACTTACAAGACAAGTAGTGGACCTCCACTACGGGTAGCGACTTGGTGGTAGCGACTTGGTCCAGAGCGAGTTGCTCTTTAGCGACTTGCATCTTTAGCGACTGAGTAGCTTAATTGTCGCCAAAATTTTGCTAGCGACTTGAGTCTTAGCGAGTTACTACTTAGCGACTTACATCCGCTAGCGACTTGGAACTCTAGCGACTTAGTGGTGTAGCTAATTAGTTGTTAGCGACTTGGTTCAAGAATCAGAGCGACTTGGTTGATTTTTCCCACAAAACTTCAAACGGCCATAACTTTTGAACCAGAATCTGCTTTCAGCGTTACCCATCAAAACGACCGTGAGAACGAGGAGAATAGACCGAATAAACTAAAGTTTATTCGGTCAATCTTCGAGGTCTAAACCGCCCGAACAGAAGTTATTGAGGTTTTAAGTTTTAGACCTAAATTTCTCGTGAAAACGGCATAAACCAATCCGAATCACAACCAAACAACATCTCGCTTATCCCACAAACAATCATAAGACCTAACACACAATTGTCTATCATTGTGTCGATCCATTAGTCGCCTTAACACATTCCATTGGTCATTGCTTAACGGTTTAGTCTTGATTTTAGTAAAATCCCGCGAAGATTCTATTTCTGCTTAAATCATAGACTTGTAAAATCCTGCATTCTACCACATCATGTCTTACTCTATCGACCCAAAGGATTTCGTAAGTGCTTAAATTGTATGATGTCGTGGATAATAATGATAATGGATGCTACATCGAACGATTAAAGATGTTTGAATTAAACAACGAGGATGTGAGATCTTCATGTTCGAGTACAATGAGAATGAATTGCACCGCCATGTAATGCCATGCAAATGGAATGCAAGATTGAGCCCTATCAACTACTTCATCTCGCACCTCATACAGCTTGTTATCCATAGTCAGATCGAACATGTAGTGCTCTTTTCCGCCAGACTTACCTACATTGACAAGAAGCTTGTCGTTGAACTTAGAGCATTTAAAGTCGCAACTTACCAATGAAGAAGTTCAAAAGATGGTTCCAAAGCACTCTTCAAGTAATCTACAAACAATTTCAACCATTCATCGCTGGGGAATATTCAAAGAGACACGATCAACACTTGACCGAATTTCCTTCAAAAACATACCGGAATGGAAATTGTGAATTCATTGAGACATTTATCCAACTCATGGATAATGTGAAAAGTACATTGAGGAAACCGCACAAAAGGATGAAAAGTGAATGAGTGTCGTGCAATTGAGAGATTGTTGTGATAAGTTGGGTAATGTATCCGTGGAAGAATCGGTGTTGCCGAATGCGTAATGTTAGAGAAAACAAATAATGATGAGTCGGACAATGCTAAAATAGAATCTTCATGCTCATGTTCACAAGAGAGAGAGTGCACCACCACAACCCGCAAGCTAATGCAAAGGAACGCTACATGGAAGCTTCGGATGTACCTAAGATAGAGATGCACCACCACAACCTCGCACGTTAATGCAGAGGAAACTTGCATGAAAGTTTCAAGCACCTAGGTATGCATCTTCTTCTCAAAATGATGATTATGGATTGCATGAGTACACTACATTTGTGCTCGATGATTCCTTGACCACCGAACTCAATACCTATAAGGATCAAGTTGCTATATACGAACAACGTGCTAAGTTTGAACTTACCACTCGTGAGCGGTGAGATGGATATCCAAATGCGCATAATTATTAGAAAAGTAATTTTAGAGAAGAAGTATTAAAACAAGAGTTAAACTCCTTACAAGAAAAGCTTTCCAAAACCGCTAAGCAAAACACGAACTTCAAGAAAATGTTAAAATGCTTAAGCAAGAATTCAAAGCTAAGGAATCAAAACTTTGAATGATTTTTCCAATCTAAAACTTTGAAAACAAGCTTGAAAATAAGTTGTACGTACAAGGAATACCATTCAAACCGCTCACATGATCACTAAGCATCGAGTCTTAAGCGATAAGCATAGCATTCCCTTGTTGAGGAACCAAATCCAGAGGTAATTAAAAGGCTAGAAATGCTCATAAGGTGCTTTATGATGGTAATGAAATCCTTAAGCCTAGGCGTAAACCTAGTTGCTGAGTGCACCGAGGAAGATAAGAAATCGATGAAGTCACTAGGAGAAAATGAATAAGAAGTTAAGATCCCGAGTGTAAAAAGAATAACATAACGATCAAACCCCATAATTACACTAAAGAAAATTGGATCTCCTTGAACAAGTTTAAGCCTCGACTTATTAACCCCCGAACAAGTGTTCGAAAAAGGATATGGAAATGCAAAAGTCGAAAATCTTGTTGAAAAGAATCCCTTGTAGGAAATCGCCTAAATCAACTGTGTATCCTCCTAATACACCAATGCACTTAGTTCCTAGATCTCTTGCCACTAAAAGCAAGACCTTAATCGATGAATATGTTATCTTTCAACTATTTGTTGATTTTGAGAAAACTTGTAAGAAAAGGATCACACCCACCGTATAATCAAGGGAAAGGGTTTTGAGCAAACTAAAGAATGCTATTTAACCGAGGTCATGCCTTTCTTTAAACAACTAAAAGATCAATTTGAGAGTCTTAAAAGGGACGATTCGATATTAAAGAAATGGAAAAGGTATTTGATGCAATGATTGTTGAGGTTAGTGACTATGAGAGAATTAAAATATAGTGAGATTGAAAGGAAGAACTTGCATACACCGAATGAGAATCGATTTCAATGTATTGCTCAAGATGTGTTTTCATCGCTACAAATTGTTCCATTAATGCTTCTCAATTTCATGAATTATCTGTTGCTCGAAAGTCTCCCATGATCGTGTCATTGAGCTTGAAACAACAAATTCAAAATTGCATGAGAAAATAGAACAGATGATCATGATAACTTGGTCAAACATTATTCTAAATTAGAAGTTGAACATCTTGCTTTGCAATTAAAACATCAACATCTCAAAGAAAATGTTAAAACCTCAAATATCAAGACATCCTCCGATGCTCCCGAGTTTGATGCGCTTTTGAAATTAGCAAACGTGATGAACAAATTCGAGCTCATTATAACACGATCAAAAGATTGAAAGCCCAAATTTCACAACCGAAAGGTGAAAAGAAGGATGCGATCGGTTCCCATATGCCTCCACCTTTAGATTCTCGAATTTCCAACTTCAAAACATAATTGATAACTTGCAAAAGGAAAATGATTGTTTTAAAGTCGAAATTTCAAAGGTTAATGATCAAAACAAAGAGTTATGTGATTCATTTAAAGTTAATCATGATAAACAAATTGAAAAGATAACTTTACTTAACGATATTGAGAATCAAGCGTGAGGTGAAAGGAAAGTTGCCAATCCCAAATTGCAAATACTGCTCCTAAGGTTTCGCCAGGATAAATATGCTATCGATATGTTATATATTCCCCGCCCATTAGGAATAATGAACTTGCACATAAAGCATATCTCTCATACCTTAAGGAAAGTTTGAAGGGTCTCCGTGAGATTGTTGAAGATGAAAGATTAGAAAACCTTTGATAGTACTATAGCCTATGCCCGCATGGATGCCAAACGATCTCGTGAACTCTTAGAGTATGTAATTGTCACAAGTCCGAAATCTAGCAATAGGCGAGATAGAATAGTTGTGCCTTGTTCTATGCCTAAAGCCAAGCATGTGACCCTTGATATGCCTTGTTCCATGTCAAAATTCAAGCAAGCAACCTTGATGTGCCTCCTAGAACTTCGTGATCCCAAAGACTTCTAGACCGTAAATGCGTAAAGTAGTGAAGCCATGTAATGTTCCCATCACATTTCTACAGATGTTAAGATTGACACTAAAGTTAGCGGTCAAAACCTAGAAGCAATGCAAAGAAGGATAGGATTACGCAAACTAAAAGTGTTCATGATAAGGAAGTGAAAGAACACCATAGGGACAAGAAGTTTGATTTGAACAAAAGAATCGTGTTAGTTCTAGTATTAGCTCTAAGCTTATCGAAATTAATTCGAGGCCTCATGTCATCTCGCAAAACATGTAAAAATGTTTATTTTCCGTAATCATGATAAATGTGATGTGTTATTTCGAGGTCTAAGATTCATAACCCGCTTAAGAAAGTTTGGAGAGCAAAACAGACAAGCAATCTTGAAACCTACAGGAATGTGTTTACAAATGTAGGATTTCAAAGGAAGCCCACAGTGTCGAATATTAACGAATGGCAAACCTTACCCTTAGCTAGATCCACTATGCCTAGAATAGTGCTCATAAGGTTTGGAAGCCAACCGTAGAATAATCCCATTAAGCACAAAATGTCATTTGACTAAGTCCGATGCTTCTACTAGTTCACCTCCTAGGATAATGCCATTGCATCTAGGGTTTCACGATTCAAAGACTGCTTAGCTAACCAAAAGGAACCCATCAAGACGTGGGATCCAATGTTTCCAATTCTCTTCGTCTGTTGTCCAAAGCAGTCGTATAAATCGCCCCTTGGTATTTGGATTCGGCGGCTCTAAACATATGACAGGGCTCTTAACAATGACGCCTGCTCACTTCCGCCAGCCTCGACTTCATCATTATGGCGTCTCGCAGATAACACTTCAGCCCCATTCCTCAAAGAAAAGAAAGGTGTACGCTTCAAGGCGCTTTATCTTCTTAAGAAGAGAAATCTTCATGTTTATGACCATTCTCATCGACATTCTTCATCAACATGCTTCATGCTTTTTCCATGCGCTTCACCATCAAGTGAACCGGACTACCGATAATTACTCTTATTCCTCTTGCTCAATATAATGAAGATGGCGACATCATGTGCTAATTTTATGGGGAGAAGTGTGAATATAATACATTTGGATGATAATCACTTGGTTAATCAAGAATGGCATCTCAGTATGCAATTCTTGAGGGGAGAAGAAGTGTGAATTTTTGCATGGTTGATCGATATTTGAGAATATATGGTCAAACGGCTCCTAACCCATGTAAGAACCGAGATTCTTCTTATCGGATCATCTTCACATGTAGTTTCTTCTAAGAGCCGTTGGTTGACATCTTCACACGGGCCGATATGATTAAATGACAAAGTGCTTCTAGTTGTCAATGATTTCTTTGATGAACATCTTTCGTTTTGTTTGATTGGGAGGATTTTAATTAAGGGATTTGCTATTTACAAGTTAACGGAATGCCTTTGGTGTGAAGAAGATGTTAACTGCCTATTTCCCCATTCGGATAATCTTGAAGAAGGTCGAGTCTACGCCTAATCTACATTTGAAAGCTACATGATTAGAAGACTAAAGACTAATTGCATTTGATGATCTAAAGACTTCTTCTTAATCCGGCCGAGAAGAACACTTGAAAATCTTCGCGCTTTAGGGAGAGCACTAATTGGGGAGATTGAAAAGCCAAAATTTAATCCCCAATTAGACTTGTTTCGATTCTTTAGCAATGATTCATTGCTTGATTTTTGATGACACCTCCAACGCCTAATGCTTCAATTACTAAGGATAATTGGGATTCATTGTTTGGGATTCATTGTTTTTCAAAGATATGTTTGATGAGTACTTCCAACCTCTAACGAATGTTGATCATCCAAATCAAGCTCATGCTCGTTTCTATTGACTCAACTGGTTCACCATCTAAGAAGTACTTCTTGGAATTCTCAAGAAACCTTATCTCCGCCATTTCACAAGGCGTTGTTAATGACTATCATTGCAGCTTGCACTCATGAATAGTGATCCGCTCTTTGGTACTCCTTTGCCAAATCTTCACGGATCATTGTTTTTTTTTTCTTCTCCAAATGTGCACTCAGAATCAACCACATGAACATTAAGGAAAATGACTTCCTCATCCGCTTAAAACATTATTGGTAAATCTTCCGATCGCTTACATGTATACCGTAAGGAAGAATGCATTGATGTTGAGGAATCATTTGCTCCGGCTCACCAAGGTCAATGTACATCCGATTGTATGTTTATTCACGTGTTGGACATTTGACACAAGTTGATTACTCAAGTTACTCATTTATAACTTATTTGAGGTTGAAGTTGACGCTCACAAAGGCGTGTTCTTATTTGATAACTTGCTCGGGCTTAAGTATTTGAGTTGAAGACTTGGGTTATCTAGTTACCAGCAATGAGGTGGATGATTGAAGACCGTTAACTATCACTATTAGGAGTTACTTTGTTTTACTCAAAGGTCACACGATATGACGGTGTGGATAATCGCAAGAGGTGTTAATGTCTCATACTTTGTTCGAGTAGTGAGTACTTAGAGATTTGCTTGAAGCATAGATTCTCGACAATCGCTCTTCCATCTTTAAGTGCAAGCTTAAGACACAAATGCGGGAATTCGACTTCGCTTCAAGTTTGGTATATCGGGTTTTTCTTCAACAAAGGGTCACTTCAAATTGTCTACATATGGGTTGATAAAGATAGTCGAGAGAGTTTATGTAGCAGCTTGATTCTCACAGATTCACTTGGGCTATTTGAGTTCTTCTCACAAGATTTCAAGTTTATGGATATATTATGTTTTGTCGATTCCGAGGTATCAAAACTATTTGGGGAAGGATATATTATTCCAACTATTTGGGGAAGTGGTCTCGAGACCTTTGGTTTTGTTACTTCAAAGTTCAGCTGGAAGAAATGTGAGAAGAATATTTGAACGTGAGATGATACCGCCTATCGACATCTTATATACGGTTTATGATAAAGTGCTTCCTGTTATATGCACAACATGTTCACTTGATCGAGCTAATTCAGCTTATTTCGAGTTGACATCCACAGAGATGATTAGTGACTCAACATGTTACGTGGATGTCATCGCCTCTACTCTTGTTGGGTACATGTGTACATTATGTGCCGATTGGTTATATGTTATATAACCGAATGCACTTGGTAAAATGAAGATGTTGATATATTGTTCCCTAACTAGACAACCGGGTCAATCTCGAAGAGTAAGGTGTACATCGGGATGCACAACAGTTCATGTGATCGGTCGTAATCGCTAATCCGGATTTGATAACCACCGAGACGATCAATGTTTCAACTTGTTACTTCGTGTTCTCGTGTTCTTCAAGGTGCCGAGCTTCAATCAATGAGACCGCTTTGTATTCAACTCTACTTTTAGGGAAATGGTCTTTATTCGATGTTTGTCGGTTTGGGGAAGCTACCAAAGATTCAAATTGAGAAGGCTCATGTTCGACGATTTTCTTAGAAGCCTCGGATGCTTTGGTGGCGAAAGTTTAAGAGATGTTGATTCCTTTCTTCTACAACGTACGAACGATATCTTTATCTCGGTACTCATTTCATCATTCTCTTAAACTAATTTATCTCTTGTAAATATTTATTCGAAAACAAAATACAAAATTATAAAACCTTCAAAATCAAATAGAAAAATATAAAACTTTCAAAATCCATAAAATTTGAAAAATTCAAAATCTTCAAAAATATTGTCATTTTGTCATGTTTCTCTCGATTCGATAATATCTACGGTTTTGATGTTGTCATTCAAAGAATGACACGGACTTTAGATGTTGTTCAATTTTTATAAAAAAAAAAAAAAAAAAAAAAAAAAAAAAATTCAAAAATCAAAAATATTTTTGGGAGAAAGAGAAACAATGGTTTATTGTCATTTTCGTGCAATAACCCGGTTTTAAAGAAAGAACAGAGCCATGTTTTACCATGTTTTCAAATTCTATGCTCGATTCTATAAACATTTATCTCATTAAAACTAAATGCTTTGAAAAATAACTCGATCTCTATTTTTGATAATCATCGACTTATTTGTCAAAATCTTATCTCTCAATCAACAACCTACGTCATTGATTGAGGGGAGAATGATTTCAATTAAATTAAAAGTTATTTGGCATTAAATTGTTTTCAAAAGATATACATGCATGTTTTATAAATGGAGTTTAAAGTCTTAAAATCCGATCCTTATCGCTCAAACACTTTCACAATCAAGTCACAATTCTCCTTAAAGCTTTCAAAATCAATTTAATTATACGAGATCACAAATCTCAAATGATTTGATAATTGTGATCGGGGAGAATGTGTGATTTAAATTGGATTTAAACCGATAATTAGGTAAATGGTTTCATAAGGATGTACATGCTATCCTTCCCACATGTGACAAACGATTTCAAATTTTCAATGCACATGTCGAGGGGAGCATCTATCTTAAACCTTTGATTTGAAACGTGATCATTCATCCCATGTGCAGTTCCTCTAGTATGTGCAAAACTCTTTTCAAACCTCGAGGCACATATTGAGGGGAGCAAATTTATGGAAACCTCATCCTTCCCGAAATGCTATACCTACTTGATTTAATGAGGAAGTGATGTTGATATCTTTAGAAAATGGTAATCAAAGAAGTTAATTTTTCTCTTGCCTCCATGTGCAAAACATTTTCAAATACTTGATGCACATGTTGAGGGGAGTTCTCGTCTAAAATATCAAAACAATTCAGTACAAAATGCTTTGATAATATATCACAAGTATCCGAATTGATTTTCAAATGGTTTTCAATTGATCCAATGGCGTATGAACAATACCAAATAGACCTACCAACTTTACTTTATGTACGGTGATATAAGGATGATAAGGTTAGGTATTGGTTCCCATGATCCGCCGTAATCGGAGGGATCTACCCAGGACAATCCACTAGTTAGTGTAGAAGTCCTTAGGTATGATGATAAAAGGAGAAAATGAGATATGGGAAGAGTGCGGACTAAGACCGAGCTAGTAATCGAATAAACCCAACAAGGTTCTAGCTATGAAGTCTCTAAGCAATCAAGGGGTTGAAGAATTAAAAGAATTGAATGAGAAAAGGGTGAAAACAAATAGCCTCCATTTATTCAACCTTAGGGCGTAAACCGGTTCAATTCATATGCTACCGATGGTAACATCGGTATTGAAGACAAGACGTCATGGACCCAAAGGACGACCGCACTTCAACTTTCCAAACCACTCAAGTTCCTCTTAAAAGGACTTGTTTCATTCTCACGGGAACCGACATTATCTATCGACTTTCTCTTAGAGATGGTTGATATTGAAGAAGGAGACCTCTCCCTAGTCTCCGCATAGGATCCAAATATGCACAAATTGAGTCTAGAGCCACGAGATCATCAATAAATCTCATTAGGACACTTTCAATGAAGACTCTCTTTTCACACAATGTGGAAAGAGAGATTATATCTTGAGTCCCACGATTATCCTTGTGGTATTGCTGTAACATCCGAGTGATGTGTTTACACATTCACAATGAAGATGGAAAGCCTCGAGCCAACATCAAACAAGCTCCCGGTAGGTGGCATGTGAGATCTATTATATAGATCAACCATGTGACAACCGAATGAAACAATGGGGCGATTCAATCTCTTGAATCAATCCCGTTCAGTTATGGATTGACGGATACCTTTGAAAACCGGTCTTTGTGCTTAAAAACTCTTTTCTTTAGCACATCGACCGTACTCATTTTTCAAACCAAAAGGTATTTTATGATTGATAATTGATTTTCAATAAAACCTTCGTTGTATTGCAAAAACAATTTCTATTGAGCAATACACGATTGTTTTTCAAATCTCTTTTCATCAATCGCTGGACTTAAAATTACCGTTCACTCACTCCGTGTTGTCTTCTTTGAGACGTTCCGGTTTGAGAACAAATAGAACAAATGCGAAACCCCGTCAAGGAGATTCTTAGGAATCCTACCCGATCACAGCAAGATTTGTATCGATCAACGGGAACCGTGGGTCGGTACTCAATTCAACGAAGTGATCAAAGACACTTTCGCGCGATTTATTGCTAATCACAGTATGCAGTACGCCCGACGCTTGCAAACCGATCGTAATGAAGCGGTCAATCCATAGCCGCATGCTCACTTAACACATTCATCTCAAAAGAAATCATGATTAGTGCATCAATGACTCGATATTTTCACTCCATGCTTCGCTACGCCGCCAATATCATGATTCAACAAAAGCTTCCGCTACTCGATGAGAAGATATCATGATCCGTAATGTGAGCATGTCGGTCCCAAAGTCACAACACCACAATGGATGTCTCGAGATTGTTGATAGTCGATGATCTCAAAAGATGGCTCAAAATTATCATCACGTGGATCAAGAAAAGACCTCCACTTGAATAACCAAACATGCAATGTGAAGAATCAATGACTACGAGCTTAGAAGCAAAGGACTACATCAAGAATGCAAGATCAATTGTTAATGTATTATCTATTTGTATTCAATGTAATTTTGGTACATGATTGAGGTGACCTCCTTGGGGAGATTGTTAGGAATTAGAAATTCCCAGATTAAAGAGTCGGTCACCTCAAGTATATGTAATCGTTAGAAAGCTCGTAGTCGTAGTTCTTTAAGTTAAGTAGTAATTTAGTTAAGTAACACCGTGGAGGACTGACGGTCTTTACCCATCAGATGCCCGATCCACACCCAAAGTGTGGCGAGTTATGTAAGACTATAAATACTCTACCTCCCAAGGTAGAGTTGAGCTCATAATAATATCTTTCACTTTCTCTCACTAAGTTCCCTAAACCTCTAACTTTCTCTCTAGAATTCCATCTATATGCTACTTTGTGTTATGGTTTGATGTGTATGTGAAAAGTTAATATCTACATCAAGGACTTAAAGTGACAAAGAAGAAATCTACAAAAGAGATGGAAGGACTTGCTTGCAAAAGAAGATTTAATGTTTAGTCCTTTGTAGAGATTTGTAAACCCTAATCCTCTAGTATATAAAGAGGACATGGGGTGTAGGTTTTATTAATTACGTCTTCCATAATGTAGTCATTAAAGGTGTGTGTGTGTGTGTCTAGGCGTCAAGTCCTCTAAGTGGACGCCTAGGATTTGTGTAGTTTAGCCTCAAGGATCTTTGATCCCTGTTACAAGTTTAGTGTAACCGTATTATTCCGATCAAATAATATTTGAGGCTTGGAGTGATTAAATATAAACCTTGTGTCAATAACAATTAATGTTTTGTTCTATGTTCCGCTGTGTATAATTATTGTTATTGTTAAACCCTAAGGCTCAAAACGATCTCATGGAGCATATCAAACTCCACAATTGGTATCAGAGCTTGGGGAGCTCGTTACCTAGGGATTCGCAAGGTTTTTCGATGAAGAAGATGGAAAAATTCGAAGCTAGTACAAAGTTCGTATTTTTCTCAAAGACCGCTTTGTAACGATCATAACTTTTTCGTTAACCGCTGGATCGTGACGAAATTTTCGTGGACGTTTCTATATATTCATCTAACTTTTCACCGAAGGATTTTCGATCCGAGCTCCAAAGAAAAAGTTATACTATGTCAAGTTATCGCAGAGAGGTATTTAATATTCGAATTTTAGGGTTTCTTCTTCATTATTTTGTTGTGCTTTGTTGTCGCTATTAATGATCATCATATTCGTTATTCCCTATGTTTTGTCTTCATGGGATGATCATTATATATTCCTAAACGGTGATATCCGAGTTTAACAAGGTATTTTAAGTTGTTGTTATGAAGATGTTGAGAAGTCGCTACATTGTGTTGATATTTTAATCGTAGTTATCGAAGCACATGGTCCGTATGGAATTAAAAATAATTTAAATCAAGAGTATGATATTATTGACCATTTGATTTAAGTGAATGGGATTGGTGATTCATGATCATAGATGTTTCACGATGTAACTCATCATATCCCATCGGATGACTTGAGTTCTTGATTCTCGTTATCTATTTTGTACCTGGTGAATTACATATGACGAGATGTATGAATGTGATGGAAAAAGGGCCTCGAAGACATTAGTACTGCCATGATTGGGTTTCCACTGTTAGCGTTTCTTCGTTACCACTGCTAGCATCGACCGTTTCTCGTAACCACTGACAAGCTTCTCAAAACCACTGATAGTTATATCGAAACGACTGATAGCTTTACTTGTAACCACTGATGGGCTTATCGAAAGTAACCACTGCTAGTTTAAGCAAGTTTCTACTGCTCGTGGTTTTATTGGTCATCAAAGTTTCAAGCTAAGAATAAAGATGGTTTTATTCGTTGTGGTTTTACTACTCGTGTCCTACTGTTACTTGACATGGTACTCTGTATTATGTTTATTATTTATGTTGTCAAAGAGATTCTTTAACATGTTGTGGTAATTAGTTGGGACCTACAAATCTTGTATGCATGGACCATCAAATTTGGTATACGAATATACAACATGGAATTTACGTTTCAACAAAGACATGATGGTACAAGTTTTGGTTCATTGGTTTGCTATCGGATAATGCATACATGTGAATGGTTTTGGTTTCTCGTTGAGATTGGAAGATGTTGGACGACACACACATGGGATATTGGTTTACACACAAAGGTTATTGGAAGTTGTTCTTAAAGGTTTTAAAAAGCTCGCTTTTGGTTTTTATTGATTAATTGATTACGAAGAAGGTTAAATATCATTTATTTGATGTTGTAGCTGAGTTACACAGGTTTGTGTTCTTATCATATCTCAAAGTGGGTGTTACACTTTGGAGGTAACTTGTTCGTGCTTTAATGATTGTGATGAAGAATTGACAAACACTTTAAGGAGTGACGTTATTGTGCTCAGTGATTATTGTCAAGAGATTGCGGTCTCCTTATACATTGGTTAGTATACGTTCAGAGTCACGTGGATAAACAAGACATAAGATGCAAGTTTGGGTGATTTTACTTCTTCATCAAGTTCGTTATATTTGGTTTTCTTCACAAGTGATCATTACATAGAGCTTACAGATTTGAAGAATCATTTGATGTTCATGCACTACTCAAGGGGAAGTTTTTACTGCTTACATTCTCTATTTGTTGATAACAAAAAGGGGAAGAAATATTGGAGTGGCGTAGCATGGATTAAGGGGAAGACAAAGGAAGACAAGAATGTTTCATTCATGGTGAGATTTAATTATCTCAACTTCTGCTACTTCGTCTAGGGAAGTTCGTACAAGAACCGTATTTGTTTTGTCATCATCAAATAGGGGAAGATTGTTGGGTTTATTGATTTGATGATACAAAACAATAAAGAATGAAACATCAAGGACTTAAAGTGACAAAGAAGAAATCTACAAAAAGATGGAAGGACTTGCTTGCAAAAGAAGATTTAATGTTTAGTCCTTTGTAGAGATTTGTAAACCCTAATCCTCTAGTATATAAAGAGGACATGGGGTGTAGGTTTTATTAATTAAGTCTTCCATAATGTAGTCATTAAAGGTGTAGTATTATGTTCAGGCGTCAAGTCCTCAAGTGGACGCCTAGGATTTGTGTAGTTTAGCCTCAAGGATCTTTGATCCTCTGTACAAGTTTAGTGTAACCGTATTATTCGATCAAATAATATTTGAGGCTTGGAGTGATTAAATATAAACCTTGTGTCAATAACAATTAATGTTTTGTTCTATGTTCCACTGTGTATAATTATTGTTATTGTTAAACCCTAAGGCTCAAAACGATCTCATGGAGCATAACAAACTCCACAACTGATTTTGGCGCCAAAAGTGGTACTAGTGGATTGAGGCAGCTCACTGTAATTAATGCACTTTGGTATGTTGTGGAGGTGTAAGGGACAATTGGGAAGTAGATATGGAGCTAGGGGTGATTTAGCAAGAAAATAGGTTTTGAGGTGAGGTTGGAGTGTTTGATGGTGGGAAGCATTTAATGCTTGTGGGCTGGTATAGGAGGAGGATGAGTCGGAGAGTAGGTATTGAAGTGAGGTGGAGGTAACAGTGGTGAAACCACCGGTTTTGGTTTTGGGGAGGCAAGGAGATAAACAAGATCTCCGGTTTTGGCAGTTTGACTTATTTTGACCGAGTTTAATAATAAGTGGGGGTTCACAATGGGGGTTCATAGGATAATGACAGGGGTCTTTGGGTTTGGTGGGATCAAAATACACAAAGGGTCAGTTTGGTAGCTTAATAACACAAGGACCTTTTATGCAATTTTGACAATCTTGAGGATCGAACTCGCCACTTTTCCAAAGTTATCAAAAGGACCAAATTTGCCAATATTTAATAGTACAAGGACCACATTTGATTATTTTCCATTTTAAATATCCAAGGACCAATTTTGACACTTTTGTAAAGTTGAGGACCTTTTCTCGCTATTTGCTCAAAGATTCATTCAAGGACCATTTTTGACAATTTAGAATATTTCGTGGACCTTGAATGATAAAACTCCATATTTTTGGATTCCTGGGACTAGATTTGACAACTTTTGAAACTTGGGGACTAAACGCCAATTATGAAAACTTGATACGTTTTCATCCGATTTTGGTATTTTGCATTTAAAACACATAAAACTCTTATTTGTGATATTTTCATCATTCAGATGCATTTCTGAGTGTTTTCAGATGTTTTTGCAGTCTAAAAGGTATAAAAATGATGAGTGTTTAGACACTCATCATCTACGCATAAGGATACTTCATCAACAAAGTTTCATTCGACTACAAAGATCCATCATCAACACAAGTTTCAAGATGTCTCAACCACCATACTCTAGCTACTTTCCTCATGTGTATCCTCAACAACAACTTTATCAACAACAACAATTCTATCAACAAGAACAACAACCTCAACAACAATTTCCTCAAGGAGCATTTCAACCACAAATGATTCAACCACCCCTAGTCTTCAAGTACAACAATCCATTCATGAAGCTGGATCACTTGATAGACCTCCAATGCTCACTCCCGGTAACTACGATCAATGGGTGATAAGGTTTTTTAGGTTTTGTGATCTAAAGAAGCCACATGGAAAGTTCTTAAAGAAGGTCATCCTTGAAAGTCCATTTCAGATGCCTAATATCACTGTACCCGGAGATCCGAATGCTAATCCACCAAGAGATGATCTCACCAACGTTGTCGGTCTTAATGAACTCACTATCGACCAACTTCTACACATGGAAGCCGATGAACTTGCAATGCAATATATCCTTTCGGGATTACCCAATTCGATATCAGAGTGTTGATGCTCGTAAGATCGCTAAAGCAATGCGGAGCATATTCATCTTTTAATGGAAGGCACGTAACTCAATCAAGAAGACATGGAATCCAAAATCTACTTAGCATATGAACACTTCATGATTGAACCGGGGAGACATTAGGTCATATCATCATCGATTCTCGACATCATCAATGACTTGGAAAACATAACATCAAGATGCCAAGGATTGTTGTCAACACTAAGTTCCTAAGTAGTCTTGGTCCTTATTGGGAAAAGTATGTTATCTTCATCCGTGCTTAAGAATCTTCATCATGTCGCATACGGATTGTTGTAACGACTATTTGAAGCCCCACCAAAAGGAAGTTGACAAAGAACGGATTATCCGCGGAGTCCTCGCCGCTTTCACTTCCTGGATAATCAATCTCTAGCTTTGTGGGCTCAAGCATGTTATCCTCAATTTCCAACCTTACAAACTGTCTTCACAAATCCTCCACAATCAACTGCTACAATTACACCATATGATCCGTCACAACAACAATCTCAAGAAACTCAATTGGTTCCATACAACAACAACAATGATCAAGCACTTTACAGTAAATCTAATGAGGATGAAGAAGCTTTTGATGCATTGCAACAAGGGTTTGTCATGATTGCTAGAGCCTTCGGTCGATATTCCAACAAATCCAACAATCGATTCGCACTTCATCAAACACAAGGAATCAAGTCGTTGTTAACAATGGACGTGTTGAAGTTCGTAATCGTGGTAATGTTCATCGATGGGTAGTGGTCAATGGTTTAATGCTAATGGAAGGAATAACATGGGTGCTCCACAACAACGGGCTCAGTGGTTGATCGTGGAAATGCTCGATCGGGATTAATGGTCTTCGCGGTTATAATCAGAATGAGAAGGGTCATCCGCTAATGCATGCCCTAAGCCGAGGACAACAGGAAACGCTTATCACAAAGAGGCTTTACTCTTGGCTCTCAAAGATGAAGTCGGTGGAACTCTTACCAACAAGGAACAGAGCTTCATGGCAAATTCAGATTCGATGATGACATGGAGGACTTGCAAAAGTTATCGCAAAGTCATGTTAATGGCTAACATGCAAGAACTCCACATGAGTGACACAGCCCAATGTACGACAATCGACGGCTTGTCTCGTGTACCGGATCAAACTATACTCACATCGACCGATATCTCCGCCAACATCTCGTGATCCGACGAGGTCAGAGTGTTCAACATGAGCCTTCTACATCTCATTCGATGATAATCAAATAGATCCCGTAGTTACATTTGACGATCAAGATGACCTTATGGTTACCATTGATAATCAAGTTGACTCCGTGGTTATACTTGAGGATCCGAATAATGATCATGTTGAGACTCACGTTGAACAAACCGAACTTTTGTCTAATCCGATATTGAGCTCATGACCTTAATTAAGGACCAAAATCTCGAATGGAAAATGCCTTGACATCAATCAGCAATTAAAGGATAAAAATGCACACGACTAAGGATAATGAATGCTTAAAATTCCAACTCAACATTTTTCAAACAAAAGAAAACGTGAAAAAGGTTTTGAAGTCGCATTTGCTAAATCGCACTCAAAATGAAAAATCTTTGGAAAACAGATATGTGATCTCGTTGCATCCAAGAATGCTTTGTTGTCTCAAATAGAACAACCGAAATATGATCATAAACAACAACTTAACGCCTCACTTTGAAACTCAAAAGCCAAGTCGAGTTGTTAACTTGTCAAAAACAGCCATGAGTACAAAAATCATTGAAGGAAACAAATAGATGACTATCTTGAAGAAATTGTCGACTTACAAAACAAAATCAAAGAGTTTCAAAATGTTGTCTACAAACATGGTGAGTCAATCACAACGATTCAAAAGTTTACTTTTAAAACAACCAAATGGATATGGACCAAATCTTGCTGATTATAAACCTAAGTTTTCACATAGAGCATTCAAACCAAATCCTCAAGTTTACAAAGGCGAACATAGAATTGATGACTCCATTATGAGTGTTGTTGAATATAATCGCATGGAGGAATTAGATGCGATGACGAGAGTCGGTCAAAAATAGAAAATGTTGTTTATAACAAACCATTTAACTATTCAAAAGCCATAAATTTCGCCACACAACAGATAATTCTAACACACCTTGGGTTATCACGCCTACTGAGTCTTCTAATGTTGGTCCCCAACCCAATATCGCACAAATTAATGGTCCTTTACCTTCACTCGAAGTAAAAACATTACCCAACGTTGTCAAATTCTTAAATATTTTGAAACATTCATTTTGACATCAAACTTTTGGAACGTGAAATTGAAATAAATTCGAAATAAAAGTTAAACATTTTCAATCGCCTCACATGAAAGCACAAAGAGATATTTTTCATAAAAGAATTTTACCTCATGTCCAAATTTGAAAATGTGTGCAATATATTGGGAAAGGATTTTCACAAGGAGCTTGGACTTATGAAAACAATTTTCGAGAAAACAGAAACATCGATTTCAAATACTAAACATAAAAAGAAAATGCTAAGAAAAGATGTTGATCGACTCTTGGAAGATGTTATCTGTGCTGATACCATAAATGTTGTGTTACTACACACTGTTGCATATGCATTTGATTATATCGCTGTTTGTTGACTCTGTTGAAAATATTGAGAATACCGATAATGTGTCACAAATCAAGTCTTTAAAAGTTGAAAATGAGCGATTGTTAAACGAGCTTTCAAATGCAAAACGTCGTCTTCAATGGTGTTAAAAAGATTGTCAAAATCGAGAACTCGCTTTAAAACAAAATCAACCAGCTTGCATACCAAAACTCTTAATCCAAAACTTGAGCAACCGGATGATGAAAACGTGTCTCTAAAGTGTCAAATTTCAAAATATGAACAAGAAATTTCAAAAGTTAAAACGGAATATGGTGTCATATTTGATTTACTCAAAAAGACTCGTGCTCAAGCGTCAAAAGATCTTGATGATCATCTTGCATATACCAAAGATGTTCTACGACATAATGGAAACACTCATTCTGAAAATCAAGATTTGTTACACACTATACATGATTTAAAAGCAGAGTTGGTGAAACTTAAGAAAGATAGGAATAGTAACACAAACATAATTGCACCAGGAATTCTTAGACTGCCTAATGACACATCATAAGAAACTAATGTGCTTCCCTCTACTGAAACAAGAATAGTTGCCTTTTTTCCCAACGCTAGCACTTTACAGCTTAAGAGCACCAAAAGGAAGATAGGAAGTTGCGACGTAAGAAAAGAACAATAAAGACCTCTGAAGTAGAAGAACACCTTAGGACTTTGAATAAAACTCATGTTACTCCCACTTTAGATATTGCGTCCGAAAATGTAATGGAAAAAGTGATGTAACGAATGTCAATCTTTAAGTACTTTAAATGTTATGTTTGAAGCTTCTTGTGTTGGTTGTCGTAAAAGCATGTTTTCTGGTTGTCATGATAAATGTGTTGCTAAAGCTCTCTTATCTCGTAAGCGGAATAATAGAAAAAGGAATACCTCTAGGCCCACTAATGCTTCTAAGTCTGTGCTAGGTAAACCACCCTCTAGTGTTCCTGCTACGATCATTGATGTATCCATAGAAACCGCTACACCTCGTAGGAAGAACTTATCACCTAGTACATTCACTAAGACCAAAGCTAAGACTAGTTGGAGATGGCAGAAATGGTTACATAATACACATGGCTTTAAATGGATGCCTAAAATCATAAACATGTGTGTCTCTACTATAACCGCATCGGAACCTCTAACTCTTCGGGTTCCACATCTACTTCTATTCCATCCGTGTCGCCTGCGTGTAACGCAGTGATATGATCATCCTGGGTTGTTGATAGTCGATGTTCTCGACATGACAAGCAATCTTAAATCATTATCAAACTTTGTTTCAAAGTTCATTGGCACCGCTGATTCGGGAATGATCACTTCGGCTATCATGGGCTTCGGATATTACATGAATGGGAACATCGAAATTAGCAGAGTTTATTATATGGAAGGTCCCGGTTACAATCTCTTTTCAGTGGGTCAATTTTGTGATGGAGATTTGGAAGTTGCTTTTAGGGAGAAAACTTGTTTCATTCGTGATCTACAAGGAAACGATCTTATGTCTGGCCAACGTACATCAAGTCTTTACACAATCTCAATGCAAGACATGATTGCTTCATCTCCCATCTGTTTACTTTCTAAGGCTACATCTACAATATCATGGCTATGGCACCATCGCCTTTCACACTTGAACTTTCAAACCATAACCAATCTTGCACGATACAAACTTGTTGAAGGTCTCCCAAGATTTCGGTACTCTAAAGATCACCTATGCTCAGCTTGTGAACAAGGGAAAAGCATTCGTGCTCACTTTCCTTCAAAGGTGGAACACAGCTCACATCATGTGCTTTATCTTTTTCACATGGATTTGTGTGGCCCGATGCGTGTGCAGACGATTAACGGCAAACGCTACATCTTGGTAATTGTGGATGACTACTCAAGATGGACTTGGGTTTGTTTTCTTCAAGTAAAGATCAAGCTCCACAGATGATCATCACCTTTCTCACGAAAATTCAAGTTCGACTCAAACACAATCGACAAATCGAATAGACAAAGGAACCGAATTTGTGAATCAAACTCTTCATACATATTATGAGAAAGTAGGAATCGAGCATCAAACATCCACTACACGAACACCGTAACAAAACGGAGTTGCTAAAAGACGAAACCAGTGACGTTAGTGGAAGTGCAAGAACAATGTTAATTAATGCTAAACTTCCAGACATTGTGGGTCAAGCCGTGTCAACTGCATGCTACACTCGAACTGCTCAATGATTACTGAAACGCCACAACAAAACACCTTATGAGCTTATCCACAACCAGAACCGAATCTCAAACACTTTCATGTATTTGGATCCCTTTGTTACCCAAATAATGATCGTGATGACTTTGGTAAGCTCAAAGCCAAAGTCGACATTGGAGTCTTTGTTGGATAATGTGAAAACTCTAAGGGTTACCGGATCTCGAACCGTCGTAAGGGAGATTATGGAAACGATTCATGCAAATTTCGATGAACTTACGAGATGGCTTCGAGCAAAACAGCTTTGGAACCGGACATAACCGTATAAACTTTCCCCAACCCCATCATCACCGAACCAAGCCTCCACTTACTCACAACAAATGGAACAACTATTTGCTTCTCTCGCTTAGTGATTATATTGATCAACGTGCTCCGGATGTATCAACTATTTCACCGCTCAACCCGATACTAATCCAATACCGATACACCGAAACAACAACAATTGTTGAAGCACCTCCAATTGATTCTACAACAATAGCCGAACAAACCGCATCCAATGACGTTGAACCAGCTGATGATCTTCTGAACAATGAAGTACCCACACCTGCAGATTATGATCCAAATGCGTTCTTCAATCCGTTTTCAAATGAAACTGCCACACCTGATGTGGCGGAATCATCTACAAGCCATTTGACTCCTCCTAATCTGCAGAGTGTATATCAACATTAACCTTCCACACATCGTTAGACTAAAGACCATCCTCTTGTGAACATTATTGGAAACCCGAATCAACCAGTCGTAACTAGACAACGCCTTCAGATCGACGGTGAACATTGCATTTATGCACTTACCGCCTCGCCAAGTCGAACCCAAAATATTAAGGAAGCCATGACATATGACAACTGGATTGAATCCATGCAAGAAGAACTTAATCGGTTTAAACATCTTGAAGTATGAGAATTGGTTGAAAAACCAACTGGGGTCTATGTTATTGGTCTCGAAATGGATTTGGAAAACAAATTGGATGTCAAGGTACCGTTATCGTAAATAAGTCACGTCACGGTGGCTAAGGGTTATAGATAAGAAGAAGGATCGACTACGAGGAATCATTCGCACCGGTTGCTAGACTTGAGGTCGCTCGGATTTTTCCGCATTTGCGGCTCACATGAACATCACGGTCTTTTAGATGGACGCCAAAACCGCTTTTCTAAATGGAAAACCGAAGAAACGGTCTCGTTAGTCGCCGAAGGATTTGTTGATCCAAAGTTCCCTAATCATGTCTACAAACTGAACAAGGCTCTTTACGGTCTCAAACAAGCCCCTCGGGCATGGTATGATAAGTTGTCATCCTTTCTTATCTCTCGTAATTTCGTCAAAGGATTGGTCGACCCAACACTATTTATACAGTTTCACGGGGCACACATTTTAATCGTTCAAATTTGTGTGGATGACATCATTTTTGGGTCAACACATCTAAAGTACTCAAATGCATTTTCAAAACTTATGAAAAAACATTTTGAAATGTCCATGATGGGTGAACTTACGTTCTTTCTAGGACTGCAAGTTCATCAATCACCCCGTGGTATTTTCTTGAGTCACCCAAATATGCTCTTGAAATTTTAAACAAACATGGAATGCAAAACTGGATACCTATGCCACACCAATGGCACATACCAAGAAACCGACGATTTGCATGGGAAATTGGTTGATCCTACCAAATACCAAGTATCATTGGGTCTCTCATGTATCTAACAACCAAGAGGCTCGACATTGTCTTTGTTTGATATCTTTGCTCCCGCTATCGGTCAAGACCAATCGCAACTCACCTCTCGAGGCTAAAAGAATCCTCCGATACATCAAGGGAACCATTAACTTGGGAATCGGTATCCGAAGGATTCTCGTTTTGAACTAATAGCTTTTTAGACGCCGATCACGCAGTTGCTTAGATTCTCGAAAAAGTACTTTAGGAGCTCTACAATTACTTGGTGATAAATCGGTGTCATGGCAATCGAAGAAGCGAGGATTGTACATCATCGTCATCCATCGGGCGTAATATGTAGCCATGTCGGCGTGTTGTGCTCAAGTCATTTGGATGAGAACACAACTCAAAGACTATGGTTACGTGTTTGGCGTAATCCCGATGTACCGCGACAATCGAAGTTATTGCGATCTCGTGCAACTCGCTCAACATTCAAGTCTAAGCACATCGATCTTCGATATCATTTCATCAAGGAGCATGTGGAAAAGGGTACCGTTGAACTATATTTTGTGGGTACTCGAATACCAACCGCGATCTTCTCACCAAAGCCTTAGCTCTACTAGGTTTACCGAGTTGGTCCACCGGATTGGTATGAGGTGTTTGACTCGGAGGAACCGGACGAACTTTTGACACATTCTTAAAACCAACAAACACCATAACCTCTTTTGTAAATATTTTTCAAAAACAAAATACAAAAATATAAAATTTATAAAATACAAAAATATTCTTCTTCCCAAATTTCTTCAACATGGCAAGTACAAATCTTCCGTCAACACTTCACACTCTCAAAACTTTCAATATTTTCAAGGTTAAGTGTTGAGGGGGAGAAAGGTAAATATTTTTGTTTCATAAAACCTTGTACTTGCATGTTACCCTATACCCGTTGTATCTTTGATAATGGTGGACACGTTTCTTGTTTCTAGACACTCCTCAGACCCAAATTTGTAAAATTACTCTATTTCTAAAGTCGAGGGGGAGTGTCGTCAAGTTTCTTTCCAAACTTACACTTCATATTTAACTAAAATGGAACTTATGGGCAATGGATGAAAATGGTTGAGGTTAAGGGACCAAAGTTGTCAAAAGCTTAAACTAATTTTATCAAAACTACTCCACCTAATTTTCTAAATCATTAAATTCATCCATTTAATTCTTCAACTAACTCATCCTACGCCTAAGATTCAACCTTCAAACCCGTGTGAAAATCTTCGAATTTGTAAGTGTATTAAGCTTCAATGAGTGATTCTAAACAAAGGTTTTTAATGGTATTCGAATATAACAGTTGGATTTTAAACTATGGTTGATTTTGTGTTCTACGCATAAGCGTATGAACATGAAATCACCATAGAGTGTTTGAGATGAAATGGGTTGTGTTTTCAACGTTTATATCAAGTCTTTAAACCATTTTCACCATAAAAACTTACCCAGAAACTGTTTTTAATCACTTATTCATAATTAGGGTTTATGCGTGGATTTAGGGGTTTTCTTGTGTGAGTGTTTCTGGATAATTAATTGCTTGAATGATGATTGTTACATGCTCAATTGACCAAAACCTATCTTGAATCATGCCCAGATACATGAATTTTATGAAATTGAGATTTAGGGTTTTATACTCGTTAGAATTGGGGATTTTTGATTCTTGTGGTTTTAGATGTTAAAACTTGTTGCAATACTATCACATAGCCTCTAAGACATCCCAAAATGAATTTGGTGCAAATCCCATGGCTGGATTTCTTACTCGTAAGAATTGAAACCTTAGGGTTTTAGTTTACGCCTAAAGAATTCCTACGCGTAACTGTGTATGATTGTGATTACATGTGAAATTGAAAGGGATTGAATACTGAGTTAATGGATTTGTTATGATGAATTTATTTCAGGTTATTACGCGTGCAAAATCATAATCAAGGTTAAAATAGAACTCTACGCATAAGGATCACCTTACGCGTAGAAGGTTACACGTAAGGTTCTACATGGGGACTACGCGTATCCTGTGAAGGATATGCGTAAACTTGAGTCTTACGCATAAGATTCACTCTTACGAGTAAACCTTATGCATAAGCTCCCACATACGCTTACGCGTAAGCTCTATGCCAAGGGTTCTTTTCCTACGCGTAATACTTCTTACGCGTAAGAGGAGTTCTTACGCATAAGCTTATGTCTACGCGTATGGTCACAACTGTTTACGCATAAGCTTGTAACTTTACGCCTAAGCCTTATTTTAACCATAATTATGAATTGTTACACATACTAACTTGTAAATAAATAAATCATAACGTCACAAAACCAAAATGTCACTAATAAGCTATAATGGTTAATATGTTGTGTAAATGAGCGAAAATTTGGACTTTAAAATTCAAAATTAATAAACTCACGAAACTTATCACGACTTCTTTGGACTATTGGACAAACAAGTGATGTTGGACTCGTAACATTCATCAACATAAAATATTCAATAATTGGACAATAAAATCAACTTTTGACTAACGTAATGTCTTTCGATATGTTGGTTCTTTTGGCTCAATATCTTTCAGATCACAATATAGACGTCTCAATGGAAAACGTTAACGCACCAAATCTACTCACAATGGAAGACATTTTCCCTACCGGTTACCAGATGAAGATTGGAAACAATAATCTCAAAGTAGACTTTGATAATTTCACGTGCTCTGAGTCTTCATGTCATATTGTCAGAGACATTCTAAAGACTCATCCATACAAGAACATGCTCACAAATTCCGCAATATGCATTCGAGATCTACATTCATCGCCTCCGCACACTATGAAGAAGGTCGATGGTCAAGATGTCACATTCGGTGACACTCAACAACAAACAAGTCACCATCATCTGCGCAGATTTAAGAGCAATTCTCCTTCTCCCGCCATCCAACCGCCGATTATATTGCGCCCTTTGGAAGAGGCTACTCTCCAATTCATGGTCAATATTGGCTATGATGTAGTCACTGGATCATCACTAAACATTCTTCAGCTTGATCTAAAGAACATCCCTCAGCCATGGAGAACATTATACATCATGATTGCCAACTGCTTACGACGTGATAGTGGTTATGAGCATCCTAAGCTCATGGAACTACAAATATTTTGGGGCATGGTCAATAAGATGCATATTGACTTCGCAACTCTGATCTGGGAAGACATGATGTCTTATCTCAAGAAGCCTGGCACCAAGATTCCCTACATCAGATACACTAAGTTATTAATCCAAAGAATACTCGGGAAAAATTTGGACATACCCTTGAGACTCGATGACCCCAACCATCACTCCGCGTTGTTTGAGCCCACACTTAATGTCGTCAGATTCAAAGACTCAACAACAAATAAACAAGGTGTTGTATTACCAGACTGCCTTCTCACTGACGATATCAAGAAACTTCAATCATACTCACGATATCAAGAAGCAGTTGCATCAGGAAAAGTTGGCTTCATTGAGGAAGAGTCTTCCACTGTACCAGTCAAGAAGACCAAGAGATCGGGATGAGGATAAAGACTACAAAAAAACACTGAAGCATCTCAGGCTACAACATGTTGCTAAGGAGTTTAATCTTCAACAGACTCGTGGCCCTGGAGGTTCAAGTGGTGGCTCACAAACCACTCCAGTTCTCGATGCGGTTAATCAACCCGATAAGGGAACTGGTACCACCACCCACAAATCTGAACAACAGAAGCAAGAGGATGAAATTATCTTCGACTTTGAGGAACAAGAAAAGGAAAAAGGATGAGAAGATTACATATGAAGATGTTGAGGCGGCTTCTAAGGAAAAAGCTGAAGAGGAAGCTCTAGCTAAAGCAGAAGAAGAGGCTAGGGTTAAGGCTGAAGAAATGGCTAAAGCTGAAAAAGAAGCCGATGATTATCTTCTAGATAGTACCGAACATAACCCGGAACAAACTTCTGAGCCACCAAATGATCCAGAGCCTTATCATGACTCATCCTCGTCTGTCTCATCATCTCACTCATCTCCACCACCATCCAAAGACACCACCACCAGATTAGCATCCAGATCTGTAAAGAAACTGACCGATACTTGGGCATCACGTGCAAAGACAAAGATTGTCAAAGCTGTCAGGCAAGTAAGGAAGAAAAACGTGGTCAACAAGAAACTAAATCAACTTGCGACGTAATCAATCTACTTCGATCGTGATAAATGAGTTTTCGGAGAAAGGAACAGATTGCAGCTTCTAAATAGAGATATCCAAGGAAATGGACAAGACGATCAGAGAATTTACTCACAAGTTTCTTCTTGACACCGTCCCTGGAGTGACAAGAGAGATGTTCACCGGACAACTTTATCCTAATCTCATGCGATTGGTCAAGCAAACAATGCAATCTACTCCTGTAGCAATGAAAATCAACCCAGTCGAGCCTACGGTTGTCTCGGATGCAGAATTGATTTCCAAGCTTGTTTTACAAATGTCTCAAGGATCCGCAACATTTACTTCTGACGAAGCTAAGCTATTTGAGGCATTGCTGGAATATCAACTCAAAACTTCATGCAAAGAGTCAGCTGAAAGGGCTAAGCGTCCAAGAGACGATGACGATGCGGATAAGGATTCTGAGCCAAAACGTAAGAAGAAAAATGACGATTCATCATCTATGCCTCCACCACCCCAAATGACCTCCACCTCTAGAAGATCTCCACAACGTCATTCTGCTACAAACAAACCTCAGGACTCTGAGTCTCCACCACCAACGGAGAAAACTGGTGATCACTTTGAATACACTGGTGGTGACGATAAGGAGATTTATGAGCCCCAACAACAACCTCCTTCTTCCACATCAACTAAGCTACCAGTATCATCATCAAAGCCAAAGAAGAAAAAGTCAACTTCAGTTGTGTCATGGCTAGATGAAGATGAATCTGAAGAGTATGAATGGTTTTCAAAGCTTGTTGATGCAACCCCTCGCCATCGGAAGGCCAAAACCGGAGATTGTAGAACTATGGAGCGGTCAAGATTATCCAAGAAAAGTTCAAGGTGAAGAAGATGACGAAGCAAGTTGAAACGAATCAAGAACGACGCTTTTCACCGCTAAGGACGGCTCTACCAGTGCCATTGAAGTCGAATATCATCTCGACAACATAGCACGAGCCATGTCCAACAAAATTGATTGGCTCAACCCTGAAGCAAATATCGACTTCACCAGACCTGACAAGGATCCATACTACATAGACTGGACTAAGCCACTACGTACCATTGGCCGACCTGATCAACCAAAGATTCCCTACCGTTATTTCTTCAACAATGACATGGAATTTCTTCAGCACGGTAGCGATGTTATCAAAAAATACGTTACCTCACTCACCTTCCCTTTCTCGGCAGCAATCTACTCAAAGAATATAGCCATCGAGGAAGAAGCCATACATATGTTTGTTGACAATGTGGTAAAGTATGACCTCGATGCAATTGTATGGGATTCATCACCGCCGTAATCGAAGAAGAATCTACTACGTGTCGCCAGTACTAAAATCGAAAAGGAGGTGTTCAATGATTTAACGGATCATTGCCATAATGCATGTCACCGTCTTCTAAGTGGGACTACTCATTCTCAAGAAAATCGTAGTCAAATGCCAAGATGAACAGGAATATGACTTTACTGAAGCAGATTTTCTGAGATTGTCACTCCATGACATTGAAGACATATATCTTGCCAAGGTACAAGGTCGAATGCGACAATTCTCCACCAATATCCAGCTCCAGTACATCAAGTCACTGTTGATATTCATCAGAAGCATCGTTATCCAGGAACGTGTTAAAGATCTTCAGCTTGCCGTGGAATCTTATAAAAAACATGTTAATCTCACCGCACCGATGCTAAACATTCCAGATATCAACCAACTAGCTCAGTACACCATCCTCAGGAAACCAAAGTTTGGTGTAGTCTACCGAAGTGAACTTCATCATAACTGTTTCATGGCGTGCAAGGAGCTTCACAAGTTTTGTGATCATACACTGAAGAAGGTTCGTGATGGTTTGGCATATCGGTTAAAAGAGATTCATGAAGGCATTGGGTCGCCGAAGAGGTGGAATTCTAGGGACAAGAGGGATGTAAAAAAGATCATTACAAGGATTGATGAAAGGTTGTTTCGCGGATCGACACGGACATTGAGAGTTTCGTGGTGGACGCCGAGCATATCTCTAACAGCTATCAACGCCCGCATGTAACTCCCGGTGTTATTGCAGACTACCGGTACTCATTGAATCTTTTCTTTCACTAATATTTGGATGTGTTGATCTATATTTAACTATGGCTTGCACACATAACATGTACAACCCGTACTTGTAATGAAAGGACCATGTGGTACGCTTCAGTGCCACAATCCTTATAAAAGGAGCAAAAGCTTCTTACTTTTGAGTAAAACTAATCAAAACTTTCACTTTCAAAGTTTTGTTCAAAAGAACAAGTACTTCCCCTTATGATTTTCAAAACCTCAAAAGTTAATATCACTTGTTGAGGGGGAGTATTTGCTTAAACTTTGTTCACAAATTATCCTTCGTGGCAATCTTCCCACAAAACTCGAAATGGACATATTCGATATCAAACTTTCGACAAAAAAAACATTTATATGCCATTTTTTAGGGGGAGAAAAATTATGTGATAAGAAATATGTTGTGAATTGCTATTGAATTGTCGTACAAAGACTTAACCAATGAATTGACGAGCTCTTAAATGTTAGTAACTCAAAAGACTTGTCTAGGACGGTAATAATTTCAAGCTAGTTCGCTAGTGATGTAAACGTGTCTCGCAAAGGACTTGTCAAGTAGAATGTACCATTCGAGAAACTCTTGGTAGACATGAACCTTGACGGGTCAAACCTTCTCTCAAGGAGTGTTTACAACTTCAAGTCGACTTAGTCGGTGATGTAACCGTGTCTCATAGGAATTATCTATCTTGAGTTGATCAATTCAAAGTAAGGCTTTCTTCTCACCGCGGATTTACACAAAATACTTGAGCACGTGTGAGGGGAGTATTTCACGAAAATACAAAACTCTCACTGGTACAAAATGTTTTACCATAACTACTTTGAGATTTACATGAAAATGGTTTTATGGCAACATAGGCTAGTCATGGAGTTATAAGGTGACTAAGGTTAGGAATAACTCTCTATGATCCGCCAGAGTCGGAGGGATCACCCAAGGACACCACCAATAGTTAGAATTTAGAAGTCCTTAGGTATGATTATAAAAAGGAGAAAATGAGAATCTGAGAAAGAAGGAGTTGAAGAATTAAAAAGAAAAGTAAAGAAAAGGGTGAAAAGAAATAGCCCTCCAGATTATTCAACTTAGAGGCGGACACCGGGTTCAACTCAGATGCTACTGGTTGTCACTTGATGACACCTATTGAATATTAAAGTCGTCATGGACCCAAGGGACGCATGCACTAAACCTTCTTAGCCACTCAAGTTTCTCTCAATGTAATCTTTTTCATTCTCATAGGGAACCCTACGTAAACTATTGGCTTTCTAGAGATTGCCGGGTATTGAAGAAGGAGACCTCTCCATAGTCTCCGTCAGAAAACCAAAGCGCATTATTGAGTCTAGAGACACGAGATTCATCAAACGATCTCTTAGGTACACTTGACATTTCATCACTTGTCGCTTACCAACAAGGACGCAAGTGATACATTCTAGAGTCCTTCATGATCTTAGCAACTGTCGAGAACATTTATGAGGGGTTCACAACGCGATCCTCAAACGATTGAGTGGAAACTCCTACTGTGGTCAACATCAAATGTGCCTTGACAACATGTCATGCGGGTTACGCTTGTGTCTCAAACGGTCTACAACAGAGGTGATGCTTCGTGTACCTCGTTGACTCACCGAACCGTAGATGTACTTTGGTATATCGTGTTAGCCTTCTCGGTATTAGTTTTGAGCGTTTTTGGTTAGGACAAAAGCATCGGCCCAAATATAAACATAAACAAGTTTTGAAAACAAAGTTATTTAAATAAATTTACTCATAACATAATTAGAAAGTATTTACATTTTCATTTTTTAAATATAAACTTGTCGACACTTATTTACAAATATTAAACCGGATTGAAAACTGTTTAACACTAGCCACCACGACAAATACGATTATATACCCGTCATACTTAAAGTAACATATCATATTTTTACGATATCAACTAGAATGTTTTCATCAAAACTTACATTATAGTACAAATTGTATTTGAATTAAGGCCAAATCACTCTTTTAAATAAACACTTTTATTTTTAGCAATATTAATGACTTAAAACATATATATCTTTCGTTCATAATACTCACAAAAATCATTAATGCCTTATAAGATATGAAATCAGAAACTAAGACTTGCCGTACAAATCTAGGTCGCGTGTCGATGCCATCCAATAATTCTATTTGACTGCTGCTCTAGACTGCTAATTGCCAAGGTGAGTATTCACAGCCCCCTTTTTACTGTTTTACTTATTTGGGGTGAAATGCATGATTATAAAATTAAATTGTTTTCTTCGAACTATTTGATATATTTTAAACCCTTAGACTAACTTATAAATTTATGACTTGTTTGAACATGATGGACCGTACGTCCTTGACCTAAAGTCTCCCAGCTCGAGAGTAATCACGAGTCTCCCATGTTCTGAGCGAGTCTTAATTGATAGTATATAATAGTTGTTATGATGTACCGTGTTAGTACATTCGCATTGTTAGTCCTATTGGTTTGCCGTTCAGACTCAATTATACGCACTGCCGTTAATCTGCGGCCTCCTTGTGCGGGCATTAGATAGTATGAGTAGCGTTATTAGAGGTCGGCCAACCTCTCGTTCCTCGCTCTCTGAACGCATATTATTTATTTTAGGGCTTTGCCGCATACTTTATTATATACGATGCTTATTTTGACCATATGTGCATTGTTTACTTGACTTAAAATATGGAAGTGTATGTGAATTCATATGTTACAAGTCTTGTATGGGCGGATTTGTAACATAGTGAGTTAACAGGACATTTGCCGGTCGAGACCTTCAAAAATCGGTATTTTATTTTACATAAAACACATGTACTCACCAACTATTTTCATAGTTGACCCGTTTTCTCATGCATTTCGGTGATCGTTGTTTAGCTTATATTATGAAGATTTTAAATAAAGGAGTCACAAGTTATTTGGGTCATCATGTAGTAAAATGTTATCTTCGGAAGTCAAACTTTATGTTTCAATTGCCAAGGTCGGCTAGAACCTTGTTGTAATGTTACAATATTTCTTTAAATTTAAATTATGGTATTGTACTATATCTCTGCGATGCATATTGATTATGTTACACTCGTGTTTCCACCTCCGTGAAGGTGTGACAGACAGATCGAGCTGAGGTTATAGTGAATGCCGGTTTTATAAAATAAAAATCGCAACTATAACCAAAATAAAATTTTCTTAAAACATGGAAACATCATACGAGTCGACTAGCACCAAAGATTGCATCGTTACTCCTAAATTATGCATAGCCTTTGTACACCTATGCATAATTCGAATGAATCATATGATGATGGGATTAGTAGCCCCGGATTATGTTTGGTCGAGTCTTAAAGAGTCGATCACCGAACGCATTAGTCGCGTGAGTATGCATACCATATTTATATGTCCACTATACCTTATATACATTTTATGTATGCATTCTTCTTTTCTATATATTATGACCCGTTAGGTTAAGCACATTCTTGTTTCCCCGATCGCATTACACTCACCACCGCCGCCGTCCCACACATCATCCGCCATTGTCTCACTCAACCAAATGCGTTGGCCTATTGTAGAATCATGACTACAAGGAACACCCGTTCAGAAGCATCAACAATGAAGCCCCAAGAGCAGTCTTCTGGATTGGCGGATCTCCTCACTCGATTGTCGCACATTGATGCGGGACGAGCCAATGAGGAGCCGGTACCTCGACTAATGGCCACGGATGCGGCTATAAGACCTTCATGTCATGCGGGCCAAAGGAATTTCGAGGCATCGGTGCCATTGGCATGCTATCATGGTTTGAGAATGTAGAGTCGAAACTTAGCATCACTAAATGTCTTTGAAGGAGATAAGGTTGAGTTCTCTGCGGGTCTACTTGAGGTCGGGCACCGACCGGTGGAATAACCAACTGCTGCACTGAGGCGAGAGTCGCGCAAATGGATTATCTTGGGAAGAATTCAAGAGCTACTAACCGAGAGTACTGCAGAAGGATGAAGTCTGGCCGAAGCGAATTCGGAACCATTTGATGATAGGGTAGAAGTCGACAAGTACACAATTCACTTTCACGAGCCGACTCGGATGGTTCCCCACATGGTCTCTACCATGAGAAGTCGATTGATCGATAAATTTGGGTTTGATTCACGAGATCGGAGAGATGTCACCTCATCCAACCCAACTACCCCGCAAGTCTGTGGGAATGGCATACCGCTTAACTAATGACGTGATCGGTCCGGAGAACTAGCAAGAACAAACGACAATGGGCGGCGACACGAGGATCACCGGGAAGCCGAGATCGTGACCATCAAGACAAGAAGCAACGGTGACCGGGAACTATGGAGCGGCGACTCGGGAGCGCAGAGGATATGCAGGTCCACATCCTAAGTGCACTCGATGCAACCTCCATCACATAGGAAAGCGCCTAAAGTGTAACGTGTGCGGAAGGCGGGCCACATTGGTCGAATTGCTCAAATGTAAATGGAAACCAGGATTAGGCTAACATGCTACGAGTGTGAAGTCCGGATCACCTTGAACACATGTCCTAAGTTGAATAGGGCACAAAAGTCGAACACGGTAGCATGACTCTCGCGTTAGCACTTGATGAAGATAACCCAAACCGTGGGCGTAAATGTCACCCCACTGGGTCGAGCATACTTATTGGGCACTAAGGAAGCTCGCTAAGACACAAGCACCGTGACGGGTACATTATTTTGATCACCCACTCTATTTTAAGTACCTTCTAATTCTAGTTCATGGCATTGATTAGTGTAGAACCTTGCATCATGAGCCTTAGTTTAATTGTTGCCTTCTCGCTAATCTGAGCACCCCACTATTAGTATTGATTGGTTTAAATGATTTCGAACTCGAGCCAAGCTTTCAAAAGGTCTCTTACATACATGAGAAGCCATCTCTTTCTGACAACTTGTTTCCTAGCTTGATCTAGTGACAGTTCTTGTTTGATGAGTTGCGAAAATCAAGTTGGAATCAAGTTGTTACTCAACCTATACAACTTAAACAAAAGACCGGTTCAGTCGACAAGTTGTGAAAATTCACCAACTAAGAGTCTTTTGAAGGCAAGGCTCGAGAATGAGAAAGTTTGAACCATTAAAATGTACCTTGTAGTGTGATTTGATCGAATCTCGAGGACGAGATTCTTTTAAAATAGTCAATATGGGTGTGACAATCCAGTCAATTTTCCGGCTATTATTTATATCGAATCACGCGAGTTATTTATTTTCGACCATTATAACTCTTAAACGAGAAGTTCTCTTGTGTTTTCCAAAGTCCCGCACCACACGCTGCATCGACACCATAATAAAATTGACGTAAAATTTATTTTCTAATGTCAAGGTAATAATAATACCATATTAATCCACTCGTCAAAACGTCTCCGAAAATATAAAATTTATTAAATACGGATACCCGAATAATATTCTACATAATTTAACGTTATCCTGTACGGAACAAATTATACAGTACAAGGTACATAATATACATCTAATAATAATAATAATAATAATCCTTGGTAATGAAACAAATATCCTCTTCCTCCTCACAACTCATGACAAAAACAAGAACCAAAAATAGATAAATGAGATTTGCAAAATCTTCATCTTCAACCTCCCCTACCCCTAGACTGCCCTTTATAGACCAAATCTTCCAAAGAGGGAAAACCAACATGATATCCCATCATATCTTTCTCATTCTTACCAAAACCAAGTAAGATTTTGTCTCTCCAAATCTCCTCTTTGATGCGCCTATTTCGCATTTAATCCAATGAGAATCAAGATAAAATTACACAAGAGGATCATATCTTCAACTCAATCCATCTTGAGCAAGTCCAAGATTCGCCTAAGGTTTTGGAAGCTAGCCAAATTCGGCTTCAAACCAAGACCAAGAGAAGGAAGATAACCAAGCTCCTCCCCAATATACTTCTATATCTCTAGTCGAGTTACAAAAGCTCCAAACTCAGTTTCTCATCATCACTTTCACAAAAATTAGGGTTTGGTAAATCAAAGGGCTTTTTGAAATTGATTGAGGGTTTTATTCTTGGGTGAAAGAGAAGCTATCCTGTGTTAATTGGTCTAAATCGAACCGGTCACCTCCAATTGGAGTTTTGTGTTATACCCACTTTGGAATAATGTAAGAAACTTGTAATTTTCCTAATTGTCTTTGTTATTATTTCGTTTTGGTGAAAGCAATCGAATAAGGTCAATATGTGGGATTAAAATGATTATGTTATTAAAATTTTGTTGTTGATTTGTGTGGTGAAAACTTAAGAAAATCATTTAGAAAGACTTGTATTAGCTTAAATGGTATTCGCTTATCGTTGGTCTCTCGACTTATTTAATTGCTTATCGCTTTGACTTAACCATGCTCATTTGCTCCAATTTATTTCCCGCTTATTCTTTGCTTGTGGCTATCCATTTCAAGTCATGTTTTGCTACTTCATGTGAGTCTCATGTTCGGTATTAGTTTTGAGCTTACGCTTTGGTTAGTTTTCCCACGACAAAACCGCAACTCAAGACCCAAATGTCTAAACAATTTTTTTTTGTTATTCTTCTTATGGGCCTCAAGCCCATTCCATGCGGGTCTTTGTTTGTTACTAAAATGAGTTGCGGCCCATTCCTTTTCAAAGGGTACAATTGGTTTGTGTTATACCAAGCCCAATCCCAATTTATAAAATAAGTGTGTAGATGTGTCGGGTCAAGCCCGCCTTGTGAAACTCCGCTTGGTTTTGTGTAATCCACGCCTCATCTTCGCCTTGTTCGCTCAGTCAAGACGACGATCATTTGCACTCGACTTGTCCAATCTCCAACCCGACGTGCAATACATCATTGAATGATTTATGTGAAGAAAATAATAAACATAAACAAGTTTTGAAAACAAAGTTATTTAAATAAATTTACTCATAACATAATTAGAAAGTTTTTACATTTTCATTTTTTTTAAATATAAACTTGTCGACACTTATTTACAAATATTAAACCGGATTGAAAACTGTTTAACACTAGCCACCACGACAAATACGATTATATACCCGGTCATACTTAAAGTAACATATCATATTTTTACGATACCAACTAGAATGTTTTCATCAAAACTTACATTATAGTACAAATTGTATTTGAATTAAGGCCAAATCACTCTTTTAAATAAACACTTTTATTTTTAGCAATATTAATGACTTAAAACATATATATCTTTCGCTCATAATACTCACACAAATCATTAATGCCTTATAAGATATGAAATCGAAACTAAGACTTGTAGTACAAATCTAGGTCGCGGTTTCGATGCCATCCAATAATTCTATTTGATCACGCTCTAGATCGCTAATTGCCAAGGTGAGTATTCACACCCCTTTTATCGCTTTTACTTATTTGGGGTGAAATGCATGATTATAAAATTAAATTGTTTTCTTGAACTATTTGATATATTTTAAACCCTTAGACTAACTTATAAATTTATGACTTGTTTGAACTCGATGGACCAGACGTCCTTGACCTAAAGTCTCCTGCTCGAGCACTTCCGAGTCTCCCATGTTCGGAGCGCCTTAATTGATAGTATATAATAGTTGTTATGATGTACCGTCAGACATTCGCATTGTTAGTCCCCTATTGGTTTGCCGCTCGCACTCCAATTATACGCACTGCCGATTCGACGGCCTCCTTGTGTGGGGCAAGAGATAGTATGAGTAGCGCTATTAGAGGTCGCCAACCTCTCGCTCCCGCTCACGAACGATATTATTTATTTTAGGGCTTTGCCGCATACTTTATTATATACGAGGCTTATTTTGACCATATGTGCATTGTTTACTTGACTTAAAATATGGAAGTGTATGTGAATTCATATGTTACAAGTCTTGTATGGGCGGGATTTGTAACATAGTGAGTTGACAGACATTTGCCACCGAGACCTTCAAAATTCGGTATTTTATTTTACATAAAACCTGTGTACTCACCAACTATTTTCATAGTTGACCCGTTTTCTCATGCATTTCAGGTGATCGTTGTTTAGCTTATATTATGAAGATTTAAAATAAAGGAGTCGTCACAAGTTATTTGGGTCATCATGTAGTAAAATGTTATCTTTTGGAAGTCAAACTTTATGTTTCAATTGCCAAGGTCGGCTAGAACCTTGTTGTAATGTTACAATATTTCTTTAAATTTAAATTATGGTATTGTACTATATCTCTGCGATGCATATTGATTATGTTACACTCGCGTTTCCGCCTCCCGATGGTGTGACAGATTGGTATCGAGCCAGGTTATAGTGAATGCCTGTTTTATAAAATAAAAATCGCAACTATAACCAAAATAAAATTTTCTTAAAACATGGAAACATCATACGAGTCGACTAGCACCAAGATTGATCGTTATTCTAAATTATGCATAGCAGTACACCTATGCATAATTCAAGGAATCATATGATGATGGGATTAGTAGCCTCGGATTATGTTTGGTCGAGTCTTAAAGAGTCGATCACCGAACTGCATTAGTCGCGTGAGTATGCATACCATATTTATATGTCCACTATACCTTATATACATTTTATGTATGCATTCTTCTTTCTATATATTATGACCCGTTAGGCTAAGCACATTCTTGTTTCCCGTCACATTACACTCACTACCGTCAGTCCCACACATCATCCGCCATTGTCTCACTCACCAAATGCGTTGGCCTATTGTAGAATCATGACTACAAGGAACACCCGCTCAGAAGCATCAACAATGAAGCCCCAAGAGATGTTGCCGGATTGGCGGATCTCCTCACTCGCATTGTCGCACACATTGATGCGGGGCGAGCCAATGAGGAGCCGGTACCTCGACTAATGGCCACGGATGCGGCTATAAGACCTTCATGTCATGTAGGCCAAAGGAATTTCAGGCACCGAGGGTGTCATTGGCATGCTATCATGGTTTGAGAATGTAGAGTCGAAACTTAGCATCACTAAATGTGTCAAGGAGATAAGGTTGAGTTCTCTGGTCTACTTCTGTGGTCGCACCGACCGGTGGAATAACCAACTACTGCACTGGAGGCGAGAGCGCAAATGGATTATCTTGGGAAGAATTCAAGCTACTAACCGAGGAGTACCGCAGAAGGATGAAGTGAAACCGGAAGCGGAATTGGAACCATTTGATGATAGGAGTAGAAGTCGACAAGTACACAATTCGCTTTCACGAGTGACCGTGATGGTTCCCCACATGGTCTCTACTGTGGAGAAGGCGATTGATCGATAAATTTGGGGTTTGATTCACGAGATCGTGAGAGATGTCACCTCATCCAACCCAACTACCCCGCAGTCGCGTGGGAATGGCATACCGCTTAACTAATGACGTGATCGTGCGGATAACTAGCAAGAACAAACGACAATGGGCGAAAGCGACATGAGGATCACCGAGGAAGCCGAGATCAGACCATCAAGACAAGAAGCAACGAGTGACCGGGAACTATGGAGCGACGACTCGAGCGCAGAGGATATGCAGTCCACATCCTAAGTTCACTCGATGCAACCTCCATCACATAGGAAATCGCCTAAGTGTAACGTGTGCGTAAGACGGGCCACATTGGTCGAATTGCTCGGGACAGAAATGGAAACCAAGGACGAAGGCTAACATGCTACGAGTGTGGAAGTCCGGATCACCTTCTAACACATGTCCTAAGTTGAATAGGGCACAAAAGTCGAGCACGGTAGCATGACTCTCGCGTTAGCACTTGATGAAGATAACCCAAACCGTGGGCGCAATGTCACCCCACTCGGGTCGAGCATACTTATTGGGCACTAAGGAAGCTCGCTAAGACACAAGCACCGTGACGGTACATTATTTTGATCACCCACTCTATTTTAAGTACCTTCAATTCTAGTTCATGGCATTGATTAGTGTAGAACCTTGCATCATGAGCCTTAGTTTAATTGTTGCCTTCTCGCTAATCTGAGCACCCCACTATTAGTATTGATTGGTTTAAATGATTTCGAACTCGAGCCAAGCTTTCAAAAGGTCTCTTACATACATGAGAAGCCATCTCTTTCTGACAACTTGTTTCCTAGCTTGATCTAGTGACAGTTCTTGTTTGATGAGTTGCGAAAATCAAGTTGGAATCAAGTTGTTACTCAACCTATACAACTTAAACAAAAGACCGGTCAGGTCGACAAGTTGTGAAAATTCACCAACTAAGAGTCTTTTGAAGGCAAGGCTCGAGAATGAGAAAGTTTGAACCATTAAAATGTACTTTTGTAGTGTAGATTTGATTTGAATCTCGAGGACGAGATTCTTTTAAGGTGGCAGACTGTGACAATCCGTCAATTTTCCGGCTATTATTTATATCAGAATACGCGAGTTATTTATTTTCTGACCATTATAACTCTTAAACGAGAAGTTCTCTTGTGTTTTCCAAAGTCCCGGCACCACACGCGTACCGACACCATAATAAAATTGACGTAAAATTTATTTTCTAATGTCAAAGTAATAATAATACCATATTAATCCACTCGTCAAAACGTCTCCGAAAATATAAAATTTATTAAATACGGATACCCGAATAATATTCTACATAATTTAACGTTATCCTGTACGGAACAAATTATACAGTACAAGGTACATAATATACATCTAATAATAATAATAATAATAATCCTTAGTAATAAAACAAATATCCTCTTCCTCCTCACAACTCATGACAAAAACAAGAACCAAAAACAGATAAATGAGATTTGCAAAATCTTCATCTTCAACCTCCCCCTACCCCTAGACCTGCGCCCTTATAGACCAAATCTTCCAAAGAGGGAAAAACCAACATGATATCCCATCATATCTTTCTCATTCTTACCAAAACCAAGTAAGATTTTGTCTCTCCAAATCTCCTCTTTGATGCGCCTATTTCGTACGAATCCAATGAGAATCAAGATAAAATTACACAAGAGGATCATATCTTCAACTCAATCCATCTTGAGCAAGTCCAAGATTCACCTAAGGTTTTGGAAGCTAGCCAAATTCGCTTCAAACCAAGACCAAGAGAAGGAAGATAACCAAGCTCCTCCCCAATATACTTCTATATCTCTAGTCGAGTTACAAAAGCTCCAAACTCGCTTTCTCATCATCACTTTCACAAAATTAGGGTTTGGTAAATCAAAGGGCTTTTGAAATTGATTGAGGGTTTTATTCTTGGGTGAAAGAGAAGCTATCCCGAAGTTAATTGGTCTAAATCGAATCGGTCACCTCCAATTGGAGTTTTGTGTTATACCCATTTTGGAATAATGTAAGAAACTTGTAATTTTCCTTATTGTCTTTGTTATTATTTCGCTTTGGTGAAAGCAATCGAATAAGGTCAATATGTGGGATTAAAATGATTATGTTATTAAAATTTTTGTTGTTGATTTGTGTGGTGAAAACTTAAGAAAATCATTTAGAAAGACGTGTATTAGCTTAAATGGTATTCGCTTATCGTTGGTCTCTCGGCTTATTTAATTGCTTATCAGTTTCGGCTTAACCATGCTCATTTGCTCCAACTTATTTACCCGCTTATTCTTTGCTTGTGGCTATCCATTTCAAGTCATGTTTTTGCTACTTCATGTGAGTCTCATGTTCGGTATTAGTTTTGAGCTTACGTTTTGGTTAGTTTTCCCCACGACAAAAACTGCAACTCAGCACCCAAATGTCTAAACAATTTTTTTTTTGTGTTATTCTTCTTATGGGCCTCCAAGCCCATTCCATGCTGGGTCTTTGTTTGTTACTAAACTGAGTTGCGAAGCCCATTCCTTTTTCAAAGGGTACAATTGGTTTGTGTTATACCAAGCCCAATCCCAATTTATAAAATAAGTGTGTATGTGTACTGGGCCGAAGCCCAGTTCTGTGAAGCTCCGTTTGGTTTTGTGTAATCCACGTCTCATCTTCGTCTTGTTCGTCTAGCCGCACGACGTATCATTTGCACTCGACTTGTCCAATCTCCAACCCGACGTGCAATACATCATTGAATGATTTGCGTGAAGAAAATAATAAACATAAACAAGTTTTGAAAAACAAAGTTATTTAAATAAATTTACTCATAACATAATTCGAAAGTTTTTACATTTTCATTTTTTTTAAAATATAAACTTGTCGACACTTATTTACAAATATTAAACCGGATTGAAAACTGTTTAACACTAGCCACCACGGACAAATACGATTATATACCCGGGTCATACTTAAAGTAACATATCATATTTTTACGATACCAACTAGAATGTTTTCATCAAAAACTTACATTCTAGTACAAATTGTATTTGAATTAAGGCCAAATCACTCTTTTAAATAAACACTTTTATTTTTAGCAATATTAATGACTTAAAACATATATATCTTTCGTTCATAATACTCACACAAATCATTAATGCCTTATAAGATATGAAATCAGAAACTAAGACTTGCCGTACAAATCTAGGTCGCGTGTCGGTGCCATCCAATAATTCTATTTGACTGCTGCTCTAGACTGCTAATTGCCAAGGTGAGTATTCACGACCCCTTTTTCTTTGTTTTACTTATTTGGGGTGAAATGCATGATTATAAAATTAAATTGTTTTCTTCCAACTATTTGATATATTTTAAACCCTTAGACTAACTTATAAATTTATGACTTGTTTGAACTTTGATGGACCGTACGTCCTTGACCTAAAGTCTCCCGTTCGAGCACCGCCGAGTCTCCCATGTTCGGAGCAAGTCTTAATTGATAGTATATAATAGTTGTTATGATGTCTTTGCTCGTACATTCGCATTGTTAGTCCCTATTGGTTTGCTGTTCGACTCTAATTATACGTGCACTTAAATGCGGCCTCCTTGTGTGGGCGTTAGATAGTATGAGTAGCGCTATTAGAGGTCGGCCAACCTCGTCGTTCGCTCACTACGGACGCATATTATTTATTTTAGAGGCTTTGCCGATACTTTATTATATCTGAGGCTTATTTTGACCATATGTGCATTGTTTACTTGACTTAAAATATGGAAGTGTATGTGAATTCATATGTTACAAGTCTTGTATGGGCGGGATTTGTAACATAGTGAGTTGACAGGACATTTGCCAGTCAGACCTTCAAAATTCGGTATTTTATTTTACATAAAACCTGTGTACTCACCAACTATTTACATAGTTGACCCGTTTTCTCATGCATTTCAGGTGATCGTTGTTTAGCTTATATTATGAAGATTTTAAATAAAGGAGTCGTCACAAGTTATTTGGGTCATCATGTAGTAAAATGTTATCTTCTGGAAGTCAAACTTTATGTTTCAATTGCCAAGGTCGGCTAGAACCTTGTTGTAATGTTATAATATTTCTTTAAATTTAAATTATGGTATTGTACTATATCTCTTTGCGATGCATATTGATTATGTTACACTCGCGTTTCCGCCTCCGTGGTGTGACATTAATTATCGAGCAGGTTATAGTGAATGCCGGTTTTATAAAATAAAATCGCAACTATAACCGAAATAAAATTTTCTTAAAACATGGAAACATCATACGAGTCGACTAGCACCGACATTGCATCGTTACTCCTAAATTATGCATAGCCTGTACACCTATGCATAATTCGGAAGGAATCATATGATGATGGGATTAGTAGCCTCGGATTATGTTTGGTCGAGTCTTAAAGAGTCGATCACCGAGGCGCATTAGTCGGCGTGAGTATGCATACCATATTTATATGTCCACTATACCTTATATACATTTTATGTATGCATTCTTCTTTCTATATATTATGACCCGTTAGGCTAAGCACATTCTTGTTTCCGTCACATTACACTCACTACCGCCGTAGTCCCACACATCATCCGCCATTGTCTCACTCAACCAAATGCGTTGGCCTATGGTAGAATCATGACTACAAGGAACACCCGTTCGGAAGCATCAACAATGAAGCCCCAAGAGCAGTCTTTGCTTTGGATTGGCGGATCTCCTCACTCATTGTCGCACACATTGATGCGGGGCGAGCCAATGAGGGGCTGGTACCTCGACTAATGGCCACGGATGCGGCTATAAGACCTTCATGTCATGTAGGCCAAAGGAATTTCAAGGCAGGGGTGCCATTGGCATGCTATCATGGTTTGAGAATGTAGAGTCGAAACTTAGCATCACTAAATGTCTTTGAAGGAGATAAGGTTGAGTTCTCTGCGGGTCTACTTGTGGGTCCGACGACACGGTGGAATAACCAACTCTGCACTGGAGAGGCGGAAGTCGCAAATGGATTATCTTGGGAAGAATTCAAGCTACTAACCGAGGAGTCTGCGGGAAGGATGAAGTGCACCTGAGCGGAATTCGAACCATTTGATGATAGGAGTAGAAGTCGACAAGTACACAATTAACTTTCACGAGTGACAGGGATGGTTCCCCATGGTCTCTCTTGTGGAGAAGGCGATTGATCGATAAATTTGGGGTTTGATTCACGAGATCGGGAGATGTCACCATCCAACCCAACTACCACCGCAAGTGCTTTGTGGGAATGGCATACCGCTTAACTAATGGCGTGATCAGTGCGGAGAACTAGCAAGAACAAGCGACAATGGGCGGCGACATGAGGATCACCGAGGAAGCCGAGATCGGGACCATCAAGACAGAAGCAGCGAGTGACCGGGAACTATGGAGCGGCGACTCGGGAGCGCAGAGGATATGCGAGTCCGCATCCTAAGTGCACTCGATGCAACCTCCATCACATATGAAATCGCCTAAGTGTAGCGTGTGCGGAAGACGCCACATTGGTCGGTGCTCGAGACATAAATGGAAACCAGGGCGAAGGCTAACATGCTACAGTGTGGAAGTCGGATCACCTTCTAACACATGTCCTAAGTTGAATAGGGCACAAAAGTCGGAGCACGGTAGCATGACTCTCGCGTTAGCACTTGATGAAGATAACCCAAACCGTGGACGCAATGTCAGCCCAGCTCGGGGTCGAGCATACTTATTGGGCACTAAGGAAGCTCGCTAAGACACAAGCACCGTGACGGGTACATTATTTTGATCACCCACTCTATTTTAAGTACCTTCTAATTCTAGTTCATGGCATTGATTAGTGTAGAACCTTGCATCATGAGCCTTAGTTTAATTGTTGCCTTCTCGCTAATCTGAGCACCCCACTATTAGTATTGATTGGTTTAAATGATTTCGAACTCGAGCCAAGCTTTCAAAGGTCTCTTACATACATGAGAAGCCATCTCTTCGACAACTTGTTTCCTAGCTTGATCTAGTGGCGGTTCTTGTTTGATGAGTTGCGAAAATCAAGTTGGAATCAAGTTGTTACTCAACCTATACAACTTAAACAAAAGACCGGTCAGGTCGACAAGTTGTGAAAATTCACCAACTAAGAGTCTTTTGAAGGCAAGGCTCGAGAATGAGAAAGTTTGAACCATTAAAATGTACGCACAGTAGTGTGATTTGATGAATCTCGAGGCGAGATTCTTTTAAGGCAGCAGACCGTGACAATCCGTCAATTTTCCCGCTATTATTTATATCGAATCTGTGAGTTATTTATTTTCGACCATTATAACTCTTAAACGAGAAGTTCTCTTGTGTTTTCCAAAGTCCAAGCACCACACGTGCATCGACACCATAATAAAATTGACGTAAAATTTATTTTCTAATGTCAAGGTAATAATAATACCATATTAATCCACTCGTCAAAACGTCTCCGAAAATATAAAATTTATTAATCTGGATACGAATAATATTCTACATAATTTAACGTTATCACATGCGGAACAAATTATACAATTACAAGGTACATAATATACATCTAATAATAATAATAATAATAATCCTTGGTAATGAAACAAATATCCTCTTCCTCCTCACAACTCATGACAAAACAAGAACTAAAAGCAGATAAATGAGATTTGCAAAATCTTCATCTTCAACCTCCCCCTACCCCTAGACCTTGCGCCCTTATAGACCAAATCTTCCAAAGAGGGAAAAACCAACATGATATCCCATCATATCTTTCTCATTCTTACCAAAACCAAGTAAGATTTTGTCTCTCCAAATCTCCTCTTTGATGCGCCTATTTCGTACGAATCCAATGAGAATCAAGATAAAATTACACAAGAGGATCATATCTTCAACTCAATCCAGCTTGAGCAAGTCCAAGATTCACCTAAGGTTTTGGAAGCTAGCCAAATTCGGCTTCAAACCAAGACCAAGAGAAGGAAGATAACCAAGCTCCTCCCCAATATACTTCTATATCTCTAGTCGAGTTACAAAAGCTCCAAACTCAGTTTCTCATCATCACTTTCACAAAAATTAGGGTTTGGTAAATCAAAGGGCTTTTTGAAATTGATTGAGGGGTTTTATTCTTGGGTGAAAGAGGAAGCTATCCCAGAAGTTAATTGGTCTAAATCGAATCGGGTCACCTCCAATTGGAGTTTTTGTGTTATACCCACTTTGGAATAATGTAAGAAACTTGTAATTTTCCTTATTGTCTTTGTTATTATTTCTGTTTTGGTGAAAGCAATCGAATAAGGTCAATATGTGGGATTAAAATGATTATGTTATTAAAATTTTTGTTGTTGATTTGTGTGGTGAAAACTTAAGAAAATCATTTAGAAAGACGTGTATTAGCTTAAATGGTATTCGGCTTATCGTTGGTCTCTCGGCTTATTTAATTGCTTATCAGTTTCGGCTTAACCATGCTCATTTACTCCAACTTATTTCCCCGCTTATTCTTTGCTTGTGGCTATCCATTTCAAGTCATGTTTTTGCTACTTCATGTGAGTCTCATGTTCGGTATTAGTTTTGAGCTTACGTTTTGGTTAGTTTTCCCCACGACAAAAACTGCAACTCAGCACCCAAATGTCTAAACAATTTTTTTTGTGTTATTCTTCTTATGGGCCTCGAAGCCCATTCCATCTTTAGGTCTTTGTTTGTTACTAAGCCGAGTTATGAAGCCCATTCCTTTTCAAAGGGTACAATTGGTTTGTGTTATACCAAGCCCAATCCCATTTATAAAATAAGTGTGTATGTGTATTGGGCGAAGCCCGCCTACGTGAGCTCCGTTTGGTTTTGTGTAATCCGTCTCATCTTCGTCTTGTTCGTCTCAGTCATGACGACGTATCATTTGCACTCGACTTGTCCAATCTCCAACCCGACGTGCAATACATCATTGAATGATTTGCGTGAAGAAAATAATAAACATAAACAAGTTTTGAAAAACAAAGTTATTTAAATAAATTTACTCATAACATAATTCAAAGTTTTACATTTTCATTTTTTAAAATATAAACTTGTCGACACTTATTTACAAATATTAAACCGGATTGAAAACTGTTTAACACTAGCCACCACGGACAAATACGATTATATACCCGGGTCATACTTAAAGTAACATATCATATTTTTACGATACCAACTAGAATGTTTTCATCAAAAACTTACATTATAGTACAAATTGTATTTGAATTAAGGCCAAATCACTCTTTTAAATAAACACTTTTATTTTTAGCAATATTAATGACTTAAAACATATATATCTTTCGTTCATAATACTCACACAAATCATTAATGCCTTATAAGATATGAAATCAGAAACTAAGACTTGCCGTACAAATCTAGGTCGCGTGTTGGTGCCATCCAATAATTCTATTTGATCGCTTTAGACTCAAGCACTAATTGCCAAGGTGAGTATTCACACCCCCTTTTCTTTGTTTTACTTATTTGGGTGAAATGCATGATTATAAAATTAAATTGTTTTCTTGAACTATTTGATATATTTTAAACCCTTAGACTAACTTATAAATTTATGACTTGTTTGAACACGATGGACCGTCGTCCTTGACCTAAAGTCTCCTGTTCGAACATTGCCGAGTCTCCCATGTTCGAGCAGTCTTAATTGATAGTATATAATAGTTGTTATGATGTCTTTGTTCGTACATTCGCATTGTTAGTCCCCTATTGGTTTGCCGTCAGACTCCAATTATACGCACTGCCTGCACGGCCTCCTTGTTTAGGGCGAGAATAGTATGAGTAGCGCTATTAGAGGTCGGCCAACCTCTCGTTCCCGCTCACGAACGCATATTATTTATTTTAGGGCTTTGCATACTTTATTATATCTGAGGCTTATTTTGACCATATGTGCATTGTTTACTTGACTTAAAATATGGAAGTGTATGTGAATTCATATGTTACAAGTCTTGTATGGGCGGATTTGTAACATAGTGAGTTGACAGGACATTTGCCACCGAGACCTTCAAAATTGGTATTTTATTTTACATAAAACACAGTACTCACCAACTATTTTCAAAGTTGACCCGCTTTCTCATGCATTTCGTGTGATCGTTATTTAGCTTATATTATAAAGATTTTAAATAAAGGAGTCGTCACAAGTTATTTGGGTCATCATGTAGTAAAATGTTATCTTCTGGATGTCAAACTTTATGTTTCAATTGCCAAGGTCGGCTAGAACCTTGTTGTAATGTTACAATATTTCTTTAAATTTAAATTATGGTATTGTACTATATCTCTTTGCGATGCATATTGATTATGTTACACCTCGCGTTTCCGCCTCCGGTGAGGTGTGATGGGTCATTACTTGAATTTGTTCAACGTAATGCCAGCATCCTACGGGATTCGGACGGTCGATTCGCTGAGCCAAGGTAAATGGAATCAAGACATTCATCGAGAGAACAATTGTAGTAATCAATTCTTTGAAAAGATTACAATGATCAATTGGTGTTCGTATTGTCTTGGAGATCTTTGCTGGCGATGGATGCTCAGCGGAGGAAGAGATCGTGTTGATTCTTCACATGCTCATACCAACAACATCACAAAAGAAGTTCTCTATAAAACAAAGGAAACACAAAGTCATTATGATTCTTCATCAAATCAAAGAATCTACAAAGTTATAAAGACTCGAGAACTGCTTCACATATGGAATTCACTGTCAAATGAGCGTGTGAGCATGTTGGAGAAAGACGTGGAGACGCTGGAGCAACGAAACTGACCTATACCTGAAAACAACATACTATCATAACCACCACATAGAACAAAGAACTAAAGAACAAAGAAATAAAAGACGTCAAAGCTAAAAACTTCAAAGAAACAAGATCCCTACACTGGGTAGATTGTTGGAATCAAGACACTTCTTCTCACAAGAAATAAGAATGTCAGAAGACGTCAAAGCAACTATTACATCAGCACCAACAATGTTTAAAGATTACTCAAGTCATTAATTACCAACACTTAGGGGGAGATTGTTGGAATCACCCCTAAAGTATATTTCAAGTGTTTGTAATCAATATGTAATAGGTTGCTTAATTAGGCTTTTAAGTTAGTATTAATGGCAAGGCTTATGTAGAAAGCCCATAAGCCTTGATCCAAGCCCAATAAGGAAAAGAAGGGAACTTGTGTGTTGCCCTAGTTCCTTTCCTATAAATAATCTTGTAAACTCCCATTTGGGAGTTGGTTGTTCACTTTTATTCACATCATACGCATAACCTTTCTCTATCATATTATCAGGTGTGTTTATTGTGTTCATCCGATCATTCTCTATCTCCTTACTTCATATTGATGCTTGTGTTGCAAACATGGGAACCTAACAACTGCATTATCTACATACATATACTTATCACGATGATTTTTACAAGGTTATATCTACAAACTCTATGAACTCACCAACCTTTTTGTTGACACTTTTAGCATGTTTATCTCAGGTTCGCAAATTCTGAGGTTGGCAAGGATGGAAAGGAAGGGCACGGATACTCTAGATGGCTATAAATTCTATTATCATTCGAAAACTCATTTAAACTTATTTGCAAACCGTGAAATACTGGGACCTCATTTTGTAAACTCTGATATTTATATAAATCGAATGATAAACCTTTTAAAACGACTCAATTAGAGTTCGTTTTCTATTGTTACAATTGTCATGCCATGAAGTAACACCCAGTTTGAATTCCGCTGCGTATCACGAAATTGGGGGTGTTACAATCCTCTAGTTATAGCGGATCATCTCCTCACTTCACGCAGAGTTCTCCATGACTAATCTCAGCCCGCTTAATTATTTTCTTGGTATCTCTGCTCAGTGCACACCATCTAGTATGTTTTTGTCTCAGATTAAGTATGCTCGTGAATTACTTGAGCGAGCTGGCATGCTAAACTGAAACCCTTGAAAGACACCACCGACTGTAGTCGAAACTTGGTCACGATGGTGACCATGATCGACCCATCACTATATCGTAGCCTTGCCGATGCTCTTGAGTATCTCACATTTCCTCGCCCAGATTTATCTTATGCAACAAGTATGTTTATATATGCACGATCCTCGTGAGCTACACCTGTCTGCCTTGAAGCGCATTCTGCACTATGTTCGTGGAACTCTTGACCACAAGTTACAATTATATGCCTCTCCTACCTCACAACTTATCGCATACTCTGATACGGACTGGGCAGGATGCCCTTCTATGCATTGTTCTACCTCATGTTATTGTGTATTTCTCGACGACAACCTCATTTCGTGGTCTTAAGCGTCACCACGTTACTTCTGGATCCAAAGGTCGGCGTAATATCGTGGTGTCGCTAATTTTGTCACTAAGACATCTTGGGTTCTGAATCTTCTTCGGGGCTCGCACGTACCTCTTGATGCCCCGCCACCTTGGTCTTGTGATAACGTGAGTCTTGTATATTTATCATCGAATCCGGTTCAGCATCAACGTACTAAGCACATCGAGATTGATATTCACTTTGTCGGGGACTTTGTCGCTACTGGTCACTCGGGTTCCTCACGTGCCCTCTCGGTGCAGCCTTTACGATATCTTCTCAAGGACTTCCATCACCATTGTTTCAGAGTTTCTCTAGTTTGAGCGTCCGCGCCTCCGCTCCAAGCTGCAGGGAGTATTAGTGGATTATTGTACATTAGATAGGACCATATTATTCTAGTTGTAGGCCTTAGCCCATATGGCGTAAACCCTAGTTTGTACATGTATTTATACGTTGTTATTCTAATGAGAATATCACACAATATTCACCAAATCATATCTTGTTATAAATAGAACATCCGTCAAGAATAATAATGCGATCGAGTGCATAACAAGGTCAAAACTAAAGAGATAAAAAACAAATAATATATCTAGACTTCATTATATATGTTCATATGAAGGTCCAACAACTTGTACCGTTTTTACTAGAGACAAACATTGACAACTTAAAACATTAGAAAACCATATAATATTGACTTAATTCATAGTACACTTCAATAGGTTTAAATACATCACAATAATCCTCTAATGTACAATCGATCTTTCGCTAAAGCAAAAGAATAGAAGCGTGCTTGTTTAGTTTTACTATTTTAGTTACGTGATAACTTAAATTTTCTTCTCTTTCTCCTTTTAAGGAATTGTCATTGGTATACATATATAATTTCTACCATATAGATATATGGATCTTGAAAAGGCTAATATAATATACAATATCATCAATTTCTTCAAGATATTTTACCGGTGAATCTTCTTAAATGTTTTAGGTTATATAGTCTGTGGCCCGTTGGTTTCTTTTCGCATCCTCCACAATCAATGATCTATTGGCTCTTTCGGATGATGATGTGGAATCGGCGTGAAGTCGCTATTTCAAATGTGAGTGACCTTTACTAGTGTTCATACACAAATGATTGGTTCGGAGTTTGTATGCATGCAATCCTCTAATGAGTTATGTGTTTTGATGAGTTTGTTCGACAATATTGTGTCGGTAGAGCGAGACTCCATCAATAACACCATTATAATCGGCAACATTAGTATTGTGGTCTCTAAGGATGATATTATTCATTACATTGATGTATACACAGCGCTATGTTTAACGCTATTAATACTAACAAGGTTTACGTTTGCCCACGCGTTGTGGTGGGATAATTTTTCTCGTTAAGTGAACAATTCTTGTGTATGTTTTTAAGAATAAGATATTGTTGGGTTCACTCAAAGGCCCAATTATACTTTAAACTAGGATTTGAATAGAAAATAACCTTAAATATCCGTGAACATCTACTAAGTCACCGAGTGAGCAGATCACCGAGGAGTCATCTTCGAAAGCTCGGGACAAGCCTAAGAGAAGACTTTTCATTGGTGAGGCGGGACTAAGTGAATGATACATGAGCCAAAGAATAAGATGATGGGTTTAGTGAGTGATGACAATAACTTCATCGAACCTCAAGTCTCCTTAGAAACTATTAAGACTGAAGACTTAAGGCGAAGACCTAAATACTAAAGGCTAAATACTTAAAGTAAACGCGGGATACGTTTGAAACAAATAAAGGGGGGTCCTTATCAAGCAAAGGTCAAACTTCCCTAAAGGCTAAATACCAAGCGATTATCACCGCTATTCGAAAGCACCATTGTCCTATATCCAAAGTAGTCATTGTAACAAAGACAAAGTACGCAAGTATTTTTCCAAACTAGCTTGGGTCATCCTTGTCTTTTCAATAACGGTTTGTAAATCATTGTGTATAAATATGACCATAAGTATGAGTAGAAAGGTTGACAAGTTTGTGCACTTAATGCGTTGACATTCACAAACACTTTTCTCTCCTCCAAATACAACTAAGTCCACGAGAATAGCTCGATTAGTTTAGCATAGTTGTACTTAAACTTAGCTTAAGTTTAGTTAGGAGAATTACCATACTTGTCATTCAAGCACAAGTGTTGTTCAAACACTTGGGTATAATTCTTTGTTAATTGCAAATAGAATGAAACGTTGAAAACTGTGTCTCTTTTACTTTAAATTTATCTTTTAACAAAGTATATTTTATTCCATTGCTAAGTCATGGAGCTTGGATAGATTAATTTTGTATTTAATTCTAACCAAGTTAACAGGAACAACATATCGTATGCATTTATAATTTAGTTAAAATTATTTGTTTATGTTGTTGTATACATACGATATTGTGTTTCCTCATGTGTTTTCGTTTATTAATTTAGGTCGTAGTGTATGTAATTTGGCAACTCAAAGTGCGAGTGATCTAATATAAAGTTGGTCATTTTGATCAAGTAATTATGTATCGGTGGTTGACATTTATTTTATTAAATAAGTTCGATTTGAGGCATGAGTATTGCTTTCACCTCTTTCCCGACATCCGGGTTAAAGCATAACAAAAAGAAAAATTTATCTTTGTTGTGTTCGAAAAGAAAATTCATATAGCTCTTTTAAGCTATCAAATAAACAAATCTCAATTAATGGTGATTAACGGTGACAATGGCCGACCACTTGATCCCATTTGTTTTCTTCGTCTCCGCAACATTAGTTCAACAAATCTCGGTTGGATTATGGTTCCATGATCAGTGGAAGGATTTTTGGTTTCATCTTTTTCATACAATTTATAAGGGTTTCATTCTTATGAACCCGATTTGGTTTGGTTTCTTCTGTTGGTGTTTTCATTCTTCAAAACATTTGTAGGGTTCCGTTGGCTTCTCCGGTCTATTTTCATGTTTCCTTTATTCCTTTGGTTTGTTGTTTCGATCATTGTTCGTTGTTTTTTTTAGGGTTTTATTTGATCGCTTTTGGATTGTCTTTGTGTTCTTTCTTGGTGTTTTGCTCCAGATGACATTTCTTGGGCTGTTGGTTTTAGATCTTGATGTTATTGTTGGCCTTGTAGAGTTCTTGGCGTTAACACGGTTTGTAGGGCGGTTGGAGTTTGTTGGTCGCGTTTTGCTTGTTGTTGAAGCTGTTTGGTTTGGTTGGTCCAACGTTTTGCTCTGCATTAACGCTATCCCTTTTGGAGTATTAGTTTTTTGTTCTAGCGTTTTGCTATTGGTTCACATATATCTAGGTTGGCTTTGTTATAAGAGCACTAATATCATTGTTTTTTAGTGTTTAATATCAAGGGTTATGCGGTTTGGTTGGTCAGCACAAATATTTATGATCAGTTTTCTATCGCAGTTGTACGGTTTCATTGCCCTTTTGTGAGTCTCAGTGGTTGTCACGATGGTAGTGGAAGCAGGCTTACCAAAACCTCGTTGATCACTCATCTTCGTGATCATCATTTTAATGGGGACGCGCTAGCTATCACAAAACATTCTCTTGCTTCTAATATTGTTTTTTTCAAGGCGACTAAGGTTACGTTTAAACGTATGGGTCTTTGGTTATGCGGGGTTTGTTTTAAGACGCATACTCTTCTAACTAAGTGTCGGCATCGCAATGGTACTGATTTTGTACCACCCCCTGATTGTGGTGATGGTGTTGTTAGGTTCCTGATGTATGACCTCACCAAACCAGAAGTTCCTTCTTATGTTCAACTTGCCTATGTTGAGGATTTGGTGTTAGAAGAGTATGGTGGTTTCGATTTGCCTCTCCTTGACAGTTTACTTTCTAAGAGGTTGCATAATGTCAAACCAATCCCTCTCAAGTGTCGTTTCGGGTTCTCTCGGGTATTGAAAGGATCTCTTGATAAGGTGATATCTGCAGCGATGACATTTCTTGACGGGTTAGTTGTTAGTCTTGCCTCTTTGTCTTCTTAAAACCTTTACCCGAAGAGTAATCTCGAGTGTAGGTATGCTATTAAGCGTCAACGCCGGAAAAGTATGTTGCTAATGCCATTCGATCTTGGGTATGTCGGTGGTAGTTCACAACTTGTGAAAGAGGCTTTGGTGATACCTCCATTTCATGGTCTAATATTGATGAGGAAAACTTGGAATTGGTAAGCGAATGTTAAGTAGTGTAAGAGAAATATTTGTGATGGTCACTAGACTACGACGGTCGAGTTCTTTTATCTTCCGTGTTGCTCTAATAATGATGCCACTCTTGAGTTAAAGGCTAAACATCCTTTCAAACATGCTTCCCTTTGCCATATATACTTATTGATCATCATCGCTCATTGCATCTCATACTATGGTTCTAGACATGATCAAGATTTTACCTTGTGGTGCATATTGTGGATGACATGGTTCGCTTGCCCAACACCTTTTGGATTGTTTAAACGGTGTTATTGTAGCTATTTCTGATGAGTTAATCGCTTCTATCACCCAAGTGGTGAATATCTTTCATGAAGGTAAATGCTCTAGGATGTTGGCTAAGTATATTGCTAGTGCTCATCTCACGCCGCTTGTCAAGCCGGGAGGTGGTATATGTCCTATAGATGTGGGTACTATTTTGAGGCGTTTGGTTTCTAAGGTTAGTGCTGATATGATTGGCCATTCTTTGGAGGGTTATTTAAATAATCTATAGTTCAATGTTGGGGTATCTGGGGAGGGGAGGCTATACTTAATGCCTTGAATCTATTGATTGAAGACCGAGGAGATGATGTGGTTTTCAATGTTGTTGGTATATTTAAAAAATGCCTTTCATTTGTGCATCATGAGGTTATACTACAGGAAGTTCGCCTTCGTTGTCCTGCTGTTTCATGTTGGGTGGAATTTTGTTACTCTAGCCCAGCTAGATTGTATTATGGGGAACACACCTTATGGTCATACCAAGGTGTTTAACAAGGTGATCCTCTTGCACCTCTACTTTTAGCCTTAATGTTACATCCTTTGGTATGCAAGATTAAAGACTTCTTTAGCCTTTCCTTCAAGCTTGTTATCCGAATGATGGTACTATTATTGGAGATCTTTGCGGTTGTGGGAAGGTTTTAGAGCTAATTATGGTGGATGGGCCTCATTGCAACTTGCACCTCAACGTTGATAAAACTAAGGTTTTTGGCCAAAGGAAGACCCGAATCGGGCATGCAGTGTTTTCTAACCTAGTATTGCCCGACCCTTGCATGGTGTTAAATTGTTGGGTGGGCCTACTTGTGTGGATTTTGATTTTAGTAGTGAACATGTGATGAAAATAGATGCCAAAACCATTGAGCTTATGGGTGCAACTGCTAAGATTAATGACCCTTAGAGTGAGTTGTTGCTCCTTCGTGCTTGTGACGGTATACCAAACTATATTTTGCTATGTGCACATGCTCTCCACGAGTCTTTGAGCGTCCTTAGAATTCTTTTGATGCGGCACTTCGTTCTACTTTGGATCGTATTGTCAGTGCTTCTAGACCTGAACTTGTTGATTGGCAATGGAGGTTTGCCACCTTACCCTTTGCTTTTGGGGGGCTTGGTGTTTACTATGCAGGTGATGTCTTGAACTATGCATTCCCTCAATATTTAAATCAAAGAAAAAAAGTATGTTTTTGGATCAATATATATTATTGTTTTTCTTTTGTATTTCCCTTTTTTTGCATAGATTTTAAGGTATGAAGTTTTAGCATAGGGCATAGTATTACATTGTAATTTGCTAAGCTAAATAAATTTGTTGTAAAATCTTTTATTATGTTTATTTAACAATAGACGTTTTGAATGTTTAGATTATGTACTATCTTTAGAAACTCAACACATACGAAGTATAAACATGACTTATACGAGTTACAAAAATTAGTGAATACAAATATTTTAATGCTGATATGAAACATTTAAGTATTAATATCAAATAACCGAATAACTTATTAAGATGTGAAACTAAATTCTTTGAATAAATCTGTTGATGACATATCTTCTGAACAAAAGCATCATGCACTTGTAGCATTGAACACATACTTGTAACAACAAATAAAAAACATAACGAAAAAACAAGATGTAATTTGTACAAAAACACAACAAAAACATTAGGATACGGGTTACAAAAGTTAGTGAATACATAATATCTTAATGCTAATATGAAATATTTAATTAGATATAAGTATTCTTATGAAAACTAACAATATTAATCATTTATTTATTATAAAGGATCAAAGTATAAGTATGTGTTTAAGATGATACAGGTGAATGATGATGTTTGTTTAGAAGATATGCTATCAACAAATTTATTCAATGATTTTATTTTCATATCCTATTTGTTGGGTTATTTGATATTAGCATATCCATATGATTTACTCTCTCTGTCCCATGTTAATTGTCATGTTTGATTTTTTGAAGTAATTTATTTTTCAACTTTAACTATATTATATAATACTTGATGGAAAATATATGAATGGATTGAGTTTTAAACCTATTTTCCTTAGTATAATTTTCATAAAGTATTATATAAAACAAACAAAAATATTTAATGTTAAAGTTGAAAAACAAATACTGCAAAAGTTAAAACAAGACAATTAATATGGGACGGATGGAGTATATAGCTCAATAAATCATAAAATACTTAATTGTCACACCATTATACAAATTGAAAACAAAATTAATATTACAAATATAAAAATAGAGCATTGTTAGTATATTACCTCGGATATTGTAGTTTTAACCCTATAAAATATTTAGTCTTGATTTACGGACCTATAATCATGATATCAATATTCTTAACCAAGCGCCAATAACATCTACAAAACACAACAAAAGGGTTAGCATAATTGTACAAATAAGATTTGTAAATTTAACAATAAAAAATATAACTAAAAGTAAATGGTGTAACATCTACAAAACACAATAGAAACATTAGGGTTCGTGGCTTGGGCCAAAGGCGATGAAGTTAAAGACATAAATGGAAAATCCGACATCTTGGACATTGTTGTAGTAAATGCGCTTCGGTTCGTTCTGGGCCAATTTTAATGAAATTTTGGGGGGGTAGATAACTCGAGGGCTACAACTTTGCGAAGGAACATTCATTGAGGAAAATCCTTCTATGATTTTTCTACTATCAAGTCACTGAAATTTTTACATTAGCTTTGGAAAATCTTGAAGGTTATGGGTTTAACTTGTTGCCAAACCTATATATAATGAGATACAAATATGAAAATATAGCATTCTTAGTATATTACAACAGTGATATCAATGTTCTGGACCTACAACAGTGATATCAATGTTCAATAGGGTTAGCATAATTGTACAAATAAGATTTGTATAAAAAACTAGATATAGCTTTTTCATGACAGACGAAGAAGACAAAATTATGATATGTACTAGAGACAGAGGATAGAAAAAGTTATTGTAATTTATTGTTATGTAGTGTCTCACATGAGTGAGGAAGTGATGAAGAGAAATGTAGTTAAAATGATAGTAATATTACTCAATATAGTCAAAAGTCAAACTACTAATTTGTGCATTTAATTTTATCTCCAATATAAATTGTCTACTTTCTACTACTCCTCTCGTCTATAATAATTGTCATTTGACTTTTTTGAGTTTTTCTTGTTCAACTTTGACCATTAATATTTTCATTTGTATTATATAATACTTGATGAAAATTATATCAAATAAAAATACATTTAAAACCCAATATATTTATATATTTTTCATCAAGTATTATATTACACAAATAAAAATATTTATGATAAAAGATGAATAAAAAAGACTAAAAAAGTCAAAGTGGACAATTATTATGTGACGGAGGTAGTAATAAATTAGATGAAACATACTCATATGTGATATGTAAACCGGATGTGTTTTACAAAGAATCACATGTGATTTACACACGAATCACAAAAAAAAAAAAAAAGAATCACGTGTGATTTACACCTTTCTAGATTAAAATAAAATCACATGTATTTCGGTTTATAACAACAAAGAGTAAATCACACGTGATTTACATTTTCCATAACAAAGAATAATAAAAAAGAAAAAAAACTAAACTAAATCGTGTGTGATTTACTCCTTTCTAGATTAAAGCAGAATCACATGTGTTTCGGGTTTATAAGCGAAAAGAGGCGTGATTTACATTATTCCATAACAAAAAATAAAAATAAATAAAATACACGTGATTTCACAATTTTGTTTTATAAAAGGAAGAACTAAGTTGATTTGATATTGAAGATCACGTGTGATTTATTACTTTAAAATTACCGTGACTTGTGAAATCACATGTGATTTTTCTTTTCTTTTTGTTTGCTTTTACGAATCGACATTGCGAGCGGTTAAAATCACATGTGATTTTTAATATGTGATTTATAAAATCACACGTCATTTTTAAAATAACAAATCACAAGTGATTTTTTTTAGCGTAAATTTTGAAAAAAAAGCTCGTCGATAGTATATAAAAGTGTATATCTATAGAAAGATAATTTAATTCTCGTCAAGATTGTGTATTTTTCGTAGCTTGAAGATTTACCGTCCCGAAAGATATGTTGTTTTAAAAAAAGCGAGTTGTCGTCGGTATGCAGCGTTGTTGCGGCGTTGAAGTTGGCCGATCATTGGTATTGTAATCTAGTGATGCACTTTTTATATTTTGATCCCAGCGAATGTTATAACAGAATAACATCAAATCTCCAATATACAAAATCTCTAAGTCAATAGTTTACATATGTATATCACCTATTGCCAATAGCTTCTTTTATAATAACAGTGCCAAAAAAGATCTTGACGCAAAAGATATCAAGACCTGAAATAGCCGTCGTTCTTTTGCTAATTTTGTAGTGGTTGAATGAGCGTGAAACCAAACAAAAGTCCTGCCACATCAACAACAAAAATGGCATTATAAATAGGAGACTTTCTGCAAAGGGGCAAATTAGATATTCTCGACTTCCATTTTAGATAAGGGTTGTTAACATTGGCGTATGCAATAAAACTGGTCAGATAATAACTTATAAGTTCACCTGCCTGGTATGTGTGTCACGTAGATTCCTTTCAGATGTTCAATTAATAACTGTAACAAAAACATGTTGAGTAGAATTAGTATAACTTAAACACGTAGCTATATCTTGTACCAATAAAGCTTTATATTACTACTAATAGCCATGGTACCTACAGCTGCTTGCATTTGTTGGTACAACAATACTAACGATGAGATAACATGCCGGACACGGTGTTTAGTGGGTTTAAAGGTAGCAGGTCTTTGTTATTGTTGTTGATGCTAGGCGTGAAGTAACACCCGTAGAGGGGTCAACACGAACATTTGTATAATCCGTTGCCGAGCCGCTGTTAGAAACTTGTGGTAACTTTCGATTTCAATTTTCATGTCTCTGCATACAGCTACTATATTTTTCATTTAAATGAAATAACATGATTTTAAAGGGGATCTTCTATAATTTAGCTGTTGAGTATTTTTTATAACTACTGATAACCAAAGGTGCTTCGTATGAGTGGGCATAGCTTATCCTTTTTTTGGGCTGCATCGTATTAAGGAGTAGAGGATGAAAGTGTTACCTTTTACATTCCATGATTTGCATCTTTCAAAGTTTCGCGAAGAATCACACTATCGTCATGTCTTGTGACAACAGAAAAATAAACATCTATTAAAATTTAAGCGAAGAGTTAAATAGTATTTTTTTTAAAATAAATCTAACATTTTTTATCCGACACCGCCTTATAATAGTGTTATGTCCAATTATGTCTCCAAAACAAATACCATAACCAAGCATCACAAACTCGATTTCCATCTGGTTACTCCTTAGGCGTCATCCGTTGCGTTCTTGACGGGGCATTGTTTATGTGTTTATTATTGCACGGTATTTTTTTTAAGTAAAAAGTGGGAGCTGGTAGGGTGCCCAAGGAAAGTGCAAGAAATTCAACTTTGCCAATTTTATTTGCTCTTCAATGCAAATAGCCTACATGATGTTGAACTGAAACGACTAATACCAAGGATGAAAAACCGCAACCACATTTCCGACTAATTATTAAAGTATAGCAACAATACAAACCAAATACGCTTAATCCAACCGTCCGAACCATTGCTCAAGATATATGCCAATAATTCATTTAAAAGTTTAAATATATTGCAAAAGAAAGAAGTATAACCTGGGTCTTCTGGCCAATATATTCTAATCATTCAAAGCGAAGCCGAGGATGTTCGGAATTGACCTTTGATGTATGCAAGAAAGCAGGCTGCAATTCATTTATCCCCCAATTACATATATACAACTGTATATTAGAAAACATTTAACATAAACTAATAGATATAGAATGATAACATCACTTGTAACCCAAGGCCAAGGTCTATATTCCTTTACTTACAACCAATATTGTCAAATATAGTTACGGTAAATAGAGGAAAAAATATGTGAAGATTTATTTTTTAATTCCAATGTTATTCTAATGGCGGTTGTTCACCCTTGTCATTCTTGTCATTTTCAACCAACTCGAAGAGATAAAAAAACACTTTATTATCAGAATTAGTTGTTTGATCGCCTAATAAGTTTATACTACATAAAAGTGACAAAAAATGACAGTTTTATGAAAAAAACGGACCTAGTTCTTAGAAGATTAAATTATAAGTATCTGAAATCAAGTTAAAAAATAGTAATTAGAAAAATCTTATGTTACCATGCAATACTTTATTGCAGCTATAAGTAAACGTAAACCAAACACCCCTACCTATAAACACATAAAGAGAAAACACAAAGACATACCTCTTCCACAATCATTAGCATATCTTCCATAAAGCCCGCACTTGATGCTGCGAGTGTCAATCAATTTTCACATCACGAACTTGGGCAACTTCTTGAAGCAAACCCAATACAATTGTAGGCGTGTCGTTCATTAAAATCCATAAAGCAACCATCTTTAACCTAAAATAAAACATACCCACCGACTTAAAACTAATAAGGAGCTAAGAGTAAGCATAAAAGCGAAAAAGGACTAATTTTTTTACCTTTGTAAGATGACTGATACGTCAATCCACATAAAAAGTTTCATCTAAAAGACCAAAACATTACAACAATTAAACACATATTCATACCAATATACTCCGATGTGCATATTAAAATATGAAATCCCAAACAATCTCATTTCAATATCAATTTATCATATAAACACCAATCCCAAACACTCTTTACGAAGCCAATTTTGCATCAAAGGACAGATAAGCTGCTTTTATAAGCAATTTGTAACACCCCCTTAATAAAACAAACATGTCCATCCACTATTTCACAAACATAAAGAATGAAGGTACCTGAGTGACAGCATCCGTTAAATACAAAGACCCACCGACATCGATGTTTCCTCAATATATACAACTGTTCTCGATTTCTTATCTCCATGTCTTCCAATTGTGTGTGTTGATGAAAGTTATGGAGATCGTTGGGTACTCATAATCTTATCTTTAAAAAACAATGGGCAAAAATGGGTTTGGATCAAGCCGTGTGTAGCAAAAAAAAAAAAAATGCAACCCAACACCAAAAACGACGCCTGTTTCAAGCGTCAAATTATAATACACTAGCAATGAATATGGGACTCGCGAGAAAGAATCGGGACCCACAAAAATCGAGACCCACTATATGTAGCACAAAATTGTAGCCAATTGGCTACAATAAATTGTAGCTAATATATTCCCATATATATATATATACATATATATATATATCTATATTATATATAACGGAGGCGTTACACGTAGATAATGCCACGTAACGCCACCTCATTGCCCGATAATTCATTATTAGCCATGTCATCACATTGTTGCCATGTAAGCATTTTTATATAAATTTGGATTTTAATAATTTTAATGTAAATTTGGATTTTAATAATTATTTTTAATAAATTTCGGATTTTTTTTTTATTCAAAAAATCATGCATGCATTTGGATTAGAACACAGGTGCATTGGTCTACAAACAAACATGATTACCACTAGACCAACACATTTTTGATTATAACTTGGAAAACCAAATTTATAAATCTCTACAACCAATCATTGACTATTTTGATTAGTTTGAAAAGGAATATATTTATCTACAAAATATTAATAATTTTAATGTAAATTTAGGATTTTAATAATTATTTTAATAAATTTGGATTTTTTTTTTGCTCAAAAATCATGCATGCAATGGATTAGAACACAGGTGCATTGGTCTACAAACAAACATGATTACCACTAGACCAACACATTTTTGATTATAACTTGGAAAACCAAATTTATAAATCTCTACAACCAATCATTGACTATTTTGATTAGTTTGAAAAGGAATATATTTATCTACAAAAATATAATTATAAGAATCCACGCAACAAAATAAATCCATTATTATTAAGAATGTTAGGATAAAAAAAAAAACAAGTCTCTCTATTTCATAATATACTTTTTCTTGAAACCCTAATTTCATGTTTTAGTCAGCCATCTCCATCATGATATGTATGCATGTAGCTTAGTCCACTAATGTTTGTATATTTTTTGTTGCAGGTTTTGATCCTTTAACCTATGTTCATTCTTATTATGCACAAATGTATGCTTTTTCCTTTAGATTTAATGTTAAAGTTATTGTATTCGATATATATGTATTCTTAAAACCCCATGCAGTTTCAAACCTCAATCATAGACTATTGAGGTTCGTCAAGGTATGCAAATTATTTACCATATAAGCAAGAAGATAAAGAGCAGATAACAAATAAAGAGACGGAGGTATGTGTTCTTGCATAACTAATTCTCATCTAAGATCAATGGTTTTATAATCATTTATGATGTTTGCCTAATATACATATTTGTTTATTTTGTATATGTGCGGCATAATGAAGTGGAAGAGGAAAAAGAAGAGGTCAAAGTTGAAGGTGAACTACCGAATACTACGGACTAAAGAACAAGAATCGATGTTGTTGAATTACAAAAGCAACTAAAGATTAAAAGCAGTAGAGATTGATATGTTAAACATAACAATCAATTCTTTACAAACCGAAAGAAAAAGCTACAAGAAGTGAAAAAAAAAAGGCGGAGTGTTTGGTGAGGATGGATTTACACTTCGTCAATCAAGCTTTCTTTGATGCAAGGCTGCTTTTAGCTTATCTTATGCCTTTTGCGAGGTTGTGAGAGAATTCATTTTCCACTTTAACAAGGTATTTGATGCCTTGTGTAAGCTTTCAATGATTCATATCCCAATGTACAAAGTCTTGCCCATCTTTTAGATAGACTCGTGAAGGCAAGTGTTCTCATCATATGTTTGTAGCTATTGGTAGAATTTGTATGCTTCTAATTATTAAATTATTGTTTTCTCATTTGGAAGCAGGACATTGTGACAGAGATGATCAATTCAGTGACTATCTTTGGTTGTCTTTGTGGTTCCAGTTTGATGGATCTACTTAAAGTTTTATATAAAATTTATTTATTACGCTATGTATTTTATATCGGCATTGAGGAATTTATACCATTATTGAGAGGCGAATGAATGTCTTGAATCCTTATGTCCGTCTGTTTTGGTGGGATGGATCACGGTGTTGGATGATGTACCGGACATAGATATCTTGGGCTTCTTCACGATTTTGTTGATGGTAAAAAAACTATACTTTTAAAGTCAATAGGTCGTTACCTCGGTTTTCATGTTCTTTGTCACGGAGACCTCTATGAACCTCAACGACATGATGATATCACATGTCTATTCAATATGTTAAGTGACTCGACCATGAAATCCGGCAGTGATTCAGTCGGCTTCGAGTTCCTTCAAGAAAAAGGCCCCATGGCAAGGCGACGTGTTGGGGACAAAGCGCCTATCCCGAAACACAAACTGGACTTACCAAATGCAAATGAAAGATCGAGATAGAACATACTCTTACTTCCTTCAACCAAAATGCATAGAGTGGTGGTTTTGGAGCACTTATTATCGAGCAAGGGTAGTCATTTTTTCCCATATCCGAAACCGGTGAGGAATTCAATGTACTCATTAGCGGTGGTGGAAGTCGATCACTACGGTTTGTAGTCTCCGGCATTAACAAATTAAGCGGTGTATATATTTTAGACAAATAGTTAATCAAGTTTTATATTATCTTTCGGTGCTAGCACGAACACTCGATTGGGATAAAGCTTCCCATGGTGATGGTCTCGCTCATTAACGGACTTCATTCCTCTACATCTTTTAACGCTCTCGGAGGTATTTAAATTTTGACTACTTGTCCACCGATGAATTCATGTTAAAAGTATGGTTAACCAATTCTGTTCTTTGTGTTTCGGTCAATTGTGCATGTTTAGGGTGTCAAATGTGGCTTTGACTACTTTGGTTAACCGGGATCCAAGGCCATACACTAACATTAGTTGAGACGGAAGGATCACATACATTGCAAAACGGATATGATGCGAATTAATGTAATGAATATCGTTCTAAATTATTGCATTCAACTAGAGGACCGTGAAATAAAACACAACCGGTGTGTAACACGCCACATATTACCTATTTAAAAATTGAATAACAAATGCAAATTTGTCGTAGATAGAGTTAAGATGTATCTTCAATCGAGGCAACTGAAATTACCATTCTTATGCAAACTTGATGAAAATCGGCCATAGACACAATTTCGTCGACCAAACACCTTGGGTACTACAAGTAAAACCAGAAGAAAATGCCGGAAATTACAGGAAAGTACAACGCTACACCAGTAGTCACAGGTTCAACATACCTACTTAACTCGGGAAGTAGTCGAAAAGTTTTAGTAATTTTTATTTTCAGTATTTACAAAGCATAGTAACCAATATATTTTGTATGTGCAGGTCACAACAGAAATGAACTCAAACCATACAACAAAAGTTGAAGCAAGCTTTTAGTGACTTCTACGAAAACCTTTGATATCTAAAGAACTACAAGTAACCATATCCTCTTTTAGTTTTAACATTAATGATGTGATTTACCAAGTTTTATGTCAAAACAAAAAATAGACGACTTGGACCTGTTACTGGCCATTTTGCTTAAATTTTTGTTGTCACTAATTGATTAATAACGTGTTATTTATATAATTTAAAGAGTAGCGATTACTAAAAAAACATTGTTCTTTTTAGTTGTCACCAATGCGTTCAATCCGGATGCCTAGCCAGAGCAATGGAGCCACCTCGCTAACATGGGAGCACGACGGTGAGTTCCGATATTATACTAAACTTCACTCTTCTTTCATCGGTTTCAAGGCCCAACGGTCTTGAATCACGAACCAAGCCACAAGTATGTTAGCGCGAAGCCACCTCATCCCGACTCCCAAATATTAGGTGAGGTATGCTACTTTTAACACCTTTGTGTATGCACTGCAACCTTGATAGCAACCATTGCTTTATATATATAAATGGGTCAACTCGGAAATGTTTAATATCTTTCGATTTTTTTAATAATTATCTGCAACTATATGCAACTTAAATTATCTTTGCTTCTTCACATAGATGGGAGCAGCCTACCGCTAAAGACATTGGACGCTTAAGTTCACTTGTGATTTTGATCTTGGAAGTTCTAATCTATGGGTGCCTTCTTGAAAGTGCTACTTTTCGGTGAGTTTCTTTGTCTTTGTGTCTTTCACGTTTCTAATTCACGATCTCTCTCATTTATTGATGTTTTGTTTGAGTGTGGTGCTCATGATTATTCATGTCAACGCAGTAACTTGCCTTTTCACTCCAAGTATAAGGCAAAAGTTCAAATCCTGAGCTATTTGTTATGTTTGTTTTGATAAATGCCTTTTGAGAATCATCATTGATGGTGATGTATACAAGGGGAAAAGGGATTTCACTGGAAAATATTAGAGGCAAAGGAGGATGCACAAATGAATTTGGCACAGCCCAACACTTGAAAGAAAAATCCTAAGTAAAAGAATATAGAAATGTGCACATAAAGCATGAGCATGTAGCCATATGTGTCGCTCATTCCTTGAGCTGATAGCAATAACTTGAGCGCTCGGATTGCCTTTGTCTTATATACATGGTTAGTAATTGTTAATTTCTTTCGGGGACATCTTACGCATTTCGGTATGGGCTGGATCAATATCTGTTTTGCAACCAATACTCCGTCACTCTTGGTGATCTTGTGGTTAAAAATCGGTAAAGATTGAGAATTTGTGGTTCAAATTTTTGAGTGCAATATTTTCATCGAGTCTCTTACCTCGTGATTTTCACTTTCTCCGAGTTTCATAGAGGCTACCAAAGAGCACGGAATCACTTTCTTGGCGACCAAGTTTGATGGTATACTTGGCCTTGGATATCGAGGAGATCTGTTGGGAAAATTTGTTCTGTCGGGTAGTTCACTCATTTCTGCTAACGAACCATTGCTCTTTATTACTCTTTTTAACATTGATGTAATATATGGTTTTAGAATATTAACATTGTCGATAAAAGCTTGATTTGATTGGTTTCGACTAGAATAACTTAAGAAAAGCTCGGTTCATTTGTAGCTCTTATGTCATGTGACATCGATACAATTACTATGAGTAAATTTACTTTGTATTTTTAATTGTTCTATAAATCATAACGTTCATAAACATAAGTAGATTAGTACCTCCTTATTTTTAAGTAGATAAGTACTTCAATATAAGCAATCCAAGAACAACTTAAAGGAGCATGTATTATAAGCAGGTAACAAGCTTGCTTATTACGGAGTATTTTTTTAGCAGATAATCAGTTTTAAATAAACAATGCCAAACACCCCCTTATATATTCTTTATATAATATATAAAGATGATCTGCTTTATGTGGCTCCTTTTGATGTTGTAAAGACGCATGAAAAATATATTTTCTATCAAGACGCGGACGGTGATCAGATTAAAATGGGCAATCAAAACGAATAGGTAGTTCAGCAGGAAATCGATATGGTTTAATCTATGTGGCCCTTAACGATGATGTAAAGGGATATGAAGAATGGCCTTTTCATGGTAGATATTTTAGGAGTCGGGGAGATGAATGTGGGCTGTGATTTTGAGCAAATGAATGAGATGCATATAACGGATGATACAACTTATGTGACTCTTTTGATGGTCTAGACAACAACGAGGTAAATATGGGTATCAAATTTGAATTGATTGATGATCACATATTGAAGAGAGAATCGGTTTAAGGCTCAATCTAATGGAGCAGTTTGGATAAAAATCTAACCGACTCCGGTATCAAGGGTCAAAGAAGTTTGTATGAATCTAGAGGCAATGGCGAATGGGTCATTTCCGGTTAATATTTTTGAAAGAGAGTGCCAATTCAATGTATGGTCTCTTAATATCCTAAGCTCCAATGGGTTTAGCTCATATGAGATTAGTTAATGGGAGAGTCAATATGTTTTTAGTTTCTTATTGTATGTCATCTTGATGATAGAGGCAACTGGGTGGTATTGGGTTGACCCATTAAATGTTACTTTGTTAACTTTCTTTGAATTACATAAATGACAATGTAACAACTACAAATATAAAGTTACTATCTATTAATCATACAGAAGTGTATGAGTTTTTATTATTAATCTTATGTATTTACATGTGATACCATTTTGCTTAACCATTAGCTTTAGTTTGCTTTAAATATCTCATGCATGAAGATGATTTTTTGTTTTTGTGTGATATGGTTTTGTCCTTTAATGTGGGTCTTGTGTGGCGATTAAATTTCCTGTACTATGAAAAATATTGGCACTATGATCATTGTGCTTTGTATTCTTTTAGGTAGTATGATTGTTCACATCTCTTATATAATAAAGGAAAATTCGGTTGGGAATTTGAGATTTTGAAAAAGAGCTCTAGAATCACGAGATCGATGGGTAAAACATTTGCGTCCATGGGAACATGTGATGATGTGATTTGATAACCTATATAAGTCAAAATACCGGTTTAGTTGGTTGAGGATAACATGAGCAATGGATTTGAGATTCAAAACCACGCGATCATCAAAGAAGATCCGGTTGTGTGTTGAATTGCTTAAGGTATTTGTGTGATGATGTTGAGGTAAAACACTCGAGCCCAAAGAAAACATGCAATATAGATGGCGAACTCTTCATTGTTGTTTCTATTTAATCCCCAATTGTTGTCTTAGAAGCTATATCTAAAGAAGAGGTTTTACACCTAGATTAATCAAAAGATGAATCGAATTGGTTAAGAAAAATGTAAGCAATGAATTTGAACAACTTCGGTTATGGGGCTATGAAAGATAGTCCTTTATGTTCTGATAAAAATCACAAATGGATCAAGAGGGGCGTTTAGAGGTTATGCATCATTTGTGTCTTTTAACCTTCAAAGATATGACTTGGTACTTAATGAAAACGTATGTTGTTACGTATCTGCAGATTTAGTCAAATAACTTAATCGAAACAAAGTGTCCGCTTAAGTTTGTTCTTTGAAGTAAAGGAAATCGCGGACCGGTTGGTGCCGGTGTCGTTCTTTACGATGAAGATACAAATCGGTGTGAGTTGCTAACTCATGTATTATAATTTTCTCGGGAATTTGTGAACCTAATATCGCAATATAAATAAACAACAAAAGAAGAAAAGTTATCGACAATATAAATTTGTGAACCTAATATCATACCATGCCATATGAAAAATGATCGACCTCAACTTCGGTCAAGCTTTGGCTCCACGTCCTCGAGAAATATTCTTGGTACACCTTCAAAGTTTGTCGAACAAGGAGGTGAATCATCGATAATAATGATGCTCATCCAAAGTAGAGAGCATGTCATTCCGACTCAACAACCACCTCGAGATATAGTCACAGTGCGCATATATGGATAGTCAAAATGTAGGTGAACCGTCTCATGACGATGATGGTGCGCTAAATAATTGAATTAGATCTCTTGTAATAAAACATGTTGAAGACAATAGAGTTTGGATGTGTTTTCTTTGTTTAAAGTTGTAAGACCCATATTTTGCGTGTTTATAAGATTCAAATAAGTGTCATTAGATAAGGTCAAAATTTGTTTGGGAATATTTGTATCCCATTTAGTTTTCTTTCTAATGTTGTGTGTTTATAAGATTCAAATAAATGTTTTCTTGGTGGGTTTTTGGCAATTACAAGATTATCAAAGATGCGGGCAAGGATCTGCGAATACTTGGACTATTTCGGGATGGATCGATCTTCTTGGTATATGTGCTGGGAGATACGGGTATCTGGGTTTATGAAGATTTTAATCAGTGCGTGTTTTGGCAAAGAAAATTGATCTTCTTGTGGTTACCTTCGAACATCGCTACTTGGAAAAGAGTGATCCATTTGATTCTCTAATTACCAAAATCTAAAGTTTTAGTTTATTTAAGCAAGAACTTTGCAACTTAGATGCTTTCCATCAATTTTATCGGTATGCTAGGACTTGCAAGATTTTGGTATAATAGAGTTTGACAAAACGGCGTTCATCAACACGACAACGTTAGTCATGAACATGTTTTCAACACTACACTATATATGAGTCTAGGTGGTTTGATTTAGTCGGTAGTATTATTGTTCAAATAACCCATGGTCAAATGTTTAGAATTACATTAGTACCATAGTGTATGTTACAACTTTAATATGTGCCTATTTATAAGTTTATTTGTCATTACTGTCAATTTTGCATAAATCCTACTACGTTTGTTCACGATCAACCGAACACTCACAAACTTTCTTATGTTATTGCAGGTAGACGTGTGTCCGACTCTCCAAGTAAAAGTCCAGATACAAATATTGCAATAGCTGGTAGTAGCAGCAGTCATTGGATGTCTAGCTAAAGATTGCATATTCTTAATGTCTATGAGATGGATGGTATAATTATAATACGTATTTAGTTACCATACTACTATTTCCAATGTAGGTTAATAAATCAAAAATTGAGATAAAACTTGCTTGCACATGATGCATTAAGCAAAGGATTAATCACATCTCAAAAAGGTCCGATTGTCACAATTTTATATGTCTACTATAAGACATCTTTACTTTACACTAGAAGGATGGATGAGGCCTCAGTTGGTTTTCATTAAAGATGGCCTAAAACCTTTAATCTCAACATGTGATTATTTATTTCCATCTTTTGTTCATGTATAAGTTTATTTGTATATTTATTTCTATGTACAATATTTCTTATTTTATTAAAATGGTTGTCTCATTGGTACCTGAGAAGAGGTTGTTTATATTACGTTATTATTTAATATGTTTATAGCTTAATTTCATTAATTACTTTTCTTAACAATATTCATAAACAAATTGTAATTGTAAATTGTTTTTATAAAATAGTTTAATAATTAAGTATGGTTAACTAATTTTCATGATTAAAAATGTACTTTTCCTACAAAATTTCAAACAAAAACTAATACAATAACAAAATAAAATGAAATAAAAATTTTCAACATAAACTAATAAAATAAAATATACAATGAAATATCCGTCATTACAAATAATTTAAAAAATGCTTGCATATGGCGATCGAGAAAGTGTACGGAAGAACAAAGGAATCTGGGGCAACAAGTACCAAAAAGAATGGTTCCGTTCGAGATAGCTGGATATGCACATCCTCAAAAGACTCATTTGAGTGTTGGTTATACCTATAGCTTATTTTTTGTTAACTTAAGTTTTTAACGATATTTATAACGCTTGCTCGCCCGTCGAATGGGCTATGCTTTGATACTTTGTTCTTACGTACCACTTTGAAACTTATTTTCTTCTCATATTCGATAATCGTTTATTTCTTAACGTTCTTAATGCATTCAATTAAAAAATTGGTACATTTATATCTTATTTTTCGTTAATTTATTTTCTCAAAACGATAATTATAAGTCATGCCCGCCCATTGGTGACCAACTAGTATACATATATATATATATATATATATATATATATACATATATATATATATATACATACATATATATATATATATATATATATATATATATATACATACATATATATATATATATATATATATATATATATATATATATATATATATATATATATATATATATATATATATATATATATATATATATATATATATATATATATATATATATATATATATATATATATATATATATATATAGAATCGGATCGATTGAGAAGACTTTTGATTGAGAAGAAATCATGTCCATTCATCTTATCAAATCATCAAAGGGTATAATGGGTATTATATAACATTCATTAATTATGTCTATAAAAGTTTTTCTTCTTCTCCTACGGAAAGGATAATCCAACTGAAAAAGAAATTGAGTCCAAAACTTCAATTGTGTCAACGGAGACACATAACTTTTTTTTATTGTACACGTCAACTTTTTCCATTTTGAACATTTTTTTATATAAATTGCTATTTTTTATATTCTACAACATGCACAGTGAATCATTATCTTACCAACTAGTAAAGATTCAATAAGAAAAGTTAATGCTTTGCGAATCACTGTTTCATCTACTGATTTAAAAAGGTGAACTAAACTCATTTATTTGTTTACTGGTTCGAATATGATTCAAAAGTAAGCACAACACATTCGTGTAGTGATTCACTCGCTCGATTACGATTCACAATTTTTATCTTGATTCACCTATCTAGATAAATAAAGCTCATTAATACAATTGTGATTCACTTTTTGAAATGTGATTCGAAATAAATTACTTACAAACTCTAGTTTTAATATTTGATTTGAGATATAAAAAGATCAATTAGAATTTTAATGTTTGATTCAAGAATTCCGAAAATGATTCAAAAATTTTAAAAAAAAAAACAACTTTTTTCAATGATTCATTATTTATATTGCTATAGTGTTTGATGATTCAAAATTCAAACAATTTTAACATTTCACACTATAAATATATTACGTAGTAAAACTCAATACACATGAGAAAGTCATGTCACATAAGAAAATGAATCATGCATCTAAATAATAATTTTATTAGTGTTTTGGACATTCGAATATTTGTCTACGATTCAATATTAATCTTCAAAGTAGGTGCTAAAAATGAATGATTCAATAATAGAGCATGGAGATGTAAATTTAAAAATACTTGAACTGATCGAAGAAATGAATAGTCGTCTTAATTTGTTGTAACAAATTCAAATAAATGGAAGCTTAAATGTAGGAATTTATGATTCATTAGTTAATTTTTATAGATCTAATTACCTCTTTACCCTTCTTATTCTATTAATAGTTTAATTAATGTATGGAAGTTAAAAATGTTTCAATGGTCAAGATTGTTTCTCAATCTTCTCAATCAAAATTCTTTTCAATGGAACCAAAGCCTACATATATATATATATATATATATATATATATATATATATATATATATATATATATATATATATATATATATATATATATATATATATATATATATATATATACTCTTATAAAGCATGAATATCCCTTCCTAACTCCAAACCTAAATATTAAGATTCAACCATCCGACCCATACTCCGAGCCTTCGCATGATATAAAAGCATGTTGCTAAAAGATAAAATAACACACACGAAGAACAATACTCAATATCCAAACCAAAATTACTACCATCATCACCCACATAAACACACACACACGACACACCCACACCCACACATCTCATAAAACAAATACTCTTTTACACATATCATAACCACCACCACACAAATCCAACATAACCCATACCACTACCGAGACCTCCCACCTCCACCAAAACCGCCGCCATCAAAGACCGCACCACCACGAACCGTACCACCGTACTATACCACTAAGACCCACCACCGTTGGAAATCCCATAATCCCCAAGGTTTTCAAGGTTTGAGGTAGAGTTTTTCTTTTCAAGATTTATGTATTTTCAAGTTTTTAAGTTTTGGTTATAGATCTATGTACCGTTGTTTTTTATTTTTTATTTTTGCCATTTTTTCTGTATTGTTTTTTTCGTTTATAGATCTGATTTTTTTTTTTTTTTTTTTTTTTAAAATACGATTTTTTTTCGGTAAGAAACTTTATTTTCGGGCTTTTGTATGAGTTTGGGTGCTTTGCTCTAAGTCTTATATTTTTCGACTAAATCTTGGCTTTTTTTAGCTTTTTATAAATTAAGTTTTTTGTTTTTTAGTTTTTTTTTCCTGTTTTTTTTAACTTTAATAAATCTAATATTTTCTTATGTAAGTTTGGGAGTCTTTAAAAATCTGAAATTTTTTACTTTTTCTTTAGTATCGCTTACAAATCTGGTTTTTTCGTTCTTTTAGTAGATCTAATTTTTGGTAAATCTAATATCTCAAGCTTTATAAATCGATATATTTGTTTTTACCGAATTTGACTTTTTTATGTCCGCTTCTGCGAGAATCCACCGCCTCGTGCAGTTAAGCGAAACCACTGCGCCATTGCCGGAATATGCGCCACCGCCAATTGAACTTCTTCAGTCTTCCTTTTATAAATTGTAATCAAGTTTGATGGTAGTTTTTTTCAAGTCGAGTTTATTTCGCATTTGTAAGTTGGTGAATTGTAAATTTGTCTAAAATATTTCGCATTCAGGGGCCATCGCTAGTGACGATATATTAGATTTACTTGGTGGTAATTTTGTGGTAAACTTTGTTGATATAAATGTTCTTAACTAAATGTAAATGTAGGTAACTTTTTGTTGATGAAATTTATGGGCAAGCAAAGTTGTTTTGGGTCGTCCAAATGTTGGTATTGATGTTGTGATGTCTTAGGTTTTCCAGAAATTTCTAAGAGTTGTTAATACTTAATAGCCGTTATCTTTCGGTTTATTCTTTGTTACAAGGAAATAACGAAGAGTTTCAAACACTAATTTACAGTAATTCTTTTGCATTTTGGCTAGGTAAGTTTGAATGAAGTTACAGTGACGAGGATTATCTTTTGCATAAAATATGCAACTTTTTCTTTTGCAGTCAAAGAAACTTATCCCGAGGCTACCTTTTTTATGTTAAACTTTTGAAATTTGAAATCTTGAGAAAAGTGAACATTTTAAAATTAGAATACTAAAAAATTCAACCTTTAAAATTCAAACTTTATTGAGACACACAAAAGTTTTTGAAAAGTGTATAAATTGTCTTTTACTCATATCTAGGTAAACATGACATATACTAAGTCAATGAAAGTCTAAAAAATTATATACAAATGTAAAATGTTTGTCTAATTTAAAATAGGTTGGGTCTTGGATATCGTCTTTCACCTTCGTGAAATAGAGATTGATATATTGGGCTCAATTTTTTGTTTATGGGAATTTGATTGGATTTCTCAACAAATAAAATACCAATATAGTCATTGGACTATAAATGCAAGACAAAAACTAATTAGGTTGAAACAAATGAATTTTGAAACGACAAAATTGCACATTCATAAAGCAAATGACGGGAGACACAAACTTGTACATTCGGAAATTTTAACAATTACGATGTTTTTAAAACTGCAAATAAATGACTGATGTTCCCCTAATCTATCTTTTAATTGGAACTCGAACTCGTAATCATTTGATTAGAGAGTTTCTCACATAACATGAGATATCATTAGGACACAAATCTTTCGATAGTATCGAGTTTTATAAGAAACTATATGTTGTCGTCACCATGCAACCATGTAATTAGAAAAACATGATTTTTTATAAAAGGATTCCATAGCTTACAATATTTGTTTGTCGAAAATAGTTTGTTGAAAAAAGTTATTAATCGTCAAAATTTATTCGAAAATAGATATTGCTGCCACTAGGCGCGACAACTCGGCTAGATACCGTTACGGTAAGGTGCGGATAATCGGCTAGAAACCGCTGCCGCTAGGCGCAGTGGTACTCGCTAATATATATATATATATATATATAATGAGGTTCACGTGAGATAGTATTAAAATAAGATAGTGTAAGCCGTACATGTCGTGACATGTGGATATTCAATTTATTTAATTTAAAATATGAATTTAATACATGAAATGGTATAATAGTAACTTGCGTTAACCACTTTTAAAGAAAGCATTGTAATTTGAGTTGTGTTTGACCATTTCAATGAAAGCCACTATTATCTTATCTGGTGTTTAAAACCGTTCCTAACATCCATTTTTCAACCCTATCTCCTACCTCTCTCATGACGATCTGCAACCTCACTTGTCCATAAATCTAACCCGTTTGAGATGGCCTTTGCTTATAAGGGCATTTTGGTAATTGACAAACCTCTCATATTTCTCCCATATTAATATGGTTTTCCTATTTTCTTTCATATGAGCGCTCGTTCTCTTTATCGACCAAAACCAGTAAGTTCTTCCTTGTTCATCCCACTCGCCCTTGGCAACCTTCAAATGTTTATGTTAGGTCACGAGTTTTACAACACAAGCATCAATACAAGAAATAGAGAGGAGAAGAGATTGGTTGAACACGTTAAACACACACACACGTAAATCTTATAAAACCGGTTATGCGTAAAGGTGTAAAGAAGTGAATAAAATGAACAACCAACCCTCAAGTGAGGGTTATACAAGAGTATTTATAGGAGGGAAGCTAGAGCAACACTTCCTAGTCCCTTCCTTTCTCCTATGGGCTTGGGCCTAAGCTCATGGGCCTTCTACATAAGCTTAAGGCTAATAACAAACATAAAGGCCATAATTAAGCTAACTATTACATATGAATTACTAACACTTGATTTAGGTTTAGGAGTGATTTCAACAATCTCCCCAAGTGTTGGTGATGAATGAATATGAAGCGTGAAGGCTTTGATGTAATAGTAGCTTTGGCGTCTTCGACATTCTTCTTTCTTGTGAGAAGAATTGCCTTGATTTGAACAATCTCCCAGTGTAGAAATTGTTTTCTTTAAACAGTTTTGCTTTGACGTCTTCTTTAACTTTGTTCTTTGATCATTGTTCTTTGTGATGGTAGTGATAGTATGTTGTTGTTGTCGCATCAAGTCTCGCCTCCAGTGCCTTCACGCTCCGGTGTCTCCATGTCATTCTTCAACATGCTCACACGCTCTTTGACGTTGGATTTCGATCGATGAAGTTCTTTAAGTCTTTAACTTTGTAGATTCTTTGATTTGGCGAAGAATCATTCGGCTTTTGTGTTGCTTTAAGATAGAACTTCCATTAGTGATGATATTGGCGTGAGCATGAGAAGAATCGCACGATCATTCCGCTCCGGATCTTCCATAAGAAGAAAACATAAAAGCGGTTAGTAATAAGCGGATTCCGCACTTACAAGTTTGAACTTGAGAGTGTTAACACATAGTGTGAAAACACAACTCTAATTCTCACAAAGCCGTTCTCGAACTAGAGTCCCACAAGTGAGATAACGCATGTATCGAAGTACACCTACAGTTCGATGAGTCGAGGTACACCAAGCATCACCTCACGATCGTAGACCGTTTGAGACACACTAAGCGTAATCCGGGGAGTTACCGAAGTGACTTCTGTCGTGGTCGCTTTTGATGTTGACCGGCGGGAGTTTCTATTCAATCACCGAGGATCACGGTTGTGAACCTCTCATAAATGTTCTCGACTGATTGCTAAGATCGTGAAGGACTCGATAACGTACCACCGATGTTCTTATTCTGAACACCAAGTGATGAAATGTCAAGTGTACCTAAGAGATCTTTTGATGAATCTCGTGGCTCTAGACTCAATAGTGTGTTTTGGTTTTCCGGCGGAGACTAGGGAGAGGTCTCCTTCTTCAATACCAGCAATCTCTAAGAGAAAGCCGATGGTTTATGTAGGGTTCCTGTGAGAATGAAACAAGCTTCTGAGAGAAGCTTGAGTGGCTAAGGTTTAGTGCATGCGTCATTTGGGTCCATGACGACTTTTAATCTTCATACCGGGCGTCACTAAGTGACAACCAAGAGTATATGAATTGAACCCGTGTCGCCCTAAGTTGAATAATTTGGAGGCTATTTCTTTTCACCCTTTTCTTTGCATTTCTTTTTAATTCTTCAACTCCTTCTTTCTCCGATTCTCATTTTCTCCTTTTATAATCATACCTAAGGACTTCTAAGTACTAACTATTTGTGATGTCCTTGGGTAGATCCCTCCGCTCTGGGATCATAGACAGTTATTCCTAACCTTAATCTCCTTATAACTCCATTGCCATAAAACCATTTTTCATGAAAATCTCTCAAAGTGTTTGTGAATGAAAAACATGTTTGAACACTTCAAAAGTTTTAGATTTTCGAAATACTCCCCTCCACATGTGCTTAAGAGTTTTACAATCGCATGAGGAAAGAGCGCGCGACTTTATGAATTGATCAACTCAAGATAGACAATCCCCAGCGAGACACGGTTCGTTGCATAGTTAAAGAGTTACATTGTCGACTTTTAGGTGACGACTAGCTCTAATAACTACCTTGAAGGTGTAGACAAACCTCGAAGGTTGTCAAACCCGTCGAGTTCATGTCTACCAAGAGTTTCTAATGGTACATTCTACTCGGACAAGTCCTTTGCGAGACACGCTTACATTACTAGCGAACTAGCTTGAAATTATTACCCGTCTGGACAAGTCTTTTCGAGTTACTAACAGCTAAATAATCAATCAATTGGTTAAGTCTATAGCACAAAGATTCATTTGCATTTACACAACATATTTCTTATCACATAATTTTCTCCCCTCAAAAATGGCATATAAAATGTTATTTTTGAAAAGTTGAGAATAAATATGACCATTTCGAGTGTTGGGAAGATGACCACTATGAACAATTTGTGAACAAAGTTTTAATTCAAATACTCCCCTCAACAAGTGATATAAATGGTTGAGGTTTTGAAAAACATACGGTGAAGTACTTGTTCTTTTGAGTAAAACCTTTAAAAATGAAAGGTTTGATAGGTTTTACTCAAAATTAAGAAGCTTCGCTCCTTTTATAAGGATTGTGGCAATCAAGCGTACCACGTGGTCCTTTCTTGACAAGAACGGGTTGTACACCGATATGTGTGCACAAGCCATAGACATATATAATCACACATCCAAAGTAATAATGAAAGAAGCGGTTCAAGGGTACCAGAAGTCCGGTGATGTTGCCAGAGTGCGAACCGGGCGTTGATAGCCGGTGATGTTAATCCAGGTCAACCACCAACAAAGCTTTCAAGGTTACGAATCGATCCTTCAATACAACTGTCATCAATCATTCGATGATCCTCCGCACATCCCTACGTCACGAGAGTTCCATCGCTTTTGAGACCCTATGCCTTCATATATCGCCTTCAACCGATAAGCCAATCCGTCCCTAACCTTCTTCAAAGTGTGATCCCCAAACTTGTGAAGATCTCTACATGCCATCTAGCAATTTTGTTGAAGTTCAACTGCGATAAGCGGCGCCGAATGGTTTGATGACGAGTGTGTATTGTGGAAGTCGGTTGATGTCGGGAAGATCTAGCTAGGGTGGAGTGAAGTTGACACGGTGCGATATGATTCTACCGCTTAGTCGGAGATCTTCTACGTTCTTGGATAACTATCCGTCGATGAAGATGAGCAATGACTTGATGAATTCACGTTGTACTTCAATTGAAAATTGTCTCATGCGACCACAGCACTTTAGCAAGGTACATGTCTTCAATGTCGTTGATAGACAAATTCTCAAAGTCGACTTCAGAGAATGCATAATCCCTTCACATGCCTTTTGACCACAATATTCTTTAGAAAAGTGTAGTCCCATTTGAATGAAGATCAACATTTTATGGCAACGATACTCTTAGTCTTGAACACTTCATGTTGAGACTTCGAACTGGCGACACAGTAGATTTTTGCGTTCCGCCAATGGTGAATCCCATATGATGCATCACGGTCATACTCGCCACATTGTTGGAGAACATGTGGTTAGCTCTTTCCTCGATGGCTATGCGCTTAGAGTATATGGTGCGGGAATGGAAGTGTCGAGATGTAGCGTATTTCTTGAACCATCGCCACTATGTAGAAGAAATTCCAAGTCTTTGTTGAAAAAATATCGGAATGGAATCTAGGCTCATCTGGTTGGCCAATTGTTGATAGAGGTTTAGACCATTCGATTGTAATATGGAGGGTTGTCCCGTTTGGTGAAGTCGATGTTTGCTTCGGGTTGAGCCAATCCATGTTGTTAGACATAGCTCGAGCAATGTTTTCAAGGTGATATTCGACCTCGATGGCACTTTTCGAGCTATCTTTTACGGTTGAAAAGCTTCATTCTTGATTCGCCTCAACTCGCATTTCGTCATCTTCTTTACTCGGAATTTTTCTTGCGGTATCTTAGCGTGCTCAATGTATTACCGTCTACGGATCTTGACCTTCAATTTGGATAGGGGTGGAGTTAACAAGTGTAGAAAACCATTCAAATTCTTGATGTTATCTTCATCTAGCCATGATACGACGTCGACCTGGGCGCCTTCTTCTTCTTTTCTTAGGCCTAGATGAGGATTCGGTTTCGTACTTTGTGGAGAGGCGGGTTATTGTTGGGGCTCATGGAATTCTTCATCGTCACCACCCGTATACTCAAAATGATCACCGGTTTTCGAGTCTCGGTGGTAACTCGAAGAATCTGAGGTTTTCAATGCAGAAGGCGAGGAGGAGATCGTCTTGGTGGAGAGGGCCTTTGGGGTAGAGGTGGCATTGATGAAGATTCACCGGACTTCTTGGGCGTTTAGGTGCGAGTCTTTATCCTTATCATCGTCATCTCTTGGTCGTTTGGTTGAGTTCTTGATTCTTTGCATGAAGACTTGAGTTGATAGTCTAATAGAGTCTCAAAAACTTAGCTTCATCCGAGTGAAGGTTCTAGCTCTTTTGACATTTGCATCACTAATTTAGAAATCAATTCATCTTGATTAATCGATTCTTTGGCCATGATATATTTGACCAATGTAACGATGTTTGGAGTAAGAAGTTTGGAATATAACTCCTTTGTTACTTTAGGAATGGTGTCGAGAAGGAATTTATGAGTGTCTTCTCTTGCCATCTTCTCCAATTCCTTTTGGAAATCTCCAGCGATAAACTTCGATTTGTTCCTTTACGTCAACAATTCTTTTATCCCGTCTTGAAGAAGGTTGATTACATCGACAAGTTGATTCACTTTTTGTTGGTAACATCCTTCTTCCGTACTTGCTTGGCGCCTTAACAATCCTTGTTTTAGCCCGAGATAACCAAGAGTCTGTTGGTTTCTTCACAGTTGGATGTTGATTTGGTTGATCTTTTTGATGGTGGTGGTGAAGAGTGAGAAGATGAATCGATGATGATGAGATGTGAGGATATTCGAGGTCCTTAGGAGGTTCGAAGTTTTCTCCTTAGAACGAGTTGGATTGTCTAGAAGAAATTGATCATAATCAACATCTTTATCTTTCTCGGACTTTTCGTTCGGTTCCTCGTGTCATGCTCAATAGACTCTCTTGTTGCTTTTGTTGTTGCTCCAAAGTGGTGGCACCGGTTCCCTTTATCGGGTCGATTAACCGCATCGGGATCCGGTGTGGGTTGAACTTCACCACTTGACCTCCGGCCACCCATTTGATCTTTAGCAAATTCCTCCATAGCGTGTTGGAGTCTAACAAGTTTGAACTTCCTCCCGTAATCGGTTTCGGTGGCTCTTCTTCCGAGCTTTCCTCTTCATAAGGCACAAGTCTGGAGTCTTCCTTTTCCTTGGGCAATGGGTGGGTCAGTAGGTTTTGCTCTTCAAGGAGGTGCTTGGTTGCAGATTCGAGTAGAAGACCTCTTCGTCCGATTGTGTATCTTGAGCTTTCGTCCACTAGCTTTCTTTGTTGTTCAAGCTTTGGAATGGGAATAGGACCAGCTTCCTTAGAAGGAATGGTCTTTTTACGAGGAGGATTCCTCTTGGGAAACTTCCTCGACTCTCGGTGCTTGCGGCACTCCAGACCGCCTCTTACGGTTCTCCGTGTAGGTGTTCCGAAGGTTTCTCATCAAGATGACCAACTTTGCCTTCTTTCATTGCTACCGGATACCTTTTGTATGTCTCGAGCTTTTGATTTCGTTTGATGTATAGGTGATCGTGTAATACAAGACTGTTTCTTTGTTGACGATTCCTTGATTCGGCGGATAAAATAGGCTCGATCAACATGTCATGATTGTCGGGTCATTGAGCCTCTTGGGAATATCGGGATGAAGTCCAAGTGCTCTACGGATCAACAGTTTAGTGTATCCGACATAGGAATCTTTGAGCCAAGCTTTTTGATAAATGACATCATCTCATCGTGATATCGAGCTTCAAGCTCGATGTGCTTCATGTTGATTAATGACCAAAAATTTGCGGTTCTATGAGCTTGGGATGCTCATAGCCGCTATCACGACCGAGAGCGATTTGGTAATGATGATGTAGAGAGTTCTCCACGGTTGAGGAATGTTCTTAAGCTCCACATGAGAATGCTTAGTGATAATTCTCAAGCTTCATCATAGCCAATATCAATCAAGAATTGCAAACTGTCTCTTGATGGGTGTGGCATAGAAGTCGGTTGGCTCGATGTCGGGGATGAAGAAAACGACCGTAAGTCTGCATGTGTGATGGTGACTTGTTTGTGATTGAGCGTCACCTGTCCATTGCACTTTGTCCTTTGATCCTCGCATTGAATTCCGCTGTTGAATGTAGATCTCCGATGCATAGCGAATGTGAGAGCATGTTCGGTAGGGATGTGATTGGTGCTAAGCAATCAGTTTAATTACACAAGCTAGCCACTTGAATGGCTAACCGTAACAAACTTAAAACAAATTTCAAACACTAATGCAATTAAGATCGAGGAATATAGGGAATTCTCAGGTCGTTAAGTCCCACGAGGATGAATTGGTATATAAACACTTGATCGATGATAGAATGATCACTAAGGATAGTGATCGATGGTTTTGATGAATAATTACCTAAAGAAAAGATCTATAAATTAAAGCGACTTAAATGCAAATTAAGAAAATTAAAAAGATAAAAAATATTAAATAAACGCTATCACTATTTTTACAATGATGTTTTTGTGATTTTATAAAACAAAATATCTTAAATAAACTATTTTAACTAAAACGTAAACCTAAATAAACTTAAAATGTAACCTAAAATAAAAACGAGCGTTACGTGTAAAAATAACGCTGGAGCGCAAGCAAAAACGTAAAATTATTGAAATAAAAGGCCTACGAGTGTAAAACTAATTTTCTTCCTTACTATTTGATAAAAGAAATTTTAGAAAAAGAATTATATTTTTGATTTTATTTTATTTATTATGAATTAAATACATTTTACACTAATTAAATGATAAAAATACTAAAACTATTAGGAAAATCGAAACTTTTTATAAAATACTTTATAACAACACTAACTTAAGAAAATTGAAAAGGATGAAAAAGCGATCTAAATAAAATTGGAAATAAGCTAAAAGCTACGTTTAAGCTTAATAGACAAAACAAGGGTTATATATTAGATTTTGCAAAGTATAAGCGAGACAAGTCCCAAGTGAAACGGTAGAGCATGTGTGTGTGAAATTTGGGTGGCGTGGGTTCGAGTCCCAAAGACTTGCCTTTTGTTAACTTTTTATTTTTGGATTTTTCTTTTACAAACTACTTAAGCATATTAAAATAAGCATTTTTACAAGCTGTGACTTTTGCTAAAACCAATAATAAGCTCGTTGATAGCTTATTTTTTAACGATGGCAATTATAGGAATAAGCACAATGATTTAGCCAAAATGGCTATTAAGCTCTTGAATAAACAAAATGATGGACCGACAATAAGCTAAGGAATATGTAATAAGCTATATTAACAATGAGAAAGCTAATTGAATTAAAAATAAGCTCTAAACAATACTTATATAAGCATAAGCTTATCGATTAATAATGAGTTATTTATTTGATTTACTAGGTAATTTAAGCTAATAATTAAGCACTGTAATAAGCTAGAAAATTAAATTAAGCACTGAAATTAATAAGTAGACTAGCTAGGCTTTCTAAAAATCTAAATTACAAAGGTTAGCTTTTACTAATAAGCTTATGAGAAGCTTATGAATATGGTGACAAGTCACTGCTTATGCAGTTTTACTTAAAAATGGGACATAACAAAAGCTTATTGCAGGCTTATCAAATAAGCTGCAAGTTGAAAAACAAGACTTGGAATGTTGAGATAACTTGGCAAGCTTCTCAAAAAGCTAAGGTACAAAGGTTTAAGCTAACTGATAAGCTTTTGATGAGCTTATGAAATTGTAAGGCTTAACTGTGCACAGGGCAGTTTTGCAGACAAGGGGTCCAAAAGAATCTAATTAAAAAGCTATCTATAAGCTAATTTTATAAAACCTAGTATTTTTATATTTTTCTTTAGCAGCTAAATATTAATTTCCCAAAAGGGCATAAGCTAAATCCTAATATCTAATCCTATATAAAATTATTTACTTTATTCAAAAACGACTTAATGAAAATTTGACTTTCTAAGTTATACTAAAAGGTTGACTTTTATGAGTTTTAATTCGAATCTACTTACTAATTATGATGTATTATGATGAAGTAAGACTAGATTAAGCTAAGTTAATAAGTTTTAAGCTAATATCATGAATTTCTAACTTTAAGTCCTAACAGTTAACCATTTAAGTGATATTAGAAGTGAATTTGACTATTACTAAAACAAGGACTGACTTTTATAATTGAATTGAGTATTTAGACACTAGTGAGACACAAAACAACCAAGAACACATCTTGAATAAACTTTAGTACAGTTAAACAAGTGAAACCAAACAACCTTTAACTAAACTGCTTTCAACCTTTTCAAAAGATTTCCTGATTTAGACCATGAGATTAATTACGAGACTAATATTATCTTATATTAAAGCTAAATAAGCATTTAAACAATAATACTAACAACATAAAAGCGTGAAGTACTAAAATTGATCAAAAGGCTTACAAATTGAGTCAAAGCACAAACCGAGAATCAAGAGCGATAACACAACCTATAGCTTCCCAAGAAGCTCTAAACCGAGGCAATCCAATATCTACCCTGCCCATCTTCTAGATGACCTTAATCGATTTTTTTATTTTCACTAATTTTTTGTATTTTTGGTATTTTCTTCTTTTTGATACTAGATTGATTTTAAAGATAAATAAAAGCTTGAATAAGCTTTCTGATGAGCTTATATTAGCCTATGAGTTCACAGCAACAACTAACAACAACATTAGAATAACATGAGATTTTTGAACAAAAGTGAGATTTTGCACAAACTGAAAACTTGCATTAAAACTGAAATTGATTATCACCAAAGTTTTATTGTACACTAAGAATGATTAAAACAGTACTTGAAAGATAAGAAATACATTGGAAATTAAATTTAAGCTAAAACGACTTGTCCTAAACTAAATTACACTACTTGGTCTTCTCCATTGCACCTTTTTCCTTTTATATTGATCTTTTTAACCTTTGTCGACATTCTGAACATATCCCACTTGACTTCTACTCTTGAATTCATCCTAATCGTCCATGTGTAAAATTGGCGGGAAAAGTCTTTTGACTGGATAGAGTAGGTTTTTGCAATTAAGGGTTTTTGTTGGATGTGGAGGTGGAAGGAGTTGGTATACAGGTGTTAGGAGGTAGTGTGGAAAGGTGGTAGTGAGCAGGTGGAGGTGATAGAGTGGATACAGGTGTTGGGGTGAAGGAGGGTGAACAGTGGGCGCGAGGTTATCTGTTTTAAATATTGGGCTTGGGTTATGGGCTAGCCGGGTTAAAGGATTGGATTTGGGTTTGATAATATATAGATCTGTTTGGTTTTTGCTAGTAACACACAAGGACCATTTTTGTAATTTGAGCAAAGTGAGGGACTGAAAATGACAAGTTTCCAAGGTTTACACAAGGGCAAAACTTGCAATATATGATATTCCAAGGACCATACATGTGATTTATTTTCCATTTAAAAATGTCCAAGGACCAAAACTGTCAAGTTTGAAACTTGAGGGACCAAACATGTAAATTCTCAAAAGTTTATCATAAGGACCATTCTTGTCATTTATAAATAGTACAAGGTTAAAATTTGATAATTTTGACTTTTAAATTAACCAGGACTATTTTTGACAATTTTCAAAGTTAAAGGACTAAAGTTGTCAATTTGTGATTTTAAACTTTGAAGGGTTTATTTGACAACTTTTGAATCTCATGGACCTTAAATGACATTTACAAGTTTTTGAATTACGGGGACTAGTTTTGACAACTTTTGTAACTTGGGGACTAAAAGCGCCAATTATGCAAACTTGATACGTTTTCATCGATTTTGATGTTTTGCATTTAAAACATATAAAACACTTGTTTGTGATATTTTCATCATTTTGATGTGTTTCAAGTGTTTTCGGATGTTTTGCATTCTAACAATATAAAATGATGAGTATTTAGACACTCATCGGGATGATTCTTGAGAATGTCCATAGCAATCAAACGGAAGATTCAGAGCGGTGAGGGTTTCAAAGTCAACCCGAGGTTGTTCTTTCAATCTTCCTCGGATAGCCATTAGGAAGATATCGGCCATTGTGAGAACATCCGTGCATCCAAATTCATTTGAAACCATGTCGTGATCTCGAAATAACATTAGCCAAAAGAACCAACATATCGAAAGACATTATGTTAGTCAACGAAGGTTTTATTGTCTAATTATTGAATGTACAATGTCAATGATTATTCTGAGTCCAAAGTCACTTGTTTGTTCAATAGTCCAATGGCGTCGTGATAAGTTTCATGAGTTAGTTAACTTTAAGTTTTAAAGTTTATGTTATCACTTATTTAACACAACATATTAAGCGTTTAAGCTTATTAGTGACATTATTGGTTTCGTGACGTTATGATTTATTTATTAACAAGTTTGCAGCGTAACAATTCATAATGAAGGTTGATGAGTGTGTAAATATTCATCATTTTGTACAAAATAAAGCGCAAAATCATCTCGAAAACACTCGAAACACATCAAAATGATCAAAATATCACAAATCGGTGTTTTATGTGTTTTAAATGCAAAATATCAAAATCGGATGAAAAACATATCAAATTTACAAAATTGCGTTTTAGTCCCCAAGTTTCAAAATTGTCAAAAATAGTCCACGAGCCAAAATTTCAAAAGAAAAGTCACCAAAGGTCTTTTAAAATCATAAATTGTCATATTTAGTCCTTTGGTGGAAAATCGAAAGTTTTGAGGAAATTACAGTTTGGTCCCTGAAAATCCAAAAATGGTCAAAACTAGTCCGTGGAAATTTTCAAAAGTGTCAAAAACAAACCCTTGGATCCTAATTCGAGAAAAGTACATGTTTGGTCCTCAGGTTTCGATTTCTGTGTTTGGTCCCTTGGTTTCAAAGAATTGCACTTGTGGTCCTTATTTGTTATTAAGCGAAAACCAAGTGGACCTTATATAAAACCCCAAGCCCAACATAAACCCCTCGCCCAAAAATCATTTTACCCGTCCAAAGATACCCATGACCCGACCAACCCAAACCCGGTGTTTAAACAAAAAAACAAACCCGCCCCTATACTTGTCTTCCTCGACAAAGTAGCTGAACCCCTCCTCCGCCCACCAACAACTTTGCTCCCTATCACCTCACTTTGTCCCCCTCTCTCACCTACTTGCTAGATGCATTAAATGCACTCAATCTCAACACCCATCGTTAAAATGCTTTTCCGCCAAAACCAATGGAGGCGTGATCAACTCTAAGACATCCTAAGGTCCAAACATATCTTTGGGATTTGGTCGGAAAGAGAGAGAAGTGTCTTGGACTATAAAAGAAAACAAGGAAGAGAAGAAGAGTAGTAGATTTTAGTTTTAACTTTTCTCAATATCGTTTTTAGTTAAAGTCTTAGTTTCGGTTTAAATGATGTAATTCAAGTTTCTTTGTATAACATTTGAGTTAAATCAACATTGTGGGTGCTTTTGAGCATCAATCTCAAGTTTTTATAAAGTTCTAAGTTTTATGTTCCTTTGTTGAGTTTTTCTGTTTCAACTTCTCACAATTAAGCTTGGATAGTTTATTCAAAGCTCACATCGCTTAATTTAAGCTTGTTAAAGCTTTTGATTAACTGAGAAAGCAGTTTCAAGGAATTTTCATTGATAGTCAACAAAAGTCAAATAGGACCAAGAATGGCTTTGGTGCTGATAATGGGTGTCACAGAAGCTTCTTTGGGTTGGATTTAGTTAAGTTAGAGTAGTGTTAAGTTTTGGTTTTGGTCTGCACACAAGTTGGACAGATGTGAGTGTCCTTCTCAATTCAACTTTCTTATTCAAATTTGCACATTATGCTTATCTATGTATCTATGGTCATCAGTAGTGTAAACTCAGTTACATAGTTGTATTTAGCTCATCTAAGCTCAGTTTGATCAACATTTCAAGCTGGATCACTAGTTTACTTATTAAGTTTTCATGTAAGACCAATATAAGGGGTGTTTGGATTGCTTATTTAGACCGAGTTAGAGGTTATAAATATGGGTTAGTTCTGTTTCTTCAAGCTTGATACGAGATATTTGCAACATAAGCTGTGTTTGTTTTAATGTCATTTGAGCTCAAAGTCAAAATCTCTTTGTTATCAATCTAGCTTCAATCATTGAAATCGTGAGGAGTGATTAGTTGCAAAATAGCTTAAAATTGGTAGATCTAGCTTAGAGTTATCATTATTAGTCTTAATTCATTGAAATCGGTTCATTATAGTGGATTAAATCTCGGTTTGGTCAAACTTTCATGTCCGTTCTTCAAAATCAAATTTGTCAAAACAGTTTGACCAACTTTTGTGAATCAATCATTGCTTCATCATTGAGTTTCGTGTTTGAAACTTTGGATATTAAATCTTCAACTGGTCTAGTATTGATAATCACTTTTGTTTCAACCGGTCTAGTCAATTTGAGCTTCAAATAAGTCGCTCAATCGACATTATTTCCTGCTCACACTCGCTAAAGCGAGTGTGAATCAACAATATTGCGATCTCTGCAGTACTCATTTCTAGGAGTTAGAACTTGAAACTTGGTACAATTGTGGTGACTGGTGTACTTTAGACCTGCATAATCGCTTTTCACTCTAGGCTTACCAATAAGTGGTGCTTAAGCCCCAACAGTAGGGTGTTTCACCGTTTTGTTCATTTAGCGGTTAGCTTATTTCGGAGATCCGAGCTTTTAGCTTGATAGGAGTAGATGTAATTTCTCGCAATTAGCTTATTCTAGTATAAGTTAGCTTCACATTCTTGGTTGGTTAATTAGCTTATTAGCTTACTTTCTGAGCTTATTACATTAGCAGCTTACACTACATCTTGCATATTCTACACATAAGCTACTTGTTTATCATTTTCATAGCTTCTTAACATTATTTTAGAGTTTCCAAATTTTTGATTTTTCCTAGTTGTTTACTATTTTTCTTAATTTAATCTAGTTTCTAAGCATTTTAAATAGCAATTAATACAAAAATTTAAAAGGTCCAAAAAAATAAGTTTTCATTTTTCTTAGGCTTAGATAAATATAAAAAGTGAAAAAAGTAATTTTCCATATTTTTCATAGTTCATTTGGTAATTTTTAGTAATTTAATTAGTTTTAAATAGTTTTAAATTAATAATAAATACATAAAAAGTCTAAAAAATATATTTTTAGTTTTAAAATTAGTTTTATCATATTTTAGATTTTTCTAAGTCTTAATTTTATTTTTCTAGTCTTATTTTGTATTTTCTTTTATTTTAGAGTATTATTAAATAGTTAAAAATAGTTTTTAATTTATAATAATTAATATAAAAGTCATAAAAATAATTTTCTTTTTCTACAAATTTTCTTTTATCATTAGGATTGTAAAAATGTATTTTTCATATTTTTAGGACTTTTATTTCTCATTTCACGCTTTTATTTGTGCGTTTACGTATTTTTATTTTAAACGTAAGTTTTTAGTTTTCGCTTTTAACGTTCATCACTTTAAATATAGTGATAGCGTTTATTTAATGTTTTAATCTTTTAACTTTCTTTAATTTTCATTTTAGCCCTTGTAGTTTATGTCCTTTTCCGTAGCTATAATAATTCCAAATCCTTTTCCGCTTCAAATCTCGCGATCACTATATCGTCGATAATCCATTGCACATTTCATTTGGGACATAACGACCCGGGAGACTCTATACTCCTCGATCTTCATTGATTTCGTCTTTGAAGTGTTTTAAGTTTTCTTACGCTTGCGTGAGAGAACTTGATGATTTCTTGTGATCAAATTTTTTAGCCATTGCTTGGGGTCAGTCTTGATTGTCTTACGCCTAGCGATTAGTGATTTGAATATTCACTCTTTGTTCATACCATCCATCAGATATGTTTATATTTTCTTATCCAAAAAATCCAAAATATTTTTCTCATTCCTCTTATTCGTTGATTCTAATTCTCTTACCTCTTTTCTTGCTTAATTCTATTCTTCGTATCCTCTCAACCATTTGATTCTCTTCTTAATCCTCTATATGTTTAATTCTTATGTCTACAATCGTCAACTTCATCGTCCGAAATGTGTGAGCGGTGTGGAGGGCCTAGTTCAAGCGAATTTTGCAATTGTATGCGAATTATCCATCAAAAATTCTTTTCAAAGTTATTTCGACCACCCGCCACAACGTGAAATACATTCTAATCTTGACAAACCGGTTCAAGCGTCGAGCTACCCCAAGCACCCACCGAGGATTACGAGGACACTTTCTTTGAAGATAGAGCCGTAATCTAATCGAACAAATTCAAGCCGACGAAAACAGTCGAGAATTAGAATTGATTACGATGAACCCGTTCAAACACCGGTGACTAGCAAGAATGACTTGCCTAATCTTCACGCTTCTCAAGAACCGTAACCGAGAGACCATAACGAAAGTGGTGGAAATTGCTAGCTCTCGAGCACACCACTTGTCCCACCTCCTGATTTTTCTGAATGTTCTTTGAGACTTGATAATCATTCTAATCACCATGTTGGTTTTGTTGATTCTTTGGATAAACCGATTCCTCTTCATAACTCTCAAATGCAATCGTTTATTCCTTGTGTCGGTTGTGGTGAGCCTCTTTATGGTTCACCCTGTCGTTGGTGTACATGTGTACGATGTGGTAATGATATCCATAACGGGAGTTGTTTGTTTTGTGGTTCAAGTAATTCATTTGATTATAATCCGAATCGAACTCATTTAACGACTCCTCTAACTTTTCCCATTACCCACCACACCCGACTATTCTTCATATAACCAACATACCGCTGTGAATTTTGTGGAGGTCCTCACCAAGGATTTGAGTGTCAATCCGAAATACGTTTGTCTATGAGCGCTTTTCCGATGATGCTCGTAGTTTTAGTTATGACCAAAATCCATATGATTCACCATTCCGCACTCAACAGTTTCTTGTTGTGAGTACCGTGGAGGTCCCCATTTCACTCGATTGTCAAATAGGAACCCGGTTCCTTGTAGCAATCATGACTCTCACATATTTGAAAATTTCCAACCTCCACAAAGACCATACGGCTCAACTCCACACGAGCCGTTGTCTCATGAAATCTCCCAGGGATCTTGAAACCGCAATGAAAACACTTGAGGATATGATGAGTAATTTTAAGAATCAAGTGAGTGGTGAAAAGACCATAGGAGAATTGCTTGTCAAGAGCGAGGCCCGAAATCTAGGAAGAATTATTAGCCCTAGAGCATGCGGCTCTGGCGTTCCCAATTTCTTAAGGCAAATTTATATGATGATGACGAGGAGGGTTTTTATCCTTTTAAAGGTAATATTTCTCAACCCCTCGGTCGGTTGATATTCAATGAGTTGAGATTTCATCTCAAACAATCGCTATCACACCAAGCTCCCACTCACTCTCTTATTATGGGGACGAGCATCTTGACACTGCTCACGAAAAGGAATCGGACGAATTCATAAAGTCTAGTGTTGAGGACCTTGTCCCAATCCCGAGAGAGTCACAGGAAATTTCGATCATATGTGATTCTTCTTCCCTCTCGAGTGTTCGAAGATCATTTGGAAACTTTCTCCAATCAGTAGCGACGATTGTGCTTCCTATGGAAACATCGAGTACGTTGAGGCATCACTTCCATAACGATGTCGATCATCTTCTTGAGGAGTTCTCCGGTGAACTCACTCACATCAATCCACTCTTTGATTTCGGCCGATCCGGGAGGACCGAAAGTCTCACCGATAATGATCGCTCACTCACTTCTTATCCCAACAATCCAAATGAGAATGTTGATTACTTTGTTCCCAAACATTCAAAGCTACTTTCACTAATCCTCTATTTGAATTCGACTCAATTCACTTCAATTTCGAGAATCCACTCTTTGATACTCAGTTGAGGATAGTGATGAGCCCACAATGGAACAAGAGTTCACAACTTCACTTATTGTAATGATTCTCTTCATGAAGAGTTCTCCGTGAACTCTCTCATGACATATCTCCTCCGAACATGATCATTTCTATTTTGATCTTGAGGATGATATTAGCTCGGAGGAAGGTGTACTCTATCATATGAGTATGCTTATTAATGATACTACCTTCACCCTTCCTCCCGATCGTCTACATTTGAGGATGAAGAATGGATCCCGATTGTTATCAAAATCTTTCTTCCTTTCCTCAAATATCTTGTAATTCTCTCCATCTTCACTCCTTCGGAATGAAGACACTATCTTGACCCCGGCATTTTCATTTACCATCTTTGAGCGGTTCTATGTATATCTCATCGGTGTGGAACTTTCACGTGCTTCAAATGTTTATCCAAACATCTTGAATGAAAGTCCGATGGAGATTGTTTCTTCCACTTTGCTTCCCATGAACCAATGAATTCGGGGTCGAGTCAAGCTAGCGACTCGGTAATCAAAAACAAGAGCTTAACATGGGTTTTCACCCATGTGTTCCACCTAAGTGTGGGGAGTGCCCACATGTTATATATATATAAGTTTTCAAAAAAAAAAAAAAAAAAAAAAAAAAATCTTTCTAAATAATGGTAGTAGTATTTCCCTTTACGTTTTTGTTTCGCATAACCGCGGTACTTTGAATATTGAGGGCAATATTCATTTCTAAGTGTGGGGAATTCTCACGAATTTTATCATATAATTATACTAATTCCTTTTGGCCAAATTTTTTTTTTTTTTTTTTTTTTTAAGTGTTTTGCACTTACTCAATTGGTTATCGATCCGCCTTGTCTAATAAACAAAAGGATTGGCTAATCCAGAGCAAACGGCTCTTGGTAAAGATATATCAAATCCGTTTATATGGCTTGCAATTTGCCCAAAATTGTATGGTTCTCAACTCACCATATCCTTAAAAGTGAAGAGTTGGCTAGCCCAAGATTATGGCTTGTGGTAAAGGCGATGGAAAACCATAATTAGTAATCACTCACCAAAGATAATGTTGATAATTTATCTAAGAGTTGGCTAGTCCGTAAGGTACGGCTCGGTAAAGACAAAATCAAATCCGTTGAAAGTCGGTGGTTTGCTCAAAATCACATGGTTATCGGTGTACCATGGTTCTTACTTGAACCTGAAACATTTGGCTACTCCGTAGTGATGGCTTTTGGTAAAGAGATTCAAATCCATTATGTTTTCTCAAATCATTGCTAGGGACTAGCAATATCTCGAAGTGGGGATTGATGAGTGTGTAAATATTCATCATTTTGTACAAAATAAACGCAAAATCATCTCGAAAACACTCGAAACACATCAAAATGATCAAAATATCACAAATCGTTGTTTTATGTGTTTTAAATGCAAAAATATCAAAATAAGATGAAAAACATATCAAATTTACAAAAATTGCAGTTTTAGTCCCTGAAAATCCAAAAATGGTCAAAACTAGTCCGTGGAAATTTTCAAAAGTGTCAAAAACAAACCCTTGGATCCTAATTCAGAAAAGTACATGTTTGGTCCCTGGAGTTTCAGTTTTACAGGTTTGGTCCCTTGGTTTCAAAGAATTGCACTTGTGGTCCTTATTTGTTATTAAGCCAAAACCAAATGGACCTTATATAAAACCCCAAGCCCAACATAAACCCCTGGCCCAAAAATCATTTTACCCGTCCAGTATACCCATGACCCGACCAACCCAAACCCAGTGTTTAAACAAAAAAAACAAACCCGCCCCCTATACTTGTCTTCCCCGACAAAGTAGCCTGCAACCCCCTCCTCCAGCCACCAACAACTTTGCTCCCCTATCACCTCACTTTGTCCCCCCTCTCCTCACCTACTTGCTAGATGCATTAAATGCACTCAATCTCAACACCCACTGTTAAAATGCTTTTTCCCGCCAAAACCAATGGAGGGCCGTGATCAACTCTAAGACATCCTAAGGTCCAAACATATGCTGGGATTTGGTCAGAAAGAGGAGAGAAGTGTCTTGGACTATAAAAGAAAGCAAGGGAAGAGAAGAAGAGTAGTAGATTTTAGTTTTAACTTTTCTCAATGTCGTTTTTTAGTTAAAAGTCTTAGTTTCAGTTTAAATGATGTAATTCAAGTTTCTTTGTATAACATTTGAGTTAAATCAACATTGTGGGTGCTTTTGAGCATCAATCTCAAGTTTTTTATAAAAGTTCTAAGTTTTATGTTCACTGTTGAGTTTTTCAGTTTCAACTTCTCACAATTAAGCTTCAGATAGTTTATTCAAAGCTCACATCAGTTAATTTAAGCTTGTTAAAGCTTTTGATTACCGGGAAACGCTTTCAAGGAATTTTCATTGATAGTCAACAAAAGTCAAATAGGACCAAGAATGGCTTTGGTCGATAATGGGTGTCATGAAGCTTCTTTGGGTTGGATTTAGTTAAGTTAGAGTAGTGTTAAGTTTTGGTTTTGGTCTCGCACACAAGTTGATGATGTGAGTGTCCTTCTCAATTCAACTTTCTTATTCAAATTTGCACATTATGCTTATCTATGTATCTATGGTCATCAGTAGTGTAAACTCAGTTACATAGTTGTATTTAGCTCATCTAAGCTCAGTTTGATCAACATTTCAAGCTGGATCACTAGTTTACTTATTAAGTTTTCATGTAAGACCAATATAAGGGGTGTTTGGATTGCTTATTTAGACTGAGTTAGAGGTTATAAATATGGGTTAGTTCTGTTTCTTCAAGCTTGATACAGATATTTGCAGTCATAACTGTGTTTGTTTTAATGTCATTTGAGCTCAAAGTCAAAATCTCTTTGTTATCAATCTAGCTTCTGAATCTGTTGAAATCAGTAGGAGTGATTAGTTGCAAAATAGCTTAAAATTGGTAGATCTAGCTTAGAGTTATCATTATTAGTCTTAATTCATTGAAATCAGTTCATTATAGTGGATTAAATCTCAGTTTGGTCAAACTTTCATGTCTGTTCTTCAAAAATCAAATTTGTCAAAAACAGTTTTGCACCAACTTTTGTGAATCAATCATTGCTTCATCATTGAGTTTCAGTGTTTGAAACTTTGGATATTAAATCTTCAACTGGTCTAGTATTGATAATCACTTTTTGTTTCAACTGGTCTAGTCAATTTGAGCTTCAAATAAGCTGTTCAATCAGACATTATTTCCCCTGTTCACACTCAGTTAAACTGAGTGTGAATCAAGCAATATTGCAGATCTACTGCAGTACTCATTTCTAGGAGTTAGAACTTGAAACTTGGTACAATTGTAGCTGACCAGGTGTACTTTAGGACTGCATAACTGCTTTTCACTCTAGGCTTACCAATAAGCTGGTGCTTAAGCCCCAACAGTAGGGTGTTTCATTGTTTTGTTCATTTAGGCGATTAGCTTATTTCGAGATCCGAGCTTTAGCTTGATAGGAGTAGATGTAATTTGCTGCAATTAGCTTATTCTAGTATAAGTTAGCTTCACATTCGCTTGGTTGGTTAATTAGCTTATTAGCTTACTTTCCTAGCTTATTACATTAGCGCTTACACTACATCTTGCATATTCTACACATAAGCTACTTGTTTATCATTTTCATAGCTTCTTAACATTATTTTAGAGTTTCCTAAATTTTCAGATTTTTCCTAGCTGTTTTACTATTTTTCTTAATTTAATCTAGTTTCTAAGCATTTTTAAATAGCAATTAATACAAAAAATTCAGAAAAGGTCCAAAAAAATAAGTTTTCATTTTTCTTAGGCTTAGATAAATATAAAAGTGAAAAAAGTAATTTTCCATATTTTTCATAGTTCATTTGGTAATTTTTAGTAATTTAATTAGTTTTAAATAGTTTTAAATTAATAATAAATACATAAAAAGTCAAAAAAATATATTTTAGTTTTAAAATTAGTTTTATCATATTTTAGATTTTTCTAAGTCTTAATTTTATTTTTCTAGTCTTATTTTGTATTTTCTTTTATTTTAGAGTATTATTAAATAGTTAAAATAGTTTTAATTTATAATAATTAATATAAAAGTCATAAAAATAATTTTCTTTTTCTACAAATTTTCTTTTATCATTAGGATTGTAAAATTTATTTTTCATATTTTTAGGACTTTATTTCTCGATTTCACGCTTTTTATTTGTACGCTTACGTATTTTTTATTTTAAACGTAAGTTTTAGTTTTCGCTTAAACGCTCATCACTTTAAATATAGTGATAGCGTTTATTTAATGTTTTTAATCTTTTTAACTTTCTTTAATTTTCATTTTAGCCCTTGTAGTTTATGTCCTTTTTCCGTAGCTATAATAATTCCAAATCCTTTTCCTGCTCAAATCTCGCGATCACTATATCGTCGATAATCCATTGACAAATTACCGGGACATAACGACCTGGGAGACTCTATACTCCTCGATCTTCATTGATTTCGTCTTCGAAGCTATTTTAAGTTTTCTTACGCTTGCGTGAGAGAACTTGACGGTTTCTTGCAAGATCAAAGGTTCGATCGAGGCTTATGCGTGAAATGGTAGCTTATGCGTAAACAGAGAGGTATACGCGAGACTAAAGCTTATGCGTGGGATCCCGACTTACGCGTAAGAAATATTACACATAGGAACAGGGACCTTAAGCGAGAGCTTACGGCCAGGCGTATAAAAATCTTACGCGTAAGGCTTACTCGTAAGAATAGACCTTATGTGTAGAGGTCATCGCATACGCATATCCTTCACAGTGATACGCCGTAGTCCCTTTGTAGAACCTCACGCCAGAAAGCTACGCGTGAAGATTACTCTACAAGATAACATGCTACGCCTAAGGTGATCCTTGTCGTAGATGGTTAACAACCTTGATTGTGATTTTTACGAGTAGCAAACCCGAAACAACATCATCATAACATCAATATTAACACTAACAATCATTCTATAACGGATCATGGTTTGAAAGCATATCAAACATTTACGCGTAAAAAACCCTTACGCGTAAGACAAAACCCTAAAGTTCATGAATTACTCGTAAGAAATTTAGCCATAGGATTTGCACAAAAATGATTCTGGTAGTACTAGTATGCCTATAGAGTAGGTTTATCCAAGTTTTAACATCAAATATGTCATGAATCAAAAATACCCAAACCGTATGAACTAAAACCCTAATTTTCAATAAATTAATATTCATTGTTTCTGGGCCTAAATATCATCAATTCAACATGAATACAACACTTTTCAAGCAATCATTTAACCAGAAACGTCCTCAAATGAAAAACACCCAATTTTACGCACAAACCCTAGTTTTCTAGAATCAATCAATTCGTGTTACTGGGTGTGTTTTAATGATCAAAATAGTTTTAATGATGTTATATGAACGTTTTGATACAATCTTTTAACCAAAAACACACGAATGAAAGATTTGTGTTCATAGCTTATGCGTGAACACAAATCACATTCAAACTCATTATTTGACCGTTGGTTTCGTGTAATAATCAAAACCATTGTTTAAAAACATGTTAAGATTATAAAACAACTTACAAAATGATGATCCACAACACGGATTTGTTGAATGATTCTTAGTCGAGGATTAGTTTGGTTATGAGTAATAAATGTGAAGAGAAAGGTTAGGTGGGAGTTTTATTAAAATAACTTTAAGCTTTTGGCGGTTTAGTCCCTCCACCTTTCCATTTTCATCTAAAGCCTTTAACTTCTATTTTGGTTATCAAACGAAGAATATTTGAAATAATCTTGACGACACTCCCCTCGACTTAAGAAATAATGAATGGTTATAAATTTAAGTCTGAGGAGTGTCAGTAAACCAGAAATGTGACCACCAATATTAAAGAAACAACCAGGATAGTATAACATGCAAGTACAGTGTTATTTTGAAACAGTTAAGTATTAATTTTCTCCCCCTCAACACTTGATCGGAAAAATACTGAATTTTGAAAGAGTTGAGTGTTGACGGAAGAAATGTACTTGCCATGTTGAAAGAAAAATAGATAGAAGAATATTTTTGTTGTTTTATCAGGTTTTATATTTTTGTATTTTGTTTTTGAAAAATATTTACAAAAGAGATTTTGGTGTTTGATGGTTTTTAAGATCGTTGTAGGAGGTCATCCACCTCTTGAGTCAACACCTCATACCAATTCGGTTGACCAACTCATTAAACCTAGCGGGAGGCAAGGCTTTGGTGAGTAGATCTCCAATTGGTATTCGACTCCACGTATAATTCAACTGTACTGCTCTACATGGTCCTTGATGAAATGATAGCGAAGATCGATGTGCTTTGATTTGAATGTCGAATCGAGTTGCACGAGATCGCAATGGCATCCGATTATCGCAGACATCGGATTCTCAAATACGTAACCATAGTCTTTGAGTTGTGTTCTCATCCAAATGACTTGAGCACAACACGCCGACATGGCTACATATTCGCTTGCGTTGATGACAATGATGTACAATCCGCTTCTTCGATTGCCGGGACACCGCTTTATCACCAAGAAATTGTAATGCTCACAAGTACTTTTTCGTGAATCTAAACATCCGCGTGATCGCATCTCAAAAAGCGATTAGTTCAAAACCGAATCCTTCGGATACCGGATCCCCAAGTTAATGGTTCCCGATGTATCTGAGGATTCTTTTAGCCTCGTAGAGGTGAGTTTCATTGGTCGCGATCGATAACGAGAGCATAGATAAACGACAAATACAATATCGTGTCGCTAGTCGTTAGATACATGAGAGACCCAATAATACTTCGGTATTTGGTAGGTCTACTAATTTCCCATGTAAATCGCGTCTAGCTTCTTGGTATGAGTCATTGGTGTGGCATAAGTGTCACAGTTTTCATTCCAAATTTGTTTAACAATTTAAGGGCATATTTGATCGACTCAAGAAAATACCACGGGTGATTGATGAACTTGCGCCCCTAGAAAGAACGTAAGTTCACCCATCATGGACATTTCAAAATTTTCTTCATTAGTTTTGCAAAGCGATTGAGTACTTTTTATGTGTAGACCCAAAATGATGTCATCCACGTAATTTGAACAATTAAGATATGTGCCCGTGATATTGTATAAAAGAGTAGGGTTGACCGAACCTTTGGTGAAATTATTAGCAATGAGGAAAGATGATAGCTTATCATACCATGCCCGAGGGAGCTTGTTTGAGACCATAAAGAGCTTTGTTCGCTTTGTAGACATGGTTCGAGAACTCGGGATCAACGAATCCTTCGGTTGGTCGACATAAACCGCTTTTTCGGTTGTCCGTTGAGAAACGCAGCTTTGACATCCATCCGAAAGACCATCATATTCATATGAGCCGCGAACGCGAAATATCCGAACAACCTCAAGACGAGCAACCGAGCAAAAGATTCTTCAAAGTCTATTCTCTTCCCGACGATAACCCTTAGCAACTAGACATGACTTGTTTCGATTACGCTCCTTCAAAGATCCAATTTGTTTTTCCAAATCCATTTGAGACCAATGACGAGACCCTGTTCGTCTTTCAACCAAGACCGTACTTCAAGACGCTTTGAATTGGTTGAGTTCTTCTTGCATGGATTCAATCCAATTGTATTTTGTCATTGCGTCTTTAATGTTTTTAGGCTCGATTAGCGGACGGTGAGTGCATAAATGCAATGTTCACCATCTCGTGCAAGACGTTGTCTCATAACGATCGTTGATTTGGGTTGCCAATAATATTTGCCGAGTATGGTCTTTTGTCCATCGATGTGTAGAGGGTTGATGTTGGTATACATTGTGCGATTCTCGAGGATTCAAGGTTTGTTGATGATTCCGACATCAGTGCGCAAAGTCATTAGCAAACGGTTAAAGAATGCATTTGGATCAAAATCTGCAGTAGGGTACTTCATTAAGAACATCATCGGTTCATCATTGTTGGAAGCGGTTTGTTCAACTATTGTGGTGGAGTCAATCGTGGTGCTTCGTCAATGTAGTTGTTGTATCGTGTATCGTATAAGAGTAGTATCAGTTGAGCAGTGAAACAATGGATACACCGAGCACGCTCATCAATATCGCATCGAACAGCTGGAGCAAATAACCTTTCCATTTGTTGACGAGTGAGTGGGGGCTTTGTCACCGAGGATGGGGTTTGGGGAAAGTTTAAGTGGTTGTGACCGGTTCCAAGTCGTTATACTCGTAAGCCATTTCGTAAGTTCATCAAATGAGCATGAATCGCTTCCATAACCTCGCTTTGTACGACGGTTCCGATCCCAGAACCTTTAGAGTTCTCACAATATCCAATGAAGACTCCAATGTCGGTTTGGCTTTGAGCTTTCCAAAATCATCACGATCATTATTCGGATAGCAAAGGAGCCAAATACATGAAAGTGTTTGAGATTTGGTTTATGGTTGTGAGAAGCTCAAACGGTGTTTTGTTGTGGCGTTTAATAATCATAGAACGGTTTTGAGTATAGCATGCGAGAGATACGACACGCCCATAAGTAATCCGGAAGTTTAGCATTGATTAACATTGTTCTTGCGCTTCCACTAACGTTCGGTTTCGTCTTTCAACAACTCCGCTTTTGTTCTCGTGTACGTCAATAGATGTCGATGTCAATTCCCACTTTCTCATAAAATTCACGAAGGGTTTGGTTAACAAATTCAGTTCCTTTGTTCTGCTCGATTTGGCGGACGGTGTTCCGGAGTCGAACTTGAATTTTCGTGAGAAAGGTGATGATCATTTGTGGAGCTTGGTCTTTGCTTCAAAGAAAGTAGACCCAAGTCCATCGTGAATAGTCATCAACAATTACTAAGATGTAGCATTTGCCATTGATCGCTTGCACACGCATCGGGCCACACAAATCCATGTGAAGAAGATGAAGCACACGTTGAGAGTCGTGTTCCACCTTTGAAGGAAAATGAGCACGAGTGCTTTTCCTTGTTCACAAGTCGAACAAAGGTGATCTTTAGAATACCGGAATCGCGGGAGACCTTCAACTAGTTTGTGTCGAGCAAGATTGGTTATAGTTTGAAAGTTTAAATGTGAGAGACGACGGTGCCATAGCCGTGGATTTTGTTGATGTTGCCTTTGAAAGTAAGCGGATGGGAGATGAAGCAACCATGTCTTGCATAGAGATAGTGTAGAGACTTGAGTTACGCGAGCTGGACATAAGATCGCTCCTTGTAGATCACTTAATGAAACAAGATTTCTCCACGAAAGCAACCTCTAAATCTCCATCACGTAACCGACCTATCGAAAATAGATTGTGACCGAGGCCTCCACATAATAAACCCCGCTAATTTCGATGTTCCCATTGATATAGTCTCCGTAGCCCATGATAGTCGCTGAGTGATCATTCCCGAATCGACAGTGCCAATGAACTTTGCAATAAAGTTTGATAACAGCTTAAGGTTGCTGTCATGTGTCGGAACATCCATATCAACAATCCATAGAATGATCTCAGATCACCGCATTACACACATACGATTTACGGATGGAATAGAAGTAGATGTGGAACCCGAAATGTTAGAGGGTTAGGAGCGATATAGTAGACATACACATCAATAACTTTAGGCATCCATTTAAATCTTAGTGTTATATATCCATTTCGCCATCTATAACTACCATTTGCTTTAGTCTTAGTGAATGCACTAGGTGGTACTACATTCTTTGGAGGTGAAACTGAGCTACAGGGACAAAGAATGGTTGCCTTAGAATCTAAAGAAGCGGTCTACCAAGCACGGACTTAGAATGATTAGTGGGCTAGAGGTATTCTGATTCTTAGGATTCCGTAAATGAGATTATAGCTTACAACACATTTGTCATGACAATCGAATTCATACTTTTCGACAAATAACACAAGGTGCATCGATCAATATCTCTCTTGTAAAATCGGTCCAGCGGCCGATTAATCCTCGCATAATCGTCGATCGCCGCTAAGTGCCTTGATTTATCATAATCGCCTATTTAATCATTTTGGTCAAAGATTGCTTAAAAATCGGTCAACAAACCGATTAATCGGAGAAAATCGCTTAAAAATTGGTCAACAAATCGATTAATCGGTCAAAGATCGCTTAAAAAAGGTCAACAAACCGAGTAATATCTATGTTTGACTTTGAACATTGAAGAATTATGTATTATGTTTATATTTGAACACTTGAAGTATTTGAACTTTGATGCACTATGCTTATCTCATACATATAATATAATATAATATCTAAAATTACAATTTTGTGCATAAAAAGTCCAATCCGATTAATCCTCGCTTAACCGATTAATCGCTAGGCCCTACCCGACCGCCTCACTAGCGCCTAGCGATTTTACAACCTTGTCAATATCAAAAGTACTTAAAGGTTAGCATTCGTTACATCACTATTTCTATTACATTTGCTAGACCTTAATATCTATAGTGGAAGCAACGTGAGTCTTATTCATAGTCCTGAGTGTTCTTCTACTTTAGCATTCCTTATTGATCTTTTCTTAGGTCGCAACTTCCTATTCTTCGATGTAGTGCTCTAGGTCGTGAAGTGCGGACGCTTGGAAAAGACGCAACTATTCCTGTTTCAAGAGAGGGAAGCACGTTAGCAACTTGTGTTTTGGCGGAAGGCATTCTAGGTACATGATTACTAAGTTTATTGGTGCTATTCTCTTAATCACGGTATGCGGAAGTTGTTCATACTTTCCTAACATTTCTCTTAACTTAAAGATAGTGTGAATCAAATCTTGATTTTCGAGCTAATGTTACCAAAGAAATGCATTACTTCTCTAGTGTGTGTAAGATAATGATCAAGTTCGTTTGATGCTTCATGACGAGTCTTATTGAGTAAATCAAATATGACACCATATTCTGCTTAACTTTTACAAGTTCTTGTTCATATTTTGAGATTTGACTTTTCAAAGACATCGTTTGATCATCCAGTTGCTCAAATTTTGGATTTAATTGCAACTGGTGGATTTTGTTTTGCAAAGCAAGTTCACGATTTTGACAATCTTTTGACACCATTGAAGACGACGTTTGCATTTGAAAGCTCGTGTAAGAGACGTTCGTTTTCAACTTTTAAAGACTCGATCTGAAGCACATTATCGATTTCTCAGCCATTCACATTATCAACAAGATCGCAGAGATATAATCGATGCATATGACACAAAATTCAATAACACAATATTATGGATATCAAGATAGATAACATCATTCAAGAGTCGATCAACATCTTTTCTCAACATTTTCTTTTTACGTTTAGTATTAGAAATAGATGTTTATGTTTTCTCGAAACGACCTTCATCACTCCAAGTTCCTTATGAAAGTCCCGTTCCTAAGACAATGCACAATTTTTCAAATTTTAACATTTGGTAAAAGATTTTTCTCGAAAAATGTCTCTTTGTTCTCGTGCAGGGCGATTGAAAATGTTGAACTTCGATTTCGAATGATATTCTATCTTATGTTGTAAAGTTTTGAGGTCACCATAAAAATGTCAAAATATCTAATAATTTTGCGATTTTCGTGTTTTGAGTTTACTTCACGATGGAAGGTAAAGGACCATAAATTTGTGCATAATCGGTTGGGGATTAACATTAGAAGACTCGGGACGTTTTTATGATAACCCTTGGTGTGTTAGAAGAATCTGTTGGTGTGAAAGTGACCGGTTTTGAGAAATTAAAGGTTTGTTGTAAACAACGCTTTCTAATTTTGATCGACTCGCCTCTTGACATCTAATTCCTCTTGACGATGATATTCAACAACACTCATAATGTAATTATCAATTTTATATTCTCGACCGGAAACTTCGTGATTTGGTTTAAATGCTTTGGTTGAAAGCTTAGGTTTGTAATCGCAAGTTTTGGTCCATATCCATTTGGATTGGGTTTTAAAATAAACTTTTCAATAGCGCATCTTGACTCACCATGTTTGTAAACAACAGTTTTAAATCTTTAAGTTTATGTTGTGTCGATAATTTCTTCAAGATGATCATCTATTCTTCGTTGAATGCTTTTGTATGCAGAGAACTGTTTTGACAAGTTAACAACTCAGCCTTAGCTTTGTGATTTTCCAAGGTGAGAGCGTTAATTTGCTTTTTATGTTCATGTTTCATTGTTCTATTTCGCACAACAAAGCATTCTTTGAAGCGGCTAGATCACGATCTGTCTCTCTAAATATTTTTCATTTTGATGAGATTTAGCAAATGCGGCTTCAAAACCTTTTCACGGTTTTCTTGAGTTTTGAAAAAGTTGAGTTGCATTTTAAACATTCAAAATCCTTGGTTAACAAAGCATTTTACTTTTTAAGTCCCGATTTAATGCACAACATTCTTCAATTTGGGATTGCTTGTCGTAAGTAAGAGAGCAAGATCTGGATGAGGCAAAGTTCGGCTTGTTCAGCAGGAGTCACAACATGATCATTATTTAGATCCTCAAGTATAACCACGGAGTCAATTTGATTATCAAAGGAAACCATAAGGTCATCTTGATCATCAAATGTAACTACGGGTCTAATTGAAAATCGTCGGAATGAGATGTAGATGACTCATTTGAACATTCTCGAGCCTTTCCGGATTCGGATGTTGGCGGAGATATTAGATCGAGATAAATATGGTTTGTTCGGTGCACGAGACAAGCCATCGTGTCATACACTGGGCTGTGTCACTCATGTAACTCATGCATATTAGCCATCAACATAATAGCCGCATTGGCACTGCAAGTCCTCCATATCATCATCTGAGTCTCGCATCCGCCATAAAACTATGTTCTTTGTCTGTGAGAGTTCCACCGGCTTCATCCTTAAGAGCCAAAAGAAGAGCCTCTTTGTGATAAGCACCGCCCCTAGTCCTTGGCTTTGGGCATGCATTAGCCATGTGTCCTTTCTCATTGCGGTTGTAGCATCAAGACCATTCAACCCATTACGAGCATTTCCTGTTCCACCACTTAAGCTCGTTGTTATTCCTACCCATAGCATTAAACCCTTGACCACCGCCCATCCGACGACCATAACCACGATTCGAACTTCAACTCGTCCATTATTCACAACCTAATTTCGTGTGTTAGATGAGGAACGAATCGATTGTTGGATTTGTTGGTAACGGCTAAAAGCATTAGCAATCATAACAAATCCTTGTTGCAATGCTTGAACGGATCGGATTCTCATTAGCTTCATCGACAAATGCTTGAGCATTGTTGTTGTTGTATGGAACCAATTGATTATGTTGAGATTGTTGTGATTGATCATTTGGTGTGGTAGTGGCGATTAGTTGAGTTCTTTGGTTGAGGAGGATAACTGCTTTTGAGCATACAAGGCAAGTTGTTGATTTTCCGGATGTGCAGATGAAGCAATTTGAGCTCGGAGAATCCTTTCCTATCAACTTCCTTTTCATGAGGCTTCAAGTAATCGTACAACGATCCGTATGTAGAATGATGCATGTTCTTCGCTTGACGGAGAAAATGACATACTTCTCCCATTCGGGACCAAGACTACCAGAACTTAGTATTAACGCAATTCTTGGCATGATGATGTTGTGTTTATCCAAATCATTGATGATGTATGAGAATCGATGATGATAAGACTCTAGTGTCTCTCGTGTTCAATCAAGAAGTGTTCATAAGCCAAGTAAATTTTGGATTCCATATCCTCCGATTGAGTGCGATCCTTCCATAAGTAGATGAATGTGTTCTCACATCGCCTTTGCGATCTTTTGAGCATCAACACTTCAAGAATTGGGTTTGGTAATCCTAAAAGGATATATTGCATTGCAAGCTCATCGACTTCATAGTGTAGAAGTTCTTACGGATTCAGTGCCGCAATGAGCAATGTTTGATTGTTCATCCCTTGGTGGATTAGCATTTGGATCTCCGGTACAATGACAAGTAGGCATCCGAAATGGACCTTCCAAGATAACCTTCTTTAAGAACTTTCCATGTGGCTTCTTCAGATCACAAAACCTAAAGAACCTAATTACCCATTGATCGTAGTTTCTGGAGTGAGCATTGGAGGTCTATCAAGTGATCCACCTCATGAATTGATTGTTGGTCGCTTAAAGCTTCACACATCTTTGCAAACCAAGTGGGTTCCTTCATAGTGTTCCTTGATGGATGTTGATTGAAATTGTTTGTGTAGGGTTGAACTTGAAGACTTGGTGGTGTTTGAATCATTTGTGGTGGAGGAATTGCTCCAAGTTGTGGAGTATGTTGTTGATTAAATTGTTGTTGATAAATTGCTTGTTGTTGATTCCATTGTTGATGTTGTGGACTTAGTTGTTGTTGTCGTTGAGAATAAGTGTAAGGAAATAGTTAGAGTATGGTGGTTGTGACATGTTGAAAACTTGTGTTGGTAAAATGGATCTTTGTAGTCGAATGAACCTTTGTTGATGAAGTATCCTTAGGCGAGAAATCACAATAAACCAAGTAGCACTTATGCGTAAAACACCAAAGTTACGCATAACAATCAAGAGTTACACGTAGGTTTAGCTTACGCGTAAGTAGGAAAAATACACTAAAGTTATGCGTAGACACAAAGTTAGGCGAGAAACGTGAGGCGTAGGATTACCTTATGCGTAAGACTAGGCTTAGGCGTAAGATGAATCTTATGCGTGGATTTTCACGCGTAAGCTTTATGCTTATGCGTAATTTTGGGTTTTATCCCAAGTGATCTTTTACACTATCACAAAGGCAAAAGATATCCAAAGTCGACGTATTTTCAGGCTTATCCAAGTAAGAAAACACGGAGTAAGCCACGAAACTGAAGATCAAACCAAGGATAAAGTTACGCGTAAAACTAGGGTTTTGATACGCATAGCTTTACTCGTAAAATTGATTTTGCCCAAAGATGTTTCTAAACCAGATTTTTGTGATGAGATAGCTTCAATATCACCAAAATAACACAAGAGTGTGAAATTTGATGATCCAAAACATAAAAAACAGTTACGCGTAGGATGAAACCCTCTTACAAAACCAAGCTTAAAAAACGATGATCCACGCGTAAAGGTTAAAACTTTTTGCCAAAAACAGTTATTTTAACACCTTAAAACATTGAAAGTACAAGAATCTTGGATTCAAACGTGTAAAAAATGTGTTTTTAAGCGAACCAAAGTATCAAACCACGCACGTATGTTTTACGCGTAAGACCAAAACTTCACAAAAAACAACGAGCACGATTCACCCAACTATTTGGCGATTGATACCACTGTTAGGTCACGAGTTTTACAACACAAGCATCAATACAAGAAATAGAGAGGAGAAGAGATTGGTTGAACACGTTAAACACACACACACGTAAAGCTTATAAAACCGGTTATGCGTAAAGGTGTAAAGAAGTGAATAAAATGAACAACCAACCCTCAAGTGAGGGTTATACAAGAGTATTTATAAGAGGGAAGCTAGGGCAACACTTCCTAGTCCCTTCCTTTCTCCTATGGGCTTGGGCCTAAGCTCATGGGCCTTCTACATAAGCTTAAGGCTAATAACAAACATAAATGCCATAATTAAGCTAACTATTACATATGAATCACTAACACTTGATTTAGGTTTAGGAGTGATTTCAACAGTTTACAGCCGCTTTTGTCCATGATACATGACAGGAAGAACGTATAAGGTGATAAGATTTTCAACATGTGATGAGAAACGACGAGATTTTGACTTTTCTTGTTCGTGATCGCTTTTCAATAACGACATGATTGAGGAAAAATATTGTGAATGCTTTATTTTTCGTTGTTCATTAAGATGATACATGTGTCGATTCATTTATGGATCATTATAAATCGGTTGTGATGCATCAACTTTCTTTTGATAATCTAGTATGTTTGTGAAGCTTGTTTATCGCTTATGAAGATCAGTTTCCTTCTTTTTCTTATGTGAATCATGGGTAACAAGCAAAGAGTATATTTTGTAGTCGTTGTTGGTTTATCATTGGTTTAAGTATGTGTTGACAGTTGTGTATCATGAGATTCAACATCATTTAGTGTTATTTTTAATAGAAAAATAAGTTTCCCGCTATATTCGTGTATCAAAAGAATGTTGAATCTCATGATACAAATGGCGTTGAATCTCATAGACGTTCATTCCTTAACAAAAACTAGTAATTCAACATCGATGTTCATTTCTGTATTCGATGCAATCTCATAACATACCCACATGTGTCTATTATATTACACTTTCTCGATCAGTTGTACCTCTATGAATGTATCATATCATTTGGGTGACAATTAGTAGTTTTCGTTAAGGAATGAACGTCTATATATGTGCATCGCTTTAAGTCGGTAAACGAAACACAAAACCCACCACATACAGAAGATATAAAACTATGAAATCTACGTAAGGTTTTCTTATTTAAAATAAAATTAGGTGAATGAAATATAAAAAAAAAATGCTAAATAAAGGAAAACCATAGCAGGGATACCCGTGAATCAAGCTTGGAAATGTTAGTTGTTAAACATGCCTATGTTTCAAGATATTTACCATAATGCCATTTTGTTATTTTATTAAATGATCTCCTTGGTTGATACATCCAATCGCTAATATTGCTTCCTATTCTTTTGGTGGCGATTAATCTAAACGCCTCTATATATATATATATATATATATATATATATATATATATATATATATATATATATATATATATATATATATATATATATATATATATATATATATATATATATATATATATATATATAAAGTTAAAATAAAAGAGACAAATATCCGTAAAAAGAATAAAAGATTTATTTTTAAAAATATTCACCAAAATTTCAAAAAATTCTACAAGATCGGGTATGTTGGTGCATAAAACTTTTGTGAAAATATTTTTATAATTTTGAGTTTGATCGCTTTTTTTAATGCACAAAAACAATTTTGATCTTAAAAAATTTTGATGAACAAAATTTTCAACTTGTTTTAATTAGATGCGCAATGTTATTTTGATGAAAAAGTTAAAAGAAGTTGGGTCAAAACCAATTTTGATCGCACAAAAACGATTTAATGCGAAACGTATTTTTTTCATAATTTTTTGGGAAAAATATTCAATTTTAGAAAAAGTTTTAACAACTTTTCATGCACCATCATACCAGATCTTGTGGAATTTTTGTGAATTTTTCGAGAACTTTTTGAAAAAAAATCTTTTATCTTTTTACGGATATTTGTCTTTATCCTATATATAGGGTAAAGTTAAAATAAAAAGACAAATATCCAGAAATATATATATATATATATATATATATATATATATATATATATATATATATATATGTGGAAAGTGAGTTTTATTAAATGAAATTGAATGACAATTTTGCCCGTGCTTTGTTATTATTTGGTTTGATCTCTAGCGTTGGATGAAAGCAAATGGAAAGCTAAGATGTGATTATTTGTTCTTTAGATTTATGTTGAATGTCACATATATCACCTCTTATTAAAAATTAAATTTGGTGGATTTTGACTCGAAAAAATAGGAGTTGACATTTCAATTGGCAATCAAAGATTCAATTGCAAAATTAAGAACTTTTATTGATCAATTGAATCTCTCAATTTGGCTAATAGTGAGTTTTATTTTTATATTATAAAGATTGTTAACATGTACTTGTATCACATGTATTTAAATTGGGTTAATAGAAAAAGAAGTTACTAAAGTTTAGGAAAATGTTCGCCTAAGCTACTATAGTTTAAAATGTTACAAACAAGTTACTCAAGTTCACGGGTTTATCAAATAGGTTCTTAAAGTTTCAAAATGTTACACTAAGGTTACTCCAAGGTGGGCAACCGATTGATAGCCGGTATCCCACCTAAAACATATTCCACCTCAAAAAGTTACTAAAGTTTGAGAAAAGTTCACTTGTTACTAAAAGCTTCAAACCGTCATCTAAGTTACTTAAGTTTCAGCTTTTATTTTTTAAGTTGTTTTGTAATAACTATGATACAAAATAAAACAGGTAAAATCCATAGATGTACTAATCAAGTGATTCATTATACATAACCAACTAACGAAAATACCATTATAAACAAAGAAAATTGGCACGTTTGTCCCTTTTGTTGCGAATCTTGCAGTCTATCTTTTTGGCCAACAGGCATTTGTAATCATTTTTAAAAATTTTGGTTTATACGTTTTCATCTGATATTTATTTGTTTTATACGTTTTTGTATGTTTTTGTACATTTTATACGTTTTTGTACGCTTTTATACGTTTTCTACGTTTGTGTACGTTTTTTTGTAAGTTTTTATACATTTTTGTACGTTTTTGTACATTTTTATATGTTTTTATACGTTTTGTACGTTTTTATATATTTGTGTATGTTTTTATACGTTTGTGTACGTTTTTATACGTTTTTGTACGCTTTTTTACGTTTTTATGTGCTTTTTAAACGTTTTTTTCACGGTTTTGTGCTTTTTTCTCCGTCCTTCTTTTATTTATTTATTTATTCATTATTATTTTTTTTGGGTACATTTTATTTGTTTTTATAGGGAATTGAAAGATAGTGCACCCGTCTCTTATCACAACAAACCCACTATCCCCCAGATTGATGGCATGAAGATCCTCGTCTATAAAAGAATATAATCCAGAATTAGATATTAGAGACAGGGGTTATAATCCATCATTTATGTAACGGGTGACAAAATGTTGATTAACTTGTTTGTAACGTTTTAAACTATAGTAACTTAAGTGAACATTACCCTAAACTTTAGTAACTTATTTGAAAATTTTAATCAAACTTTAGTAACTTATTTGTCTATTAACTCATAATATATCAGTGTCAGGTACGAATTTAATCGATAGTAGAGGGTTAAAACTAAGATAGTAACTTATGTAATCGATGGGAAAAAATTGAGTAACTTGTAACGTTTTAAAGTCTAAGGGTGCGTTTGGTATGCGCCTATCGGAATGGATCTATGGATTTCATTCCGATTAATGGTGTTTGTTTAGTGGTAAAAATGAAATGGGATATCATAATCATAGATTCATTACACACCAATTTGGTGTCTATGAAATCCATTCATGGCCTCTCTTTTCCACTACAAAACTCAAATATCTATACACTTTTCATTTCATATTTTATCAACCAAACATAAACAATCGTAATGATACACTTTTTCATATCCATCATTATTCTACCCCATACCAAATCCAATACCTATCATGATTCCTAAAGAACAAACCAAACTACTTTAATAACTTAGATGACCAATTAGTAAATTATTTGTTTAGTACCGCTTTCAAAAAAAAAAAAAAAAGTACCGCTTGCTTAGACTAGTAAGATTTTGCAACACCCAACTCATTTTCCATTAATCGCGTCTACGGGCTTTTTCTTCCCAAGCAAGTTTAATGCCAAAAAATTTATCCGAAACAGTCCCAAAGTTTATATAAAAAATCCAAAATTTAACAAAAATCCCCAAATCTAAATTTACCATCAAAGTGATCGGAACTTGCTAAGAAGCCAAAAACGAAACCTTCATTCTTAAGTAAGCACATCAAATTAAATTCCACGTAGTAATCTTTATCTTTATTAATATAAAACGCGTATAATTCGCTCATAGTGGAGTAGGCGTGTGTAAATAAACCAATTTGATCATTTTGTTTCAGGGTTTTTCTTTACAGACTATTAGTTCGAATTCACGATGTCGATGCTCGATTCTTTCTTTAGCAAGGGATCTTTCAAGGCTTCTAGATGGTAGTTTTATTTATTTGATTAGTTTTTTTATGTGTTATTTAGTATATAAATTTTTTATCAATATTGTTTTAGTGGTAAATTAGTAATAGAGAAGTTACTAGAATGGTACCCGCGTAAAGTAGTTGCTGCAAATGGTTTTTTTGCTGGTTTTAGACGATTTTCGAAGATGATCATAGGGTGGAAAAAAATCATGGAGGTTGGGCATATGTATGCTTTATGATGGAGTATAGATAGTTGTGCTTTATCGATACCTTCAAACGTAGCTATAGTTGAAAACCAATATCCGCTTTGGGCTTTTGGCCTTGGGGTGTTACAAATGGTATCAGAGCGTTAACGCTCATCAGGTAGTAAAAACTATGAGCTCCTTATAAGTCCTAAGTTGATCGCTATTAAAACCTTCCACAGTTCCACCACGGTTGTGGTTCTAAGTTAGAACCAAAGGTATTGGGTCAGTCGGGATTTGGACATGTTATATTGTAGCTCTTCTATAATATGTGATGTGTGCCAGGCTGATCAGGTAACTTGTAACTATTCGGCCCACTTTTTTATGAAGTAAGAGCTGTGGGCTCCTTATAAGTGCTAAGTTGTTTGCTACTACTACCCTTTCACCATGGTTATGGTTTTTAGTTGATTCTCGAAGGTATCAGGTCAGTAGGGATTTAGAGGTGTTATAGTATAGCTCTTGTATCACATGATCTAGACGCTTAAGTATTGATACTTGTTTGATGAGACCTTGAATGATCGAGTTCTGTTTTGTTTTAATTGATGTTTATGCTATCTAACTTTGTTTTTATTCATTGGAAACAGTAAACGCATTGAAACTGACAATTCCTCGGATAAAACTGTTGAGGAATCGTAGAGATTCATATAAAGCAGATGCGTCAGTGACATTGCCAAACTTCTTGAGACTGGTCAAGAAGCTACCGCGAATTAGGGTATACTTTTCTTTTAATTTTTAAATTTTCGTTAGTGTGGCTCTGTTTTGATGTGAAAAGTACTTAAGACTTGAATATGTTTGATTAACGTTTTATGATATATAGGTGGAGCATATAATCAGGGAAGAGAAAATGATGGCTGCACAAGAGATTATTGAGCTGTTTTGTGAACTTGTGGTTGTTCGTCTTCCGATTATTGAAACTCAAAGGTTCGTGTTATTCTCACTTCATTGTTCAGTATTGAGATTCTTGGTTACTTTTTTTCTTAGCTTGTTGGGCCTTTTTTCTGGGATTCTTTCGCCAATTACTACCCTTGAATGCATCAGGAGAATATGAATGCCTAAACCAGTTAATAATTATATGCTCAAAAACTCACCATATTATAAGATGAAGAACAATTTATAAGAAAGGAAAGTTTGCTAGGACTAATTATTACACAACAACAATGGTACCATTACGGCAGTACATGACAGTAACCGTCCTAAAAATAGATGAGTATGAGGTAGATGATCTGTTAAACTGATCTGTAAGCAGTATGTGTTTTAAATTATATTTGATATGGTAATTTCTTATGTGCCTACTATTATGACACCTTGATATTTTGGGATGACGGTGGCACGTGCATTTAGAGGACATGGTTGTGGAGGTTAGGAGTTATCTGATGCTTTTTGTGGCAGACCAATAATCTTTCCATGATGCAACTAACTTACTCGATGATACGTTATGGCTAAGAGCATAAATCTGAGACTTGTTGATTTGAGAATTAGATGGAGATGCCGGAGATATAGGATAATATCTCACTAAATATGTAGGAAATGTAACTAATAACGTAGAAAGTTATAGCTATAACTAAAAAAAATAATAATAAAAATAAAAATTATGGTGTGAGTGAGTGACTTTGGATTGCGTTATAACCTAGGACTAATATCACCTCTGGGCTTATTCAGTGAGTAACTTTGTTTTTATCTCAGAATCTTAATTTTTAGAGTCAGTTATAACCTAGGACTAATATCACCTCTGGGCTTATTCAGTCTGTAACTTTAAACCTAAAGTAAGCTTTTGCTTTTAGGATTTTGCTAGTTTGATCACAATTTTTCCATCTATTTTTTAGGCCTTGAATGGAAACATAATTCTCTACAGAGATGTGGTTTCACCACACCCGAATCTGTAGGACTGAGATAAACTTTTAGAACCTAGTGCAGAATACATTGTCTATATGACCCATTTGGACTAAAAAAAAACTAAGTGTGGATACATGAACAAAATTGAATCTTGCTCTGGCATCCAAAGTCATTTACACATTATCTCCGTTGCACCAGATAAGATATGAAGCTTTGAAACATATCGAATTATCGACTGGTTTTGCGTTTTCGGGTACTTATTACTTTGGACCGATTTTGACTATTTGTTTTCAGCTATCTGCTTCTTTTTACATTTAAATGTCTATTTGAAAACAAGCTACTAGTTGATAAACATGCGAATGACAAATTTGGGCGAATATTGAGGATTTTAATGTGCTAGACCAGTTTCTAGGTTATACTCGACAGGCTGATTCAGCCGACATGGATCTTTTAGTAGTTTGTTTTGGACTTCTGTTTCTATTTATAGATTCCTTCTGCAATTTTGACACCACACATGTTTATTCTTAATGATCTACAATCCGTATGATACACCCTCTCCCCTGCAAAATAGTTTATGAATTGTACTAATTTATTGCTTTGTTAGTCCCTTCATCTTATTACCCTGATTTTCTATTTTTTTGGGGAATTTTATGCATGTAGGGAATGTCCTCTTGATTTGAAAGAGGCGATTTCGAGTCTTTGTTTTGCTGCACCGAGATGTGCAGATCTTCCTGAGCTGATTCAGGTTCAGATGGCTTTTGCCGGAAAATATGGCAAAGAATTTGTGGCTGCTGCGACAGAACTCATGCCAGAATGCGGAGTCAATCGTCAGGTAATGGAATACAGTTTCTAGGGACTGTTGATGCTACAAAGCCTAAACTATTCACTTTATTAGTTCATCCATCTTACAGAAAAGACTTGCATTGGATTTTTGAAGCTATAAGAAACTCAATTTAATTTCAAAACTGATGTTCCCAGAGTCCTAATTATCAACAGTGTGAGACTATTTGTTAAATCGCTAGAACACCCTTAAGGAACTTATAGTTTTCTTTTGGAATTGATTTTCTAGAAGTCACAATAATTCGGTTTAATGTCTAGGTAAACAGATTGGACGCTCATTATGTAATTTATTCAGGTGTCAAAACAAATTTTATACCGACTGCAATAAAATTGATTATCAACTAGTATCAAACTATGGTACCTATATATAGCATCTACCTCTTCTTTTAAGCTAATTTATGAGACGTTTATTCACATTTTACAAACTGTCCTATTTTTTTTTACCAAAATATAGGTTGCAGTTGGTATATAATTGCCTTTTGGTGCCCAATATGTTAATCTAGACAATTAAACCTAATTATTGTGTCTTATAGATATTAACATTTCACAAACTGTCGATTTTTACCAAAAATATGTATCCTTTGGCCATCTTATCTTGTAACTAGTAAGTTTTCAGATTTTAGAATTTGCTGAACACTTAAATCTTGCCACACACTTAAGTTTAATAACTACAACTTCAGGCAGTAGAAGCACATACCAACAGTATCTTTTTATATAATGATTCACTGTTCATCACCTATAAAATACACATCCATGCACCTCCTTAGTGAGAAATAGAGATAATGTATGTGGAGGCCATATCTTTCATCACAGCCAGCTGTATATTTAAACAACTCTCTAGGCCCATCCAAGTATGTATATATATGTGGCTATGATGAAAGAAGTTGAATAGTTGCGTCCTTCACATACATTATCCCTTGTAAATATATAAATTTTCGAGACCAAGGTCAATGCTTTGATTATTTTCTAGATTACTGGCGGGTTTAAGTTGTTATCTTGGGCTGAAGTAATCTTCTAAAGGGAAATAGTGCACCTTTATTCTGGAATTTGGACATCCTAACAGGAAATGTTGCTTTTAAATGAAGTTGTTGTCCCATTCATATACTAGAATGTGATTGTCGGCCTTATTGAAAATGGGGATGACGAATATGGAAATCTTGATAAAATACTATCTTGATTGAACACCTATCTTTCTTTTAAATGACAGTTGATCATCGTCTGTTACTTCTCTCTTACCCTATCTTTCTTTTAAATGACAGTTGATCGAACACCTATCAGTTCGTGCTCCTTCTCCGAAGTAAAGCTTAATCTATTGAAGGAAATCGCTGAGGAACATGGTCTTGATTGGGATCCTGCTGAATCAGAAACTGAATTGCTCAAGCCACATGAAGATTTGCTGGTTAGTATTGTCCGCTTCGTTATACTCAACAATTGTTCTAACATGCATCTGGATATTCATTTTAGAAATCAAGGGACAAAACTCATAATGATTATTGAATTTGATGAACAAAATGACAATTTTGCCAACCATTTCACATTTTTGCAGAATGGCCCCTCAATACTTTCTAGTACACAATTGCCGGTTCCACAAGAAAAACATGAAGAACCAGTACACACACCGTCACAACAAACTCACAATGAACAATCAGATTCTGATACAGAATACGATATATTAGATTTTCCTGAGGTTCCCAGTTCATCCGTACTACCTACTCATGCTTCAGAAACCGCTTTCCAGACCTGAGATGCTTCCATTTCCGCCTGCCTTATCTGATCTTAACGATGAACCAGAAAATATAATTGAAAAATCAGCAAAAATGAAACCGAGCATAAACAGTTTTTGCCCTTCATATCTCCACCATCTGATGTCATTGCAGTGAAAGAAAACATTCGATCTCCCCAAACCGAAACTACTGTCAGTGATGACTTGCAGACCACCACCGTGAAAGAATGCAGTCCACTTTCAAGGACCAGAACTGGAATCAAAGATGATTTGCAGGATGTATTGGCTGCTGCCCAAGCAGCTGCAGAAAATGCTGAAAGCGCAGCAGCAGCAGCGCGGGCAGCTGCAAGCCTTGCCCATGTTCGTATCAATGAACTCGTCAAGAAGCAGAATGAATACGAGTCCAACGAGAACCCATTTTCTGGAGATACTTATGAACCAAATACACCTGAAAAGTCAAGCTTGACCATCACGACTCCGCTTTCAGTTCTTCAAGTTCTCCACAGTCCTTGACTTCTCACCAGCCACAAAGGTTGCCATCAATGGATGATGGTTTTATGTCTTATCCAAATTTGTTTACCTCACGCAGTCCTAGTGAGTTGTCGCCTGCTCAATCTTTTAATAATAATGGTGGGCGTTCAGGTGGTGAGCACTGAGTCGATGTTGTTTTACCATAACTCGTGGTGTCCTTACATATATCTTTAAATTTTGGTTTTTTTCGTTGTTTTTGTAAAGTTACTTTGGATGTCTTTTGTTTCACGTGGGAATTATGTTTTGGTTTTGATACTGGATTAATAGAGGCCATATATTGTCATATTCGAAATATTTGTACTGTATGAGAAGAAATCTTGAATCTACATATTTCCCAATGTTTATGTAATTTGGTGCCAGTTTGGAGAATAAAATACTACGTATTCACATAGCACCAATATCACCCAAAGCTCCTAATCTCCATACAATGAGTGTGTGTGTTTTATCATTTATATGAAGAATATATATTACTTAGAATAGGCCAGAAAGGATTAGAGAAAGGTTAAGGACAAAAGACTTGGGCCATGTTAAAAGATCACCGTAAAACTACAGAGAAACAATAATCTGAGGATACTTATGAACTAAACACTATTCTGAACCGAGAGACTTTTAGAAGAACGATATTATTTCAGGTTCTGTTTTAGGTGAATCTGTTGTTAGTCCTGAGAAACCGGGTGTCAGTTGTAGTTTTAAAAGAACGATTTTGTTATGTTTTTTGGTAATATTTATAAAAGGAAGATGGAACAGTTGGTGTTTCTTTAGATGAAGAAGTTGGGTCATGGGTTCATGAGTTAGTGAGTTAGTTTGGATAGACAGAAAACTTACTAAACAATTTCGACTTCATAGAGTTGCTATGCAGTTTGGCTGAGCCAAGATGTTCCTGGTGACGTGGCACGAGCCAATGCAACCCATGAAATCTCTTCTAGATTTTATACGAGACAATTTCAAGATGTTAATGTGTATTTCACATTCCCATACTTCAGCCGTATGTCAAGTGGAGCATGTGACTTGCTGTCCCAAAATGGTGACGGCGAGGCGCGATTTGTGTCTCATTTGCAGTCCAAATATTTTTGGATGGTGATGATGTTGATACATTGTCATTGGAACTTGAACCAGAATATGAGGAAGTATTTGCAATCTCAAAAAATGGTGACCATTTAGCAGATTGCTTGACAATCAGAATTTGTCTTGAACGGGATAGAAAGTTATCAATGGTATATGAACCCGTAACTTAGATTGTGAAAGTTATGAATCCTAAATGATAAAATATTTAGTTGATTGAAAAATGCCTTCTTCTCCTTTGCACAAATTAAAACCCAAAGTTTAAGTTTGTGTTGAACAAGTAAGCTTGTTGAGGAGGTCAACGAGCACTAGCAGTGTTCGAAGGAGAGTAATTGTTCTTCAAAAAATACAACTTTTTAATGCGGAGAAGATGACATTTACTTTCCACTCATATAGACATCATATGAGGTATTCACGTGTAAAACCTTTTGACGCGTTGATCATGTTGGTCATCTTAGTGCCATCAACTATTTTAGATAAAAGAAATGATATATAGATCTAAACTTGTGCCTAAACTTGACTTACAATCACTCTAAGATCATCCCGACGAGTTATAAAATAAGTTGGGTCTGCTCTCTGCCCATCAAAATCGCCGACATTTTGGTTTTAGGCCTAAGCTTGGGTCCACGATCATTTCTCTTTAGATAATTGTGATTTACTGAGACCAAAGGGATGTCATATTATGCTGATACGAGTTAAGAAAGTGTGAAGTGCACACTTCTTGAGCTAGTATGTTTCTAACCGGACAAACAAAGATGAGGGGGTCAACGGGCAGCGCACCCTGTTGGGGCCTCGTTCCCGAGTTGGCGGGGGTTGAAAGGAAGCCTCCCCTCGTTGGGGCGGGGCCCCAAAACCTAAACCATTTCATGAATAATTATTAAAAGACTTAACAAATTTTACCGCCAAAACACAACATATGCCTGTTGGTGAAAGGTTGTGACTCTTGGTGTTTTAACCGAATTTAACCACCCATAATCACAAATATGTCTCATACATAATGACACATCCGATCTCATTTTAACATACGAAACACACAATTCCTCTATATTTTTGCTTTGATCTCTTTGCCTAGAAACAAAGTGTTATTATTTAAGTATCTCTCGTAAGAATTTCGTGATACCCGAGACATCAATTAGGTCAAAATACTTTTCCGAAAATGACCTTACACGATTCAAGCAAGATATCCAAGATTATCATCCACCAACCCCAATTGTCTAATAACACTTGCTCACGCATGAGCGATTATTTCTTGTGTAGAGTAAACCCAAGTATTAATGTCAAAAGTCAATGGTTATAGAAATGAATATACTAAGGGTGCGTTTGGTTGCCCACTATGGAATGAGACTATCACTATGAAAGTGATTAAAGGTGTTTGTTTAAGATGAGAGGGCCCACTACTATGGTAATGAATGATGAATATATTCCATACTCCATATATATCAAGAGACATAGGTATGGATCTTTCATAGATGAGGGACCCACCACTACTATCAAACTCATACCTATTGTCATTCATGGCGGTATACCAAACGCACCCTATTCTACCAAACAAGACAATGGTGATAACTCCACTCCAACTAACAAACAAAGATGAGAGAAATTTTAAAAACTATCTAAAATGAACACCTCTCCGCAAAACTATGAATTACAACCGCATTAAGCATGTTTTATTATGCCCAACGAAGATTGTTTTAGTGGGCTAAGAAACCTATATGCACTTGCAAGCTTCCACACCCTATTCATATACACGATGTTTAAAAACCGCAACAACTTTATAAAGCTAGCTCGCCCATCGAGCGTGCCTTGAATCTAGTTCTTACATATAGACAGTTTTATGAGATATTTACGCGAGAACCGTTTGACACGTTGACCATTTAATGACGAAGGCACTTCGACATTATACTATTCTTGGAATGCACCAGTTATTATTTTAGCGAAGATTGTCTACAAAGCTTCATTGTTTTATACCCAACTTCGTATTAAGTTATACTAAGTTCTTTATTTAGCTCGCTTTTCCTTGTAACATATTGATTTCATAAACACATCAAACCATAGTGTATATGGGCGTATGGGGTTTTAGAGAGAGAAAGTTTAGAGGTTTAGGAAGCTTAGAGAGAGAAAGAAAATCTTATTATGAGCTCCAACCTCTACCTTGGGAGGTAGAGGGTATTTATAGTATCTTACAAAATACGCCTCCTACGGGTCGTGGATCGTGCATACAGGGGTAAAGACCCGTCCGTCCTCCACGGTGTTACTTAACTAAATACTAACTAACATTAAATAACTACGACTACGAGCTTTCTAACGATTACATATACTTGAGGTGACCGACACTTTAACAATCGGATTTTCTAAATCCTAACAATCTCCCCAAGGAGGTCACCTCAACTTACAATGAATACAAACAGATATTACATTTGATTGTTCTAGGATTCTTGATTAAGTTCTTTGCTCAAGAGTCTGTAGTCTTTGATTCTTCATGTTTTGCATGTTTGGTTAATCCAAGTGGAGGTCTTTAACCGATCCACGTGATGATGAGTTTTGAGCCGCCTTTGAGATCATCGCCACCATAAATCTCGACTCTTCCTTTGTAGTGTTGACATTATGTGATGTTGTGACATTGGACCGACATGCTCACATTCGGATCATGATTTCTTCTCATCGAGTAGCGGAAGCTTTAGTTGATTCATGATATTTGCAGCAGAAGTAGCAGCGTAAGCATGGAGTGAAAATATCGAGTCGTTGATGCACTTATCATGATTTCTTTAGAAATGAATGTGTTGTGTGAGCATGCGGCTATGGATTGACCTCTCAATTCGATCACCGCAAACGCTGGGTGTACCGCATACAACAGCTTAGCAATAAAGCGCACGAAAGTGTCTTTGATCACTTTCGTTGAATTGAGGTACACGCCCACGGTTCCTCGCTGATCAAGACAAGTACCGCCTGTGATCGTATAATTCCTAAGAATCTCCTTGACAGGGTTTCGCAATGCTCTAGCCGTTCTCAAACCGAACGCCTCAAAGAAGACAACACGGAGTGAGTGAACCAAATAATTGAGATTCACCGATTGATGAAAAGTGATTTGAAAAACAATCGTATCGCTTAATATAAAGTGTTTTGCAATACAACGAAGGTTTTAAGGAAAATCAATTATCAATCATAAACACCTTTTATTTTGAAATATTAATACACATCGATGTGCTAGAGAAAAGAATTTTAAGCACAACGACCGGTTTTTCAAAGGTATCCGTCAATCCATTTCTCGACCAAGGTTGATTCAATAATGAATCGCCCATTGTTTCAATCCGCTTGTCACAAGTTTGATCTATTGATAGATCTCACATGTTACCTACCAAGAGCTTGTTTGATGTTGGCTCTAGAAGGATTTCCATCTTCATCGTGAATATTTTACATATCACTCGGATGTTCGCAATACCACAAGGATAATGCGAGGACTCTTAAGATATAATCTCACTTTCCACATTGTGTGAAACAAAGAAGTCTTCATTGATTGTGTCCTAAGAGATTTATTGATGATCTCGTGGCTCTAGACTCAATAGTGCACATTTGGTTCCTATGTCGAGACTAGGGAGAGGGTCTCCTTCTTCAATATCAACAATCTCTAAGAGAAAGTCGATAGATAATGTAGGTTCCCGTGAGAATGAAACAAGTCCTTTAAGAGGAACTTGAGTAGCTTGGGAAGTTGTAGTGCAGGCGTCACACGGGTCCATGACGCCTTGTCTTCAATACCGGTGTTACCTTAGTAACCACCAAGAGTATATGTATTGAACCCGGTTTCGCCCTAAGGTTGAATTAATGGAGGGCTATTTATTTTCACCCTTTTCACATTCATTTCTTTTTCATTCTTCAACCCTTCAAGCTTACCGAGACTTCATAACTAGAACCTTGTTGGGTTTATTCCAAGACTAGCTCTATCTCACCCGCACTCTTCCCATTTCTCATTTTTCTCCTTTTTTCATCATACCTAAGGACTTCTACACTATCTAGTGGATTGTCCTCGGTAGATCCCTCCGGCTCAAGGGATCGTGGGAACGAATACCTAACCTAACCATCCTTATATCTCCATGCATAAAATAAATTTGGTCGGTCTTTTGGTATTGTTCTTCCGCCATTGAAACCAATTGAAAACCATTTGAATAATCAATCCGTACTTGTGATCTATGATCAAAGCATTTTGTACCGAATTGTTTTTGATATTTCGTAAAAAGCTCCCCTCAACATGTGCATCGTATGTTTGAAATCGCTTTGGCACATGGAGGCAAGAGGAAGAATTCACTTTTTGATCAACATTTTCTAAAATATCGACATCACTTTCCCGATCAAAATTAGTATTTTAAATACTTTGTTAAAGATAATTTTGGGAAAGGATGTGGTTTTCAAAAGTTGCTCCCCTCAATATGTGCATCGAGATTCGAAAGTATTTTGCACATTTAGGAGAACCCGCACTTAGAGACAAATCAATCACGCTTCAATCCTTTTTGGTTTGATATAGATGCTCCCCTTAACATGTGCATGGAAAATTTGAAATCGTTTGGCACATGTAGGAGGAGAGCTTGCTAATCACTTACAAAACCATTTATCGAATTATCAGTTTAAATCCAATTTAAATCACAAATTCTCCCCCGATCATAATTTTCAAATCCATTGAGATTTGTGATCTCTATTGATTTAAATTAATTTTGAAAACTTTGGAGGAGAATTGTGACTTGCTTTTGAAAAATATTTTAACTGATAAGGATCAGATTTTGAGACTTTAAACTCCAATGTTCAAGCATGCTTAAGTATCTTATGAAAACATAACATTAGCCAAGGTCTTGAACCAATTGTATAAGACATTGCAATTGTTTGACAAATAACCTTTTTGATTTAATTGAAATCATTCTCCCCCTCAATCAATGACATAAGTTGTTGATTGAGAGATAGAGATTTTGACAAATGACAAGTCCAGATGATTTTCAAAAATTGAGTCCGAGTTATTTTTCAAAGCTATTTAGTTTTCATTAGATAACAAATATTTTTCAGAAGAATTTATAGAAGGAAAAATATTTGTGAAGGAAACATTTGTCTTTTTGGTGACAAACATTTGTTTTTAGAATCAGAGCATGAGATTTGAAAAGTAAGATAAAGCATGGCTCGTTTTTCTTTTAAAACGGGTACATTCTCGAAATGACTATAAACCTTTGTTTTCATTCTCTCAAAATTTTTTTTTTTTTTTTTTTTATTTAAAAAGCTTATATACATTCGAACTTCATCTAAAGACCCGTGTCATTCTTAGAGTGACAAATCAAAGACCGTAGATGTTATCGAAGAATAGAAAAGATGGAAAAATATTTTTAGCTTTTTCAAAGATTTTCCGATTTTTATAGATTTTTGAAATTTTATATTTTTCTATTTTCTTTTGTGGGTTTTATAATTTTTATTTTTTTTTTTGAATAAATATTTACAAGAGATGGATGAAGAAAACTTTTACTCCTCGCCTTCCTCTTGAAGACGCTTTGAGTGTTTCCGTTGTAGACTCTTTAGACCAAGTCGTGGAAGGATAAACTCAAAACGTTTCTAGGAAGAGCTTTGGTGAAGATGTCTCGCTAACCGATATTCGCCTTCACAAAATATAGTTCCACCACACCGCTCTCCACTTGCTCCCCGATGAAATGATGTCGAATGTCGATATGCTTTGCTCTTGAATGTTGAACGTTGTTGCATGAGAGAGCAATGGCACTCTTGTTATCACAATACAGAGGATTTTGTTGAATTCAAAGCCATAGTCGATAATTGGGATCTCATCCATAGGATTTGAGCACAACAAGATGACATGGCTATGTATTCTCGCCTCAGAGGATATAGAAGTACTCATTTGTTTCTTTGAAGACCAACTCACAAGCTTATCACCCAAAACCGAGCACCTCCCGACGTGCTTCGACGTGTATCTTGACACCGCATGGTCAAGATCTCGCATAGGTCGTTAGTGACATACCGGTGTCCTTCGGTACCAAAGTCCCATGTTGATGGTTCCTTGAGATACCGAAGACCCGCTTAACCGCTTCAAGGTGCTTTTGGTAGGCTTAGCTCGGTATCTAGCACACATGCATACAACGAATGTAATGTCCGGTCATCGCGAAGGTACATCGTGGACCCAATCATACTACGATATTTAGTTTGGTCAACCATGATCCCCGAGTGGTCCTCATCCGCTTTAGTACGCCCACCATGGGAGTGTCAACAGGTCACAAGAATCAAATCCAAATTTCTTTAAGATTTCATTAGCATATTTAGATTGATTGATAAAATGCCTCCGGACTTTGTGAAATTTGTAATCCCAAGAAAATGACATTTGTCCCATCATTGACATTTGAAATTTGGAGCCCATCTCCTTAGAAAACGGTCACATTCATTGGGGTCACGAGGCAAAAATAATATCATCAACATAGATTTGAACATGAATTAAGTGTTTGCTCGACTTTCGGTGAACAATGTCGGATCAATCGCTCCTTTGTCAATCCATTAGATACAAGAAACTTCGATAGCGTGTCGCACCATGCCCTTGGAGCTTGCTTCAAACCGTAAAGGGCCTTCTTCAAGCGATAGACATGAGTAGGATGCTCGATTCACAAAACCTTCAGTTGGTCGACGATACTACTTCTTTCGGATCTCCGTTAAGAAAAGCCGCCTTTACATCCATCCGATAGACTACCATGTTCTTACTTGCAATGTTAGCTGTGAAGATTCGATTGCCTCGATACGCAACCGGAGCAAATGATTCTTCAAAGTCAATACCTCCTCTTGACGGTATCCTTTTGCAACCAATCGAGCCTTGTTCTTTAGCACATCACCATGCTCATCAAGTTTTACTTTGAAGATCCATTTTAGAGCAATGATCATAGCACGTCAGAGCAGTACTAATTCCCATACATCTAGTCGATCGAACTCATGAATTTCTTCTTGCATGGCATTGAACCAAATTGTCTTCACCATGGCGCTTTAACGCCTTTTGGTTCGACCTTAGATAGTACGGAGTTGAAGAAGCACCACAAGGCATCGCTTGCAAGTTGTTTACGGTGGATACCGGACGAGAAGGGTTTCCAATGATGTTGTCCAATGGATGGTCATGTGTCCATTTTCTAAGGTGTTCGTGTGGTTGTTGTTGAGGAACCAAGTAGCGAGTTTGGATCTCCGATGAAGATGGTTCAAGTTGGTTCAGAGCAAATATGTTCTCAAATGGAGCATCTTCGGAGTAGCAAAGGGTTATCTCCATCATAGGTGCCGAAACATTTCCATGATGTACACTGATGATTGAGGATTTGATGATGAGGATGAGTGATCCGCAGAGGCGCTTCTTGACTCAATGACATAGAAACTGAAGGGTTATCTACGTTGACTGGGTTAGGGGCAGCCTCTGTTGATGGATTTGACTGATCATTAGCAATAGGCTCATAGTGTTCATCAAACATTGGATCAAACAATTTCTTCAAATCATCTTCCGAAGGGGGTACATATGGAATTGCTTGTGAGGGATTTTGTACAAGAGAAGAACTAATGGGACTACTTAATGAAGGTTGTGATGCGGGTCCAGAACTTGATTGTCCTGGAGCCATTTTCCCGGATAGCTCATCGAACGTGACGTGAATAGTTTCCATGATATCTCGAGTTCTTTTGTTGTAGATTCGTAACCCTTCTTGTTTGGTGCATAACCCACAAAACTCCAATGTCCGCTTTAGCTCTTAATTTACCTAAATCTTGACCATCATTCGTTGGATAGCACAAAGCACCAAATACACGAAGGTAGGAGAGATCGTTTTTCGCTTATGGACAAGTTCGTATGGAGTTTTTCCATGAGTGGTGTGTATGAGGAACGATTTTGGGTGTAGCAAGCAAGGGCAATGGCTTCACCCAAAGAAACATTGGAACCTTTGAGTAAATTAGCATTGTTCTTGCAGCTTCAACAAGGGTCCGATTTCGCTTTCAACTACACCGCTCGTTGAGGCGTTCGTGGAACACTTCTTTGATGACCGATTCCAATGCTTTCATAAAATTGACTTAGTTCTTTGTTAACAAACTCGGCCCATTGTCTGCTCGAATAATTCTAACAGCCTTGTTAAGTCGAACTCGCAATGTTTGATAAGTTTGATGATGACATCCGAGTTTCATCCTTTGTCCTCAAAAACTTAACCCAAGTAAATCGAGAGTAGTCATCAACAACGACTAATACATATTTCTTCCCATTTATCGCTTGCACTCTCATGGGTCCGCACAAATCCATATGAAGAGTATGAAGAACTTCCATAACCGAGTTTGCGGGTTTGGGTTTGTGGGCATATTTCTTGCTTTTTCCCAATTGGCATGTCGAACAAAGATGATCTTTTCATACTTTAATCTTGGTAAGCCTCTTACTAGGTCCTTTCTCGAAAGATCATTAATGGTGCCAAGTTCAAGTGATTGAGACGACGATGCCATAACCATGACTTTGTTTTCAAGCCTTTGACAACAAGCGATTGGAGAAGACTTCATCATATCTTCGATAGAGATGGTGTATAAGTTTGTACCACGTGTTCCTCTTAAAAGTTCCACACCATCAAGTTCTCTAACGAAACAAGTATGTTTTCTAAAAGCCACTTCTAAATCAGAATCACAGAATTGACCGACATAAACAAATAATGACAAAGACCTTCAACATAGTATACCCGGGAAATTACACTATCACCAACCACATAATCTCCATAACCCATAATTGCCCCAAAATGGTCGTTCCCGAATCTAACAGTCCCGATAAATTTACTCACGAAGTTCATGAGCCATGAGCGATCTCCAAATATATGCTTGGAACAACTGAGTCCAGTACCACGTAACGATTTGAACGACCGCAGCTTGAACACGCACAAGAATGGATAATCGACAATTGGGATCCCCATGCAAGAATGGGTTCCACTTGGTTAGAAAACGAGATTGGAACATCCACATCAGAAACAGAATCAATAAAATCATTAGAGGTAGATGCCGGGCTAGTAGAAACAGTAGATCTATTCAAAGTATGTTCACTTCTTAAAGGTATAGTTCTACCAATGGGCATCCATTTCCTAATGGGCATTGATCTAGATAATTTAGGGCACAACTCATTAAGATTGAATTTACGGCCAGTAGGTATCCAATGATAACCTACATTACTAAATTTTCTTCCTGTTGGTTTCCAATGTTTTCTAGCCCTCTTCCTCCTTGGTCTTCTGACCTTTTATCCTGTTGTCTAGTGTTAACCATTTTAACAGAAATTTTGCAGTATTACTCATCTCATTCACAACACATTCATGATTAATACCGTAAATCAAGCATTCATTACATGTTTTGCAAATAGTAGCGTAATTCAATTAATTACAAGACGCTTATAGCTAATACTAGAATCAACACGATTCGCTTTATTCAAATCAAACTTAATGTTCCTAGGGTGGTCTTCTACTCTTCCATTGATCACTCTTAGCTTGCGAGGTCCTATCTTGCTTTGTATTGCCCGGAGGCTTTGACCCGCTTGCTTTTGTACCACCGATTACTCTGTAGAGGGAATTATGGGAACATTAGTTGGTTTTGCTACTTTTTGCATTCCTGATCTAGAAGTGCTGGGATCTGAAGTACTTATAGGCACATCAAAGCTCACATGCTTGACTTTCGGCATAGAATAAGGCATAGAATGGGTTGCATACTTAGCACTAGGCATAGAACAAGGCATCACAACTTTATCTTTCTCACATAAGGATTTAGGGCATGTTGCTCTTAAACATTCTAACAGCTCCTGAGATCGTTTGGCATATAAGCATGCATACCTAATTTCACTATCAAGTGGCTTATTTATGCGATCCTCTTCTACAATCTCACGGAGACATTCTAGACTATCCTTAAGGTGACAGAAATAGTTATGAAACACAAGTTCGTTATTTCTAAGATGAGGAGGAATGTATTTAATAAATACAAGATATTTAGAATCAGATGCCTTTGATGCAACATTCTCATTAAAGACAAGTGGCATTTTCCTTTTACCCGACTCTTCGATTCTCAATTTCCTTTTGTAACGGTTATTTTTTCATTGTTCTTGTCACGAGTGACTTTCATTGAATCGTATAACTCTTTGAAGTGTCGTTTGACCTTTTCATTTTCTTCTAGAAAACTCTCATTTTCTTGTTGTAATACGTTAATGATGTTTTGAAGATGAAAGTTTTGAGAAAATTGAGAATCTAAAGGAGGAGGCATTTGGGAGCCACCACATTGTTCTTTTCACCCTTTAATTGTGAAATTGGGTTTTCAACTTTCGATCGTGTTACGTTGAGCTCGAATCTGTTCACACGCTTTGTTTATTTCAAAACTCGCATCAAACTCGAACATCCGAGGATATCTTGATGTTTGAGGTTTTAACATTTTCTTTGAGATGTTGATATTTTAGTTGCAAATCAAAATGTTCAACTTCCAAATTAGAAAAGTGTTTTACCAAATTATCGTGATCATCCCGGTCAATTTTCTCATTTAGTTTTGAGTTTTGTTTTCAAGCTCAATGACACGATCATGGGAAACTTTCAAAGCAACAGACAATTCATGAAATTGAGAAGCGAGAATAGAATACTTAGTAACAATATAAAACACATCTTGAGCCACACAAAGCAATTTCATTATATTTGATAATTCATGAAATTGAAAGGCATGACCTCGCTTAAATAGCATTCTTTAGTTTGCTCAAACCCTTTCCCTTCGCTATCCCCAGAGGTGTGATTCTCTTCTTACATGTCTTCTCAAAATCAACGAATAGTTGATAAACAACATACAGTGAATAGAATACTTAGTAACAAAGATAAAACACATCTTGAGCCACACAACTCGATATCAAGTTCTCATTTAAGATATGCAGATTCTTCCTTTCAATTTCATTATATTTGAGTTCCGCTCATAATTATTGACCTCAACTATCATTTCATCAAATTCCTTTTCCATTTCTTTAATCTCTCGAGTCTATCCCTTTGAAGACTCTCAAATTGATTTTTAATTGTTTAAAGAAAGGCATGACCTCGCTTAAATAGCATTCTTTAGTTTGCTCAAACCCCTTTCCCTTCGCTATCCCCAGTAGGTGTGATTCTCTTCTTACATGTCTTCTCAAAATCAACGAATAGTTGATAAACAACATACAGTTGATTAAGGTCTTGCTCTTAGTGGGAAGAGTTCTAGGAACTAAATGCATTGGTTTATCCCTGGAGGCACTTTCCTAAGGGGAGTGTTTGTTTCAACAAGTACATTTGCTTTTTGCTTATCCATGTCTTTTTTCCAAAAAACTTGTTCTGGGGTTAATTGAGTTTGAGGCTTAAACTTGTTCAGGGAAATCCAATTTTCTTTAGTGTAATCATGGGGTTTGACCGTTATGTTTTGCTTTTTACACTGAGGATCTTTTAGCTTCTTATCCATTTTCTCCCTAGAGGCATCTTCTAATTTTCTATCCTCTTCCGTGCTTCCAATACATGATGGTGTTTGCCTAGGCTTGAGGATCTCATTACCATCATATACAATCGTATGGTAAGCTTTAGCCTTTTACAAGACTGGATTTGGCCTCTACTAGGGGAATACTATGCTTATCGCTTAAGACTCGTGCTTAGTGATCATGTGAGCAATCTCGAATGGTGTTCCTTTGTACGCATAGCTTGTTTTCAAGTTTATTTTTCAACGTTTTAGATTGGAAAAGTCATTCAAAAGTTTTGATTCCTTAGCATTAAATTCTTGTTTAAGCACTTTAACATTTTCTTGAAGTTCTTGCTTTTGCTTAATGCTTTTGTAAGCTTTTCTTGTAAGGAGTTTAACTCTTGTTTTAACATTTCTTCTCTAAAATTACTTTTTCTAATAACCGTACGTATTTGGTTATCCATCTCCCGCTCACGGGTGGTCAATTCGAACTTAGCACGTTGTTCATATATAGCAACTTGTTCTTTATAGGCGCTTAGTTCGTAAATAATAGAATCATCAGGCACATGCAAGTGAATTCATCAAAATATAGTCATCATTGATCGCAGAAGATGCATTACTTGGTACAATTTCACTTTCATTTTGTTTCACATATTGCTCATATGGGACAACATTGATATTACCCATATTTTCAATATCCGATTCAATAATTTCGCTTGATTGTACTTTGTCGTGCATCTTTTGCACATCAACATCATCGTATAGTTTTAATACCTCGAGATGATAGATTCCCGGAAGGAGTGGCCTGCTTAGGTGAAGAAGCCCTTGAGTTACCATTGGTGAGATATTAGCCATGAAGATGGTCCGGGCGCTTGGTTCATCATCAACATCTCGAATCAAATGCATCACACCTCGCGACTTGAAATGCATTGGGATTGTTCTCGACCCATACCCCGTGACCGGCCGCTCATCCACATCAAGATCATAAGTTCTCGCATTTCCTCAAGAAGAAATAGCAATTCTTCCTCATTCAACATTGCTCCACTGCCTTGAGCTTGGACCAAGAAAGATCTTATCCTCAAGTACTCGCATTTTGTGGACGTTTTGGAAGAGTGCAATTCCTTGCATGATGTGTCCTTCTCCACCACAGCTTGTAACATTTAATGGGCTTTACTTGACCTTGAGCCATGTTCCTTCCACGATTCTCGATTACCCATATATCCACCACCACCGCCAACATTCCCATATCCAAGACCAAAGATTCCCATATCCAGCTCCAACATTCCCATATCCACTCCAACGCTCCCTTGCTCATTATGTGGAAGGTATGCATTTTGTCTTCCTTGCACATTTTGCACCACTATCTTTCCTTCTTTAACAAGAGTATGATTGTGAAGATTTGACGCAGCTCGAGATGATTGTTGGTGTGTGGGTGAGATTCAAGTTTTGCTTGACCATAAGAGCCAGCTTGATTGACAAAGTGTTCCATGACCGCTTCAAAGATCGTGAGGCTTATACCGGATCGTGAATGAGCTTGTGGTTACCATTTCCAGTGAGGTATGACTTGTGATGCTTTGGTAGTAATCCCTACATTGGTGTAGAATGCGCTTGAGTCATTTGAAGAGCTTGCATCTCCAAAGATTGGTCTTGAACTTTTCCATGATCATTCGCTCAAACGAAGCATGTTTCTCATTTTGTAGTAAATAAGCATACAATTGCTCATAATTGGTGTTCCTCAAACCTTTGTTAAGTTTGATCAAGTGACAAATTTGTGCCATTCGGGATTCATGTTGTTCACAAACTTTGAATTTAGTGAATATTTGGCATTGTCATTTTGATATTCCTCATGTCATTCACGAGCTTGTGGAACCTCACATAGTATTCAAGTGACATTTTCCCTGGTTCATCTTAAAGTTCTCAAAATCATCATACAGCTTGAGACTCTCTGTCTTCTTTAGTTAATTCGAACCGAGAGAAGCATCTTGACATTGTCCCAAACCGCTTTGGCTTCAGTGTTGTGATTGATTAGCTTGTAGATGTCCTTTGGTAGACCCTCAAGTACAATGTTTGAGGCCCTAATATCAAGATCGTATCTCTTTTCTCCTTATCAAGAAGTTCATCATATGTCTTTGGTCTATCCAATCCTAATGTCACCGAGCCATCGCAGCAGCTTTCAAGTATGTCTCTGTAGTCTCAACTTGGTATGGTCCTTCATCAATTGATTTGAGAATGTTAACCCCATTTTCCTTACCCAAGCAAGACAACCTAATTCGTTGAGCCCATGAGTCATAATCGGTCCTATCTAACATGGGTGGACGAGTATCGATCCAAAGCTTGAACGCCCTCACCACAAAGAGATGATTGTAGGCACGTTGGTAGACATGATTACGATTCTACGGATTTTATAACTCTTTGATTAAACCGGAAATAGATTCTTTCACGGATTTTACTAAATCAAGAGAAAACCGTAAAACGTAACACTAAGAAAACACTAAATCTCAAGAGACAAATCGCTGTAAAGTGACAAGTCGCTAGGTATCAAATCGCTTTGAACAACTCGCTCCAACTAACAAATCGCTTATACACAAGTCGCTTGATAGACAAATCGCTAGAACAATCAACTCGCTAGAATAAGCAAGTCGCTAAAGTATACAAGTCGCTTAAGACAAGTCGCTAACTCGCTTAAATGACAAATCGCTTAACCAAGACAAATCGCTTAAGTAACAACTCGCTTAAATAAACAAGTCGCTAGTGACAAATCGCTCGACGCAAAAATCGCTTTGTCCTTTTGTCGACAACTCACTCAAAAGACAAATCGCTTAGTGACAAGCGCTTCTCAACACACACAAATCGCTTCCAACAGAGGACAAATCGCTACGAAGAAATTTACGAGACACAAGTCGCTACCTTTAAAATTCAAAACTACCACTTTTCAATCCAAAACAACCCAACCACGATGATTCAAGCCTTCCAAATCAAAACCTAAACACTTATGATGATTCTAAACACAAAAGTACAATCAAAATCCAAACTTTAACACTAGAAATGGTCCAAATGATGCAAATACCACTAAACTTTTTCAAACCCAAAACCATATAAAACCACTAGAAATCCAAGAACATGTAAGAGAGATGATCAAACCATGGCTCTTGATACCATTTGTAACATATTGATTTCACAAACACATCAAACCATAGTATATATAGGGCGTATGGCTTAAGGGTTTTAGAGAGAAAGTTTAGAGGTTTAGGAAGCTTAGAGAGAGAAAGAAAAATCTTATTATGAGCTCCAACCTCTACCTTGGGAGGTAGAGGGTATTTATAGTATCTTACAAAATACGCCTCCTACGGGTCGTGGATCGTGCATACAGGGTAAAGACCCGTCCGTCCTCCACGGTGTTACTTAACTAAATACTAACTAACATTAAATAACTACGACTACGAGCTTTCTAACGATTACATATACTTGAGGTGACCGACACTTTAACAACTGGATTTTCTAAATCCTAACAATCATCAAACAACATAATATGTATTATCCTACAAATGGCATCAGAGCCTAGGTTTTGTTGTTTTTTAGTGATTCGAATGGTTTTTATACAATTTTTCGTAAGCGGTTTGTATGGTTTTGTTTGATGCGGTTTGACATGAGTCTTATGATGTTGTGATGCGTCTTGTATAATGTTTGTTGAGGTTTGATTGTGTGGTAGTTAAGCTGTTTTTAAACAAGATTGAAATTGGTTTTGAGTAGTTTTAATGTATTGGTGAATCTAGTTCGAACAACTTGAGCTGAATTTTAAGTTGTCTATCTAAATCTGTTGGTTTTCACTTAATGGACACTTTTTGTGTTGGTTAATCGTGTGTATGCTGATAAATAATGAGTTTTGAATCCGGTTATAGCATTTTTAAGCAGGTTTTGAATCTGAATATTACATATGCAACTGCTCGCTGTCGCTTGATGTTTGTTGTGATATTCGCCGATGCGGTTTGAGGTCCGATTCACAATGCGGTTTGACAAAAGTGCGGTTTGTCAAAACCTGCTCGATTCAATGTATCTTATGCGGTTTGTCAATTAAGTCAACTGCGTTTTGACCCGCTTGTGCGCTTTGTCAAAAATGGTATGCAGTTTGTCAGCTCTTTAAAATTGAAGAGATTTGTCAAAGTTGCTAAATGAAGCGGTTTGACAGTTTTAGAAAAGTCAGAAGCGGTTTGAACTGGTCAAAGGATTTGAACTGGTCAATGGGATATGATCTGGTCAAAGGGATATGAACTGGTCAAAGGGATATGAACTGGTCAAAGGGATTTGAACTGGTAAAAGGAATTTGAACTTGTCTAAAAGGATTTGAATTGGCTATGAGCGATTTGAACCGTCACTTCAATATGGACTAAAAGGATAAAGATGGATATGCAGAAAGAGGTTTGATTGAGATAAAGAAAGGTACTTGTATACAATTGCTTTTTAAAGCGTGACCATGACTAAAATGCAATTAGTTGATAATACGAATACCAGTAAACCAATACATCAAAACTCTTTAACCAATTCATGAAACAAAGTATACACATCATTAGTACAAGAAAGGAAATCACTACACTACTGAGGTTAAACCATACATCGACATGACTGGCTTTATCTACATCAATTATCAATACCACAATCGCCAACAACCAAGAGTCATTCGTAACTCATAAGAACATCAAAAATCTCAGGTTACTTAATCATCAAGACTTGATCTAAATAATATCATTATCGAATCTCAAATCATTATCAAATCTCAAATCTATTTCATGTTAATTTAATGATAAATCAAAACCTTTTAGGTTAACACACGAAATATTGTCATCATTGATCCGATGTGAAGCTTTGCTTCAACTACTATCCGAATCATCAAATGAAAAGAATATAACAATCTTGTTATTTCTTATTCACTCATTCGTTCAGAAACCAAAACTGACCTTGTACCATTCGTTTGATCTAACAAAAGGAAAACCTTAAGCCATCCCTGTGGCGAGGTCATCATACATGAGTTCGTGAGATAAGAGGAAACGAGGGGTTTGAAAAGGTTTGTGAAACCTTAATCTTCTGTTGGAGCATTTTCTTTGGAGGAGACTGAAAATGTGTGTGATTAGGGATTGTAGCTAAAATGGGGGCGGATGATTTTTTTCTGATATTGTGATTAGGGTTTCAAGATTTTAGGGTAATGTGTGAGTTGAGCATTTTAATACCCGATGGTTTAGGGCAATATGTAGAGTTGGATCAGATACTCCGATTTGCTATCATGGTCGAGCTATGCGTTCTTTTGAAATGGGCCGAAAGGATTATTGCAAGTTGGGCCTTCAACATATTATGGATCGGTTATATATATAACTCGGTTGGGTCTCCACTTTTAGCAACATATTCGTCTGAATATTTGTGTTAGTTTAGACGATAAGTTTGGGTGGTCACATGATAGCATATTTTGGATGGTACTCTTATTTAAATCGAGGTGTAGTTTGGATTAAATGCTTATTAGTCAGACTGATAGCATTTTGGTTGGACAGTCAAGAGTGATCCCTATTATTCCAGGCAAATTCTAGGGAATGGATTTGAGTTTGATCAAATTGTATTCGTATCGTTGGATCGGACTGGGCTTAATGGGTCTAATTTGGGACTTGGATCGAATAATTATTTTTGATAATGTGACTTGGTACCAAATAATTTGAAGATCCACTAATTTGATGGTTATTTGATTATTTTGGGTTGGATGATTAGTCTGGGCTGATACGGTTTGATAAAAAGTCTTACGATTTGATAAGTGTTGAAGAGATTTGATGATGATTTTAGGATAAGGTTTGTTGGGCTATGAGAGTTGATAATGAGATTTGTTGAGTTATGTGATTGGATGATAAGACTTGTTGTGATGTGGTTTGAAAATTTGGTGTATACATTTTCACAGAGAATGTTATGTCACGGCTCAATTTTATTGAACTAGGTCGACTACGGGTCGTTTATACGTATTTCTTATTTGGAGTTGAAGTGATATTTTCTCGGTGCTTTTTACTTATTTCGTCTTCTTTCTTTCTACCCTTCCGCGAAGATGACTTGTTTGGGCATTTATAGAGTGTGATAAAGACTTGGCTATTTAGTTACTTTTGTGATTCTTTCTCGCTTAACCCACAAAGTAGCTACACTTTCGGTGTCTCACACAGTTGAGGATTCACAAGAGGTTTTGTACATTGGGGACACCGTTTCTTTTCACAAGGATTAGTACAAGCTTAAGTAAAAAACTGGGAATTCTACTTCATGTTCAAGTTTGGTATATTGGGTTTACTTCACCATGTGGTCACAACAATAGCCAACAGAATTTGTGGATGATGTGTATACCAAATTATTTAATGGTTGAGATGTAATCAGCAATTCTTATGGGATATTCGACACCACTCATGTTAATGACACTTCACAGTCTGAGCAAAATCTTTCAAAAATGTTCAACGTCATACACGATATTTTTCAAGATGTTTGCTTATGACAAGAACTTCTCATGCAAATGGTCGTACACGTTATGATGCTTCCGAAAGTTCGAAACCATCATGGGGGAGAAACATGTACTTGACTTAGTATGGTTTGTGAAGTCGTCTACATATGGGTAAAAGAATTGTTGATGAGAATGAACCGTTGAAGAACTGTTGCATATTCCTCTAAAACAGATATTCACCGAAACCAAAGTTGTCATAACACATTCAAGCTCACATTGTTAACGGTTTAATCTTGATTTTGTAAAATCCTGCGAAAGAAACTATTTCTCGGTTTAAATCATAGATTTGTAAAATCCCGTGAAAATAGAAACATCCTGGTAATAGTGAAGTGCATTTCCGGATCTATCTCACGATTTATTCTTGGTTTTGTAAAATCCCGAAAAAGAAACTATTTCTCGGTTTAAACCATAGAATTGTAAAATCCCGTAATGATGGAATCATCCTGAAGAAAGGAAAGTGTATTTCGGGATCTTATCTGATGTTGGTACTACGGTTTCTACTTCAAAGAAGGGATAAAGGGAGTACTTCATATCTTGGATGGTTGTTTGGATTTTGTTCATGGCAGCTTGGTTATTTCAATGTTTTACGGGGTTATGCTCATTTAACCATGGTCGGGATGAAACCATTATCATAGTTCACTTAAAACGTCAAAGGAGGCTAGATTTGATCTTTTAACCACAAGATGTGACAACGGCGTTAATTCAGTATTATTTATTTGAGGTTGAAGTGAAATATCATGGGCGAGTGTACTTAGTATCTGAAAGTATCGGGGATAGTTGGATGAAGATTCTTCGAGATCCTTGTTCGAGCTTTTAACATTTTCAAAGACGAAGACTTGGAAATCTAGTTATTTTTGGGTGATTTTCTTTTCCTTTTACCACCACAAAATAACTATCACTTTAAGGAGTTACGTTCTAGTGCTCAAAGGTCACATTGAATTGTGGATTTTCAAGAGGTGATGTACATCTTATACTTGATGGTTGGTTGGTTGAAGAGTATAGAGTACTTAGAGATTCAAATGGGCATGAATTCTCAAAGACCGCTCTTAGTCACATTAGTGCAAGTTTAAGTCACGAGTTCGGGTTATTCTACTGTGGTCAAATTCATCATATTGGGTTTTTCCATCACCGTCACGACAAAGAGCCCATCAATGATAATGGGATCGATAACAAGTTTGCCAAGAGTAGCCGAAAAGAGAGATTATGACGCTTGAACACACCGCTTCAAGCCTCATACTCTAAAGAAAAGAAATGTACGCTTGTATGCATTATCTTCTAAGAAGAAATCTTCTCATTAATGACCATTCTCATCAACATGCTTCATGCTTTTTCCATGCGCTTTCACCATCAACTAAACCGAACTCATCACGATTGTTTTCTTATTCCACTTGCTCAATTATAATGACGATGGCGACATCATATGCTACCTTTGAGGGGGAGAACTGTGAATGGACTACATTTGGACGATGTTCACTTATTTAATCAAGAATGGCCACTCCGTATGAAATTCTTGAGGGGGAGAAGAAGTGTGAAACTACCGCATGTTGATAGACATCTGTGAACAAATGGTCATACGGCTCCTAACTCATGTAAGAACCGAGCTTCTTCTTATCGGGTCATCTTTACATGGAGTGTTTCCTCTAAGAGTCGTTGGTTGACATCTTCTCACGGACTGATGAGTTTAACAACAAAGTGCTTCCAGTTGCGGGGCTGATTTCCTTGATGAATATATTTATGTTCTTGTTTGATTGGGAGGGATTTTAGTTAAGGGCATTTGCTATATGTAAGTTAACGGGAATGCATTTAGTGAGTTGAAGATGTTAACATTCTATTTCCCCAAACGGACAATCTAGAAGAAGGTCGAATCTACAGTCTATTCTACATTTTCTGTTGCATGTTAGAAGACTAAAGACGAGTTGCATTTAACGATCTAAAGACTTCTTCTTATTTCGGGCATTTATCAAAAAGATTGCCAGTTTAGGGGAGAACACTAATTGGGGGAGAGTGAAATGTCAGATTTAATCCCCAATTAGATTTGCTCACATTATTTTTCAACAAGTTGATTCTCACAAGAGTTCAAGTGTTCTTTGATGAGTGTCTAAATACTCATCATTTTGTATCATTAAACCGCAAAAACATCCGAAACACTTAGAAATGCATCAAATGATAAAATATCACAAATAAGTGTTTTATGTGTTTTAAATGCAAAACATCAAAACTGTGAAAACGATAAAGTTTGCATAATTGGCGCTTTAGTCCCCAAGTTTCAAAAGTTGTCAAAACAATCCTCGTAAAACAAAATAAAGAAAATGTTATTCAAGGTCCCCAAATATTTTAACTTGTCAAAATGGTCCTTGAATAAATCTTTTGTCAAATGGCGTAAAAGGTCCCCGAACTTTTGAAATTGTCAAGTTCGTCCTTGAAAATTTGAAAATGTCAAACCGGTCCTTGTACTATTGAAGTTTGTCGGCTTTTAGTCCTTGTGTCAAGTTTGATAATTATGAATGGCCCCTCAAGTTTGGAAGAATTACAAACAAGTCCTTATTTATAAACCAAACAAACCCTTGTCAAAACAATATCGACCTCGCCACTTATCCCTTGTGACCCCCGCCAACCTCGCGGACCCTTTCTCTTTGAACTCCCTCAATCAACAATTCAAACAAACAAATTTATACCTTTCCTCCCACATGTGTTTCTTCCCACTTGCCTCAAGGCCTCAAACCTCTCACCCATCCCATCCACCTTCACCTTATCTCCTCAAAATCTCACCCTCATCATATCACCTACACTCCACCCCCCACCGCAAATTGTGGCTAGAAGTCAAATTACAATTTTCCCGCCAAATGCATATAAAGGCCAATATGGCTCTCGCTCTCATTGGCTCAATAGGGTAAGGAAACACTCATATGACACGCGAAGCCATTGAAAGTATAAAAAGGGAAAGATGAAGAAAGGAGGTAGTAGTTAGTTTTAATTAAAATTGTATGTCGTTTTTTTATTAATTAAGCTTAATTAATGTTCTAAGATGTAGTTTTCTGTTCTATTGTACTCACATCAAGTTATTTCATCAATATAACTGCTTTTCAAGTTTAATTCAGGTCTTGCTCGAGATTCATATTTTCAAGTTTCATCGTGGAAATTTCAGCTTCAAATTTGTTATCCAAGCTTATAATAAGCTCATGTTAAGATCAAATAAGCTCATTTAAGCTTACTATAATCTTTGGTAAGCTCGCTAATCATTTTTGAGCAAGTTTCATCGATGGTCAACAAAAGTCAACTCGAGCTCAAATTGCAATGGGATTGATATGGTGGTTGCGCACTTTGAAATGGGTTGGATTAGGTTCATTTAGTAGTATTGGGTTTGGTGTTGGCTCGCAAACAACTGGATACATGCGAGTACTTGTTTCATTTTTACATTTTCATCGCTTCATTTTTTGCTTGTATTTGCAATTGTAGTGTAACCTGCTCAACTCCTGCTTAGATAGTTGTATTTAGGTCACTTGGACCGCTTTTGATCATTCATACAAGTTGGTTTGGTATTTAGCTCATTTTAAGTTCAAAACAAGATTAAAAAGGTGTGTTTGGATTTGGTATTTAAGCCGAGCTTTAGGCTTGATCGTAGTTAGAATCATGTCCTCATGCTCAGGTACATGTTTTATGCTCATTTGAGTTAGTCATTTGTGCCTCGCACTTGTCCTAAGTCAAACTCACTTGTAACTGTCTTAATATGTTTATCGTTGGAAGTTTTGAAAGCCAAAGCTTATTTTGTGTTCAAAAGTCATAAGTATAGCTTGCTTTAGTCTTATTCCATCATAATATAACATAATCAATCCATAAATCAAGATCAAAACTCTAAAAGTCAATTTTTAGTTTTGTCAAAAGTCAAAATTTCTAAATACCTTTTGAATAAACTTTGAATTTTATTGTGTGCTCATTATTAAGATTTAGCTTAAATGCTTTTGGGAAATTAAAATTTAGTCGCTCAACAAATTAGAAAAATATTGGTCCAGCTTTTAATTAGCTTGTAAAGTGCTTATTTGTTAGCTTATTTTGGCTACCTTTTCTCGAAAAGTCCCTCAGGCAACAGCTTGAATTTGTGCTTATTTGGAGTTTTTAGTGCTTATTCACTTCTATTTATTGCTTATTCAAGTTTTTAAAGCTTGGTAGAGTGAACTTAGCTAATTTGAAGCTTTTGAGAAGCTTTGATAAGCTTGTCCAAGCTTATGTAAACAAATTTCTTAGAAGCCAAAACCAAACAATTCCTTAGTAACTAGCTCATCCAAATGTTTCCCTTTGTCCTTTTAGCCAAACACCCCTTTAAAAGTGTTATATGATTTTCTTTCCTGCTTTTTTGTTATATCAAGAATGGTTTTAGTTTTGTGTAAAGGTGTTTTTTGTTCTCATTTTCAAATGGCAAGAAAAGAATAGTCAAAATAAAACAAGAACCAAAAGGGACCGAATCAACCCACGACCTCCCGCCACCGCACGCACACAAAGACAAAGCAATCCTAAGTCCATCCGCTTACTAAGTTCTTTGTGTAATATTTTACTTAGTGTGTTCTTAAAGGATATGTAGTGTTAAGTTAGAAAAATAAAAGAAACAAAAGGACGAGGTGGGATTCAACTCAGACCCCGCTCTCCCTTGCACGACCACAACACCACACTCTAGACCAACTCCCTTGGGACTTTCTTGTGTTTTAACTTGCAAAATTTATTACTTAACCCATTTAATGCTTTTAAGCTCAAGATCTTATTAGCTTATTTCGTGGCTTATTTCAAGAATAAGTCATTGTTTTCAATTTTATTAAATTCTCATTACTTAAGGTACTTTTAGGAAAATTTTCGATTTTTACAAATATTTTAGTATTTTTATCATTTAATTAGTGTTTATTAGTTTTTAATTGTAATAAAAATATAAAAGTCAAAAAATATAAATCTTTTTCCTAAAATTTTCTTTTGTCATGTAGTACGTGAGAAAATTGTTTTTACATTCAGAGACTCTTTATTTCACAAATATTACGCTTTATCTTGCGCCCAACAGTAATTTTTGTACATAGTTTTGTACATAACGACGCTTTCATTTTAAGTCACGCTTAAGTAATTTAAGTTTACGCTTAATTAAAATAGTTTATTTAAGATATTTTGTTTTATAAAATCACAAAAACATCATTTTAAATATAGTGATAGCGCTTATTTAATAGATTTTATCTTTTAACTTTTTAATTTGCATTTAAGCCCCGTAGTTTATGGGCTTTTTCCGTAGTTATAATAAATCAAAAATCCTTTCCCGCTCAAATCCTCGATCACTACACGCTTGACTATTCTCGCGTACCGCTGGGACTTAACGACTGGGAAACACTATAACTCCTCGATTCATTGCATCTCTGCTTGAACCGCTTTAAGTTTGTTACGGTCGCCATTCACAAGTGGCAGTGCTCGAGTGATAAACTTGACGTTCAAAGACGCATCATTCTTCTCAACAGACTTCTAGTATACGGGCTTACAATGTGTTGCTAATTCTGAAGTATCAAAACCAGCAAGGGGGAAGGAGACATGCATCTAAACGTGAGTAAACTTGATGAACTTAATATTTCTAAGTGGTTGAAGAAATCCCGGGAAGACAAATGTCATTACCGCAGAGAATCTCAAGGTTTGACTCATGGCGTTTAGTGTTCTTATTATAACTATGTGGGGGAAGAGATGGAAGAATTAGTTTCTGAAGATAAAAGAGGTACACAAGTGTGTGATGATTTCTATGTTATCACAATCATCAAGGGAGAGAGATTGTGTACATTAGGGATGCTCAGTTATTTCACTTGAAAGCTTAATCAGTGATTCTGTGATAGATCACTTATTCCGGAGTTGACATCCGCAGAGATAATCAGTGATTCAGCCTATTACTTCAATGTTATCGGTTATTCTCTCTTTGGGCATTCGGGTACTTCGGGTTCTTGAACTTCATATACTTTCCTGTGGAGAGAAAAGTATACTTGGGTTATTCTTCACTATCGGACTTAATCTGCTACTCGATGTTATAAGTTTCTCCGTCTTCTGCATATGTGTATTCGGTTCGTGAGCTCTATTCTAAGAGACCGATCGCATCAATTCATCTACTGGGGAAGTGGTCTCTGACAACTTTTGGTATGGATTGCCTGCACTCAAAGAAAAAGAAATATGAGAAGATTTTATTCAAGTGGGATGATACATTGCTATTCTATCTTGATGATATAACCCCAACCAAGAATCACAAAGATCATTCTTAAAAGGAGCAAGAGATCGATGATAATGGTGTGCTTTTGTGCACCGCTAAGGGAAGCTTGAAAGAAAGCTCAATCATGCTAAGCAAAAGGATTTTCGGTTCCGGGAAGCGCTAAAGTCTCACTTTCGATGGTTCAATTCTCTCAATTCAAGAGCCTCGAAAGCTTTGGTGGTGAATGTTTAAGTGATGACAATTTCTATCTTCTACAACGGGTCGTTCGATATCCTTATCTCGGCATCTGATCATCATCGCCTTAAACTATATCATCTACTCTATCTCTAAATATTTATTAAAACCAAAATACAAAAATATAAAACCAAAGAAAAAAATAGAAAAATATAAAACCAACAAAACCCATAAAATCGTAAAATTTGATACCTAAAATATTGTTTTCTCAAGACATGTCTTCTGGTATCGATAACATCTACGATCTTAGAAATGTCATTCAACAATGGCACGGGGACCATAGATGAAGTTCGAGCAGGAGGTGTAAATACTTCTCTTCAAAACATGTCTAAAATTATGGCTTGCAGTTATTTCAGACTGTAACCCGTGCTAAAACTATGGTTTACTATTATTTTAGATAGCAACCCATTTTTCAAAAAAGGAAAGTGCTACGCTTAAACGATTTTCACAAAATTCGTGCACTTATCCTAAAATCAAAATGAGGAAACTATGTCGAAGGACTGCTATTCCTACACAAATGTTTTTCTTTCTATAAATTCTTCAGAAAAATATTTGTTGTTCAAAAATGGTGGAAATTGAGTTGCTTGAAAATCAATCAGAATCAGAATTTTCATAAAATTGCAAAACCCAATCAATGACTTCAACATGGTTAAATTTTTATGAAATGAGTCATTGATTGAGGGGAGAATGTTTTCAAATCTATATCATCTAACGAGCTTATATAATCATCCTACTTGCTTAATCGAAAAGATGTTTGCCTATGTTGAAAGGCTAGGAATTTAGGATATGATTGTTAGAATTAGATGACTATAGTTTGATAAACATGTTATTCCATGCTTTACATGATCTTATTGATATGTTGGATTGACTTGTATTAGTCGATTGTTGTTTGGTGATGTCGACCACCATATATCTCGTATGTATGTTTTCTAACTTATGCGATATCATGGTATAAAAGAATGTTCTCGATCCGGATCCCACAAAATAAGATGATTGAGGCCGAAAGGAAATGGCAACTATTTCTTTGGTCGACAAATGAAGAAACGGAGCTTAATTGGATCTCTATGGAGAGTTGGCATAATTGATGCAACGTCGGAGGTCTCACCGCATCGCCAGATGGTTTTCTTTCATCCTTTCAAGAACAATGTAGCAACTTGTGTTCTACTCCACCTAACGATCTTTGTGCAAGAAATGTAGTGGATGATACCATTTTAAACAATTTTGAAATCATTGTTTTAAAATTAAAAATTATTGTTTTGAAAATAAATTGACTAAAATTTTGGAAATCAACCGACTTTAATTTTGTCAAATCATAAGTCACCAATCTACAACTATGGTTATTGATCGAGGGGAGAGTGATTTCAAATTAATTATTTTCAAACAATATATCATCAAACGAATCAGAGTCCGTTCGTACAATAATAAGTGGTGATCTAAAGATTTAATGTTATGTCATGGTATGATTTATTTAAAACTCAAAGATCTTACAAAATGAAATTTTTTCTGTTCTTGTTTGATTGTGAAATTGTTTTATTTTACTTAAAGATCTCTTAAAAACTATCATACCTGGCACTAACAATCTTTAATGTCTTAAATTGATCCTTATCAGTCTATTTCAAAATTAAATCATGTCACGTCTTTCCCCAAAATCTTTTAAATGATTTAAATCAATTGGGATGACATATCTCAAAAGGTTTGAAATTTTTGATCGGGGGAGAGATCGTGATTTAAATCTCAAATCTGTTTGAAGGGTAATTGTTTCAAAAGCACTCCTTCCTTCATGTGCTAAACGATTTCAATTACATGATGCACATGATTGAGGAGGAGCATTTAACCAAAAACCAGAAGAGAATTTAAACTAGGCATATTTTCTCCCATGTTTTCTAAACCTATTTAAATCACTTGGGATCCAAAATCTCAAAGGGTTTGATATTTTTGATTGGGGGAGAAAATGTGATTGAAATATGAAATCTGATACATGATGATCGTTTTTACTCAAAGTGCAAGTTCTCTCTAATATGTGCTAAACTCTTTCGTATATCGATGCACATATTGAGGGGGAGCAAATGGTTTCTATTGGCAATCGTGGAAGTACTTCAAAAACCTCTTTCCTCTATGTGCTAAATGGTTTCAAATAACCAACGCACATTTTGAGGGGGAGAATTTACCAAGAAAATCAAATGGCTTTTTCTATGGAAATAGTGATCAAGAAATTATTTCAAAGAACTCTCGCCTCATGTGCTAAACAATTTCAAAATCATATGCACATGTCGAGGGGAGCATTTCTAAATGATCAAAACAATTAAGGTACAAAATGCTTTGATATTTTATCACAAGTACCTTGATTGATTTTCCAAATGATTTTTCAATTGGTTTCGAGAAGGAATGAACAATACCAAAAGACCGACCAATTTACTTTATGCATGGTGTTATAAGGATGGTTAGGTTAGGTATTTGTTCTCACGATCCAGCCAGAGCCGGAGGGATCTACCCAGGGACAATTCACTAGATAGTGTAGAAGTCCTTAGGTATGATAAAAAAAGGAGAAAAGTGAGAATAAGGAAGAGTGCCGATCGAGATAGAGCTAGAACTAGAATAAACCCAACAAGGTTCTAGTAATGAAGTCTCGTAATCAAGGGTTGAAGAATGAAAAGAAATGAATGTGAAAAGGGTGAAAAGAAATAGCCTCCAACAATTCAATCTTAGGGCGTAAACCGGTTCAATACATATGCTACCGTGGTTACCAAGGTAACACCTGTATAGAAGACAAGACGTCATGGACCCAAAGACACACGCACTAAACTTCCAAGTCGCTCAAGTTCCTCTTAAAAGGACTTGTTTCATTCTCACGGGAACCTACATAATCTATCGACTTTCTTTAAAGATTGTTGATATTAAAGAGGAGACCTCTCCTAGTCTCCGCATAGGAAATCAAAAGTGCACTATTGAGTCTAGAGCCAAGAGATCATCCACAAAATCTCATTAGGACACAAATTTAATGAAGACTTGTTGTTTCACACAATGTGAAAAGTAAGAATATATTAAGAGTCCCACGATTATCCTTGTGGTATTGCTGAACATCCGAGTGATATGTTAAATATTCACGATGAAGATGAAAATCCTTCTACCCAACATCAAACAAGCTCTTGGTGGGTGACATGTGAGATCTTGCAAAGATCAAGCTTGTGACAACCGGATAGAAACAATAGGGCGATTCATTCTTGAATCAACCTTGGTCCGTGAAATGAATTGACGAATACTTTTGAAAACCGCTCGATGTGCTAATCTTCTTTCTTTAGCACATCGAATGTGTATTCATGTTTTCAAACACAAAAGTATCTCTCGATTGAAAAATACTTTTGAAAACCGCTCGATGTGCAAATCTCTTCTTTTCTCTAGCACATCGAATGTGTACTCTTTTCAAATACAAAAGTATTTCGATTGAAAATTGATCTTTCTCATAAAACTTTCGTCAGATTGCAAAACTCTTCTTCTAAGCAATACGCGATTGTTTTCAAATCAATTTTTCATCAATCGCTGAATCTCAATTACCGTTCACTCACCCATGTTGTCTACTTTGGGACGCCCGGTTTGAGAACCACTAGATCAAGTCACAAACCCCACAAGGAGATTCTTCGAATTCTACCGATCACGTGCGATTTATATCGATCAACGGGAACCGTGGTTCTGCAACTATATTCAACGAAGTGAACAAAGACACTTTCGTGTTTTATTGCTAATCGTTGTTTGCATGAACATTTGACGGTTGCGCCTAATCGATATTGAGAAGTCAATTCACAACCGATGCTCACAACATCCACACTTAATTGAAGAAAATCATGACCATCAAAGACATACAACAAAGATGCTTCCGCCACTCTGATGAAAAGATGTCATGATCCAGAAAGTGTGAGCATGTCGGTCCAAAAGTCACAACATAACATGAAGGCAACACAATAAAGGGTGATCTAGAGATTTATTGTGGCTGATGATCTCAAAGAAAGCTCGAAGATCATCAAAGATGTGGATTAGTTCAAAGACCTCCACTCAAAGTACAAAATAATCAGACTATGAAGAGTCACTGCTGTAGCACAAAGATGCGGAAGTTGAAGAATTAAAGTCTGCGAGCTCAAGATTAAAGATTAAATAGAATGCTAGGATTCAAAATGTAAATCATGGGGTGACCTCCCTTAGGGGGAGATTGTTAGGATTTAGAAAATCCATAGTGAAGAGTCGGTCACCCTAAATATAATCTAGCATAAGTTAGCTCGTAGACATATCGTTATTTACGTTATTTAGTAGCTTATTAGCTTAGTTAGTTAGTTTAGTGTAACAACGTGGAGGAAGGATGGGTCTTTACCCACAGTATACCTGATCCACAGTCCGACAGGAGGACGTATTAGTTGAAACTATAAATACCCCTTCCATCCTTGGAAGGGATGGAGCTTCTTAATCTAACCTTCATTCTTTGTTTTAAACTCTCTCTAGAACTCCCTTTCTACTCTCTTCATCTCTAACATGGATTACTTGTATCATCACCATCCTAGACCACCCAATCATCAAAAACATAATATGTATGATCCTACAAATTTCTTGGTGTTAAGGATGCAAATACTATTATGAACTCTATGTCTAATATTTGATTGGTAATTTCATATTTACATCACCTTAGCATTAAACCAACATCTCAACACAAAACCTTAGCACCAAAATATACTCAATCCCTACCTAAACCTACCAACACTTTCACTACCACCAATAACCAAAACGCCTTCCCAACTCTTAACAACACCGACACAAATAATACACCTCTAGAAAACAAAACACACCAACCAAAACCCTCATACCTCGACCCTCAAATATGTCCCCAAACCAATCTCCAACCAAACAAACCCCATCCAAAATCGCACCATCACACTCACTAACAAGATACCATTAATGTGGAAAACACGGACACAATCCTACTTGTGAAATTGAAAGACATCGATTCCATGGAAAACATGTATGTCATTTGTAGGAATGAAGGTTCTCTTAGATCTTAACATCCATCATGTTGGCGGATATCGGATTTGATACAATTTCCTCATCAATGGCTTCCTCTAAATTCCAAGAGAATGAAAGTCTTAAAAGGTTGTATTCGTTAAAAGTGGCTCCTACCTAACTTTAAAGTTGACTTAATGCATTCTTTGATCGAAGGTGAGTGGTTTACCTCTATGTGCTGGGGCTCAATGGCCTACAAAAGATTGCAAGTAGTTTTGGGAAATTCTTGTTCTTGAGAATGAAGAATCCACAACATTGAGTTCGGTAGACTTTGCATATCTACCAAATCACATCAACTCATTTATGAAATTGTTCAAGTAGACATCAAGAATGAATTCTTTGAGGTATCGGTCCAAGAAATTGGATCATGGAGTACAAAAATAAAAGATGACTACAATGACATTTCTTCCAATCATGACCCAAAAGAGGAGGATCGTGTATCTGAATCAATCGACGAGCAACCGATTAATGATTTTGAAATACTACAAACAAATCTCAACAATATGGATGAACAAGCTCTTGACAATAAACTGGGTACCGAAGGGCACAAAAAGGATTGTGAAAATAGGGAATCAATCGACTCCCCAAAGAAAAAGTGGAAGAAGGCACCAATTTGAAGTCCACTAACTCAAGAACAAAGGATAATTCCTCGACGGCGTAGACCTCCCGAATTTGAGTTCATGAAAAGAGCCTTTCATCATCTAGCAATTGTTCTACATCGCTTGCAAGACACGTAAAAAATGATATCAAAGGATTTTTCCTTTAACCGAACTCAACCAAATCATTGAAGTGGGCTCATCACTTGCTACGATGTTAGAGGATGTAAAAAACTCTAAACAAAATGATCAATGGAATCGATTCACATGGTTGACAAATGAATATTTTGTCAATAAACAATAAGGTACTAGAAAAGAAGAAAACGATCTCGATAAAGGACCTATGCCTTAAACACAATGTGCATTTTCTTGGGATTCAAGAATCAAAAATGAATCGCTCTTGAGCTATTTTGGATTAAATCTATGGGGTAACTATGCTTTTGATTTTGCTTGTAGTATGGCACGTGGTCTCTCGGTGGTCTTATTTCTATGTAGGACCCTAGTATGTTCTCTAAGAATTTTATTTGGTGTGACGACTCGTTTATCATCGTTAAAGGGAATTGGAAGAATGTAGTGGAGACTGTTTCACGGTGAATATTTACGCCCACAAGACCATGTTTCTAAACTTGCCTTATGGAATAGACTCAAAGACTTCATGCATCACCATAATGGCTCCTATATTATGTTTGGTGACATGAATGCCGCCGTAAACGCACAAGAAAGGTTTGGTACTACTTGAATAGTATTGAAGTCGATCATTTTAACTCTTTCATTGATTCCACAGTTTGGTCGATCTTCCTATTGGTGGTCGCTTTACTTGGATGAATAAAGGTACTAAGCTCAAGATACTTGATCGCTTCCTTATTTCTCAAGATGCGATCGCTTGTCTCCCGATGTTCTCGACATCGCCTCGATAGACTATGGTCCGATCACAACCCTATTCTTCTTCATATTGTCAAACCGATTTTGGTCCCTCTCCATTCAAATTGTATAACTCATGGCTTCTCAAAGATGGTTTGGATAACCTCATCAAAGAAGAATGGGAATTGCTTGATTCTAACCTCAAATGTCATGAAAGGTTTCGCTCTCAAAGTTAAGATCAAACAATGGAGCAACAACATCAAGACCTTGGAAAGAAATAGAAAAACCAAGCCTCTTGAGGAAATTAATTCAATTGAGAAAAGGATTAATGAGGGATCCGCTATGCCTTCCGACAATGATCACCGCCTCATCCTTCTTCAAGAAATTGAGAAGATCGATAAGTTTGCTTCAATGGATATTATTCAAAAAGCTCGTGTCAAATGAGATATAGAAGGGGATGAGAATTCCAAATTCTTCCACGGGCTCATCAATCAAAAAAGGCGGAATCAGATGATCAATGGGATTATGGTTGAAGAAAACTGGATCACGGACCCTTGTTTGATCAAAGATGCCTTCCTTCAATTCTACAAAAGGAAATTCCAAGAACAAGATACACAGGTTATGTTCTCTAACCTTCCCATTCCCATTCCCTTAATTACATGGATCGAGAAACTCTTGAAAGACAAAGTTGCTCTTGAGAAAATTAAGGAGGCCGTTTGGGATTGTGGTAGTAAAGCTCCCGCCCGTATGGTTTCTTTTGCATTTGTGAAGAAGTATTGGGGCACTATCCAAAAGGACCTTTATGATTTTGTTAACTTATTCTTTGCTACTTGTGTTATTCCAAATGGTGCTAATTCTTTGTTTTTCATACTTATTCCAAAGGTCAACAACCCCACCTTAATCACTGACTTTCGCCCTATTTCGCTTATTGGTATACACTATAAGATCATTTCCAAGGATTTTAGCTAACCGGTTATCTAAAGTGAATAAGTGATTGACAAGATTGTTAGCAAGGAGCAACATGCTTATTGGCCGGTCGTCAAATTCTAGATGGCCCCGCTATTCTAAGCTTAAATAATCGAGTGGTATAAAAACGAAAAAGAAGCTTCTCATTTTAAAGTGACTTTGAAAAGGATTTTGATTCCATAAGTCGGAATTACTTGATTCACATTCTCGACAAATTAGGATTTGTAATAAATGGTGCTCTTAGGTTAAAGCTTGTCTCAATTCTTCGAGAACTTCTATACTTATCAATGGTAGCCCCACGTCCGAGTTATCCATTAATCATGGTCTTAGGCAAGGAGATCCTATCTCCTTTCCTTTTCATTTTGGTTATGGAAGGTCTCCATAATGCTTTTGAGGAAGCTGAGGAAATGGTATGATTATCGTGTTAATATTAACAATTCTACTATCAATGTTTCCCATCTTTTTATGTAGATGATGTGATCATTACTATGGATTGAATGCTAGAGACATGGACAATATCATTCGTGTTCTCCATGTTTTCTATCTAGCCTCGGTCTCAAGATTAATATTCATAAGTCCAATATTTATGGTATTGAGGTTAATGAAGATGAATTTTTAGTATGGCTAGCAATGTTGGTTGTATTGCAAGTGATATCCCATTCAGCCACCTTGGTCTCCCATTGGTTCTAATATGAAGTCTATTGCTAGTTGGAAGACGCTTGTTGATCGCTTTCATATGAGACTTTCCTCTTGAAAGCTAATCTTCGTCGATCAGGGTCGCCTCGACTCTTATCAAGTCCGTGTTAGGTAGTCTTGGTATCTACTATCTATCGATTTTCGAGCCCCGAATCGATCCTTCAAGACTTGGAAAGAATCCGCTAAATTTTTGGGGTGGTACTAAAGACTAAAACAAAATGGCTTGGGTCAAGTGGCCAATTATTCTTAATTTTTTGATAAAGGAGGGTTAAACATTGGCGCCTTAAAGCTTTCAACCTTGCTCTTCTTCAAAATGGCGCTTGAGGTTGCTTTCTTCCCAAACGCCCTTTGGTTTAAGGTCATCAAAGCTTATCATGGTCAAGAAGGAGGTTTTGATACAAATGGTTGTAGCTTCAAGGCACTTGGCTAACATTGTTGGGTCCTCCAACTTCTTCACTCGAAAGGTGTTATCTTATCTAACACTTTTGTTTTAAAGCGTGGTGTGGCACTCAGATTCGATTTTGGAAAGATATTTGGGTTGACGAGACTCCTCTTCTACAAGGTACAATCACTCTATCGCCTTGATCAAGACAAAGATTTTCTTATCCTTGACCGTATTAATAATGGGAATGGTCTTGGAATTGGTCTCGACCAATCTTGGAGTTAGAAATCTTGCTTATTTACGTGACATGTTAAATGAGGTCAGTCATCTTGATATTGATGTCAATGAAGATACTTGTACTTGGAGTCTTGGTCCTAATGGTACTTTTATAGGATTGATCAAAATATCCTTCCCATTCTTTCTCATGCTACTACTGGGATAAATCTATCCCTAAGGTCAACGATGATGCGCGGAGGCTTTTGGACCGCCCTCATAGATTGAATCTCTTCGCAGGTATGGATATTCCGCTATCTCTTGTCCATCTTGTAATGCCAATGTTGAATCGCTAATCATATTTTCTTCGAATGCAACATTGCTACTGATTTGTGGAAGCTCGTTTTTAGATGGTGTAGGATCGATATATTTATTGTGTTGATGATTCGGGTGGTCTTGGATGATCAAAATACATGTTTGCCATAGTTTAGAGAGAGAGAGATGGGTGTTCTTGGTAGAGACTTGGTATACAAAAAGTGGAATATTAGATTATGAAGCACCACCCTTCCATGGATGGAAGGGGTATTTATACTTACTGCATAACCCGACCTCCCATCGGCCCTGGATCGTGTATACAGCTGGTAAAGACCCGCCCTTCCTCCACGGTGTTACACTACGCTAAACTAAACTAATAACTAACTAATAAACTGATAAATAATGTAACTAACGACAAGTCTACGAGCTAACTTATGCTAGACTATAATTGGGGTGACCGACATTTTAACATGGAATTTCCAATTCCTAACAATCTCCCCCTAAGGGAGGTCACCCCATGAAATACATTTTGCATCCTAGCATACTTTCTTTGTCTTTGTTCTTGAGCTCGTAGACTTCAATTCTTCAATTCTGCAATCTTTGTGCATTAGTAGCGATTCTTCAAAGTCCGATTACTTGTACTTTAAGTGAGGCCTTTAATCGATCCACATCTTTGATGATCCTCGAGCTTTTGAGATCATCACCACATCAATTCTCTCCGATCATCCATAGTTGTGTTGCCTTCATGTGATGTTGTGACTTTTGGACCGACATGCTCACACTTTTGAATCATGACATCTTTCCATCGTAGTAAGCTAAGCCTTATCGGTTCATGATATTTGGCAAGAGTCAAGGTACATAGTATGAAATATCGTGAGCCAAAGTTATGTAGATATGCACCACCATGATTTCTTCAAATTAAGTGTAGATGTTGTGAGCATGCGGCTTTGATTGACTCCTCAATTTCGATCACCGCAACCACCCAAATGTACCGCAAACAACAGCTAGTAATAAAACACACGAAAGTGTCTTTGATCACTTTCGCTGAATCGAGGTACACGCCCCACGGTTCCCGCTGATCGAGAAAAGCACCGCCTCGTGATCGTAGGATTCCTAAGAATCTCCTTGATAGGTTTCTCACCGTTTCTAGCCGCTCAAACCGAACGCCTCAAAGAAGACAACACGGAGCGAGTGAACCAAAGAATCGAGATTTATCATTGATAGAAAATGATTTGAAAAACAATCGCAGCATCGCAGAAGAGAAAGAGTTTTGCAACACGACAAGGTTTAGAAGAAGAAAATCATTTTTCAATCATAAATACCCTTTTGATTTTGAAGATAATACATACAAGTGCTAGAGAAAAGAGTTTTGAGCACAACGACCGGTTTTTCAAAGGTATCCACGATCCTTTTCCCGGACCAAGGTTGATTCAAGAATGAATCGCCCATCGCTTTCTATCCAGCTTGTCACAAGCTTGATCTTCCGCAAGATCTCACATGTCACCCACCAAGAGCTTGTTTGATGTCGCTCTGTATGATTTCCATCTTCATCGTGAATACTTACATATCACTCTGATGTTCGCAATACCATATGGATAAAGCTGAGGACTCTTAATATATACTTACTTTCCACATTGTGTGAAACAAAGAAGTCTTCATTAACTTTGTGTCCTAATGAGATATTGTGGATGAACCTTGGCTCTAGACTCAATAGTGCATTTTGGTTCCTATGCCGAGACTAGTGAGAGGGTCTCTCTTCAATATCAACAATCTCTAAGAGAAAGTCGATAGATTATGCCTGTTCCCATGAGAATGAAACAAGCCCTTTAAGAGGAACTTGAGTGGTTTGGGAAGATGAGCAAAGCGCCACCGGGTCCATGACGCCTTGTCTTCAATACCGATGTTACCTAGGTAACCACCAAGAGATATGAATTGAACCCTGCCGCGCTCTAAGGTTGAATAAATGGAGGGCTATTTCTTTTCACCCTTTTCACATTCAATTCTTTTTCATTCTTCAACCCTTCAAGCTTACCGAGACTTCATAACTAGAACCTTGTTGGGTTTATTCCAAGACTAGCTCGCCTCATCCGCACTCTTCCCATTTCTCATTTTTCTCCTTTTTCAATATACCTAAAGACTCTACACTATCTAGTGGATTTTCCTCGGTAGATCCCTCCTGGCTCGCGGATCATGGGAACTAATACCTAACCTAACCATCCTTATAACACCATGCATAAAGTAAATTGGTCGGTCTTTTGGCACGCTTCATTCTTCCTTAAAACCATTTGAAAAATCATTTGAAAACAATCAAGGTACTTGTGATACGAGATCAAAGCATTTTGTACCTTAATGGTTTTGATCATTTAGAAAACCTCCCTCAACACGTGCATATGATTTAGAAATTGTTTAGCACAAGGAGGCAAGAGGACTTTGAAATATTTTCTTTGATCACAATTTTCATAATGAAAAGCCATTTGATTTTCTTGGTAAAATTCTCCCTCAATATGTGCATAGGATAAGTGAAATCATTTTATCACATAGAGGAAAGAGTTCTTTTAAGTACAATCACGATCACAAAACACAATTTAGAAACCATTTGCTCCCTCAATATGTGCTTCGAGATTCGAAAGCTGCTAGCACATACGAGAGAAATTTGCATATTTGAATCAAAACGATCACCTTTATCAAATTTCATTATTAAATCACAAATTCTCCCCGATCAAAATATCAAACCCTTTGAGATTTTGGATCCCAAGTGATTTAATAAGGTTTAGAAAACATGGGAGAAAATGCCCGATTTAAAAACTCGTCTTGTTTTTGGATAAATCCTCCTCCTCAACATGTGCATTGTGTATTTCAAGTCGTTTGGCACATGGAGGCAGGAATGCCTTGAAGGACTAAACCAATTCCATTAAAACAGATTTGAGATTTAAATCACGATCTTCCCCGATCAAAAATATCAAACCATTTGAGATTTGTGATCCCATTTGATTTAAATCATTTAGAAAATTTTGGGAAAGACGCGCAAGATTTAATTTTGAAAATGACCGGAAGGACCAACTATAGACATTAAAGATTGTTAGTTTCTCGTATGATAGTTTTAAACGATCTTTAAGTAAAATAAAACAATTTCACAATCAAACAAGAATGTAAAAAGTTTCATTTTGTAAGATCTTTGAGTTTTAAAGAAAATCATACCATGACATAACATTAAATCTTTAGATCACCACATTAATTCGTACAAACGGACTTGAGTGAAGAAATATCGTTTGAAAATAATTTATTTTAAATCACTCTCCCCATCAATCGATGACCATAGTCGATGATTGAGTGACTTAAGTTTTGATAAAATGAAGTCCGGTGATTTTCAAAATTAAGTCCAATTAATTTTCAAAACAATATTTTCCATTTTCAATACAATATTTTTAATAATTGTTTAAAAATGGTATCCCGCACAAAGATACGTTAGGTGGTTGAGAAGCTTATGTTGTTGTTGTAGGCTTGAAGAAAACCATCTGTAAGCAAATGAGACTTCTTTACGCTGCATTTTAATGCCAACTCGAGGTTAAATTAAGTCCGCTTCTTCAATCACTTAAAAGAAAACCATCTCGTCAAGCAAAGGACACCTCTTACGCTGCATTTATGCCAACTCTCCATTGAAGTCCAATTAAGCTTCGTTTCTTCATTTGTCAACCCAAGATATAGTTACCATTTCCTTACGGCATCCAATCATCTTCATTAGTGGGATCCGGATCGGGAACATTCTTATATACCAATATACCTGCATATGTTAGTGAACACACATACAAATATATGGTGGTCGACATCACCCAAACAGCAATCGACTAATAAAACTAATAAAATCCAATCCAACATATCAATCAATTCATATATGGTATGGGAATAATGTGTTCATCAAACTATAATCATCTAATCCTAACAATCACATCCTAGAAACCTAGTCCTTCAACATAGGCAATTATATATTATAATTAAGCACGTAGGATAATTAAGAAAGTCCGTTAGATGATGTAAATTTGAAAACATTCTCCCCCTCAATCAATGACTCGTTTTCTGAAGATTTTAAAGCGCTGAAGTCATTGATTGAGTTTCCAAATTTTATAAAAACTCTGAATCCGATTGTTTTGAAAGCAACTCACTTACCACCATTAAGTTAAAACAAATATTTTTCTGAAGAATTTTTAGACGGAAAAATATTTGAGTAGGAACAGCAGTCCTTCGACATACTTTCCTCATTTGTTTTTAGGATAAGTGCACGAAATATTTGAAAATTTGTTTAGCACAGCACTTTCCTTCCTTGAAGTACGGGTTGCTATCTGAAATAATAACAAACCATAGTTTTAAGCACGGGTTACAATCAAGTAATCGCAAGTCGAAGTTCAAGCTCGGTTACACCAAAAAACTGTAAGCCATAGTTCGAGACATGTTTTGAAAAGAATATTTACACCTCCTCGCCGAACTTCATCTATGGTCCTGCGCCATTATTAAATGACATTTCTAAGACCGTAGATGTTATCGATACCGTAAGACATGTCTTGAGAAAACAATATTTTTGGTATTTTCAAATTTTTTGATTTTTATGGGTTTTTGTAGATTTTATGATTTTCTATTTTCTTTGTTTGTTTTATATTTTGTATTTGGTTTTTCCGATAAATATATACAAAGATAGAGTAGATGATATAGTTTAAGAAGATGATGATACGAGTACCGAGATAAGGATATCGAAAATTTCTGCTGTAGAAGATAGAAGTCATCATCCCTAAAACTTTCACCACCAAAGCTTCCGAGGCTCATGCATCAAGAAAGAAATTGAACCATCCGAAAGTGAGACTTTGGCGCTTCCCCCAAACCGAAAATCCTTTAATGAAAGGATTCAAGCTCTATTTCAAGCTTGCTTTAGCCAGTGCACGAAGAAGCACACCATTATCATAAATCCCGCCGCCCATTTAAGAACGATAATCGAGGTTCTCCGCTCGGGTTATATCATCCAATAGAAGAACAAAGAACGCTTCATCTCACACTTAAATAATCTTCTCAAATTCCTTTTCCACCAAGTCTAAAGCAATCCATTCCAAAAGGTGTCAAGAGAACAATTCCCCAAGTAGTTGAGTTGATGCAATGGCCTTTTGTATAAAGCTCAAGAACCTCCCAAATACACATCATGAGGGTAATGAAGAACACCTCCCTATGTTCACATCTTTCATCCCCGATGAATGTGTATGAAGCTCAAGAAACCAAGTACACACATTCCCAACGAGAGAATAATCGATAATACCTCCTCATGTTACACATTTATCTCCCGAATATGTCGTGACTTGTATACCTCTTTATCTTCGTAAACTTTCTAACATCTCTTCCCACATAGTTGGAATAAGAACACTAGAAGCCACTAGATACACCGAGTTTCTCTCATGGTCATGACATTTGTCTTCCCGGATAACTTCAATCACTTAGAAGTATTAAGTTCATCATGTACTGTTATGCTTTTATATGTATGTCTCCTTCCCTTGTCGGGTTTTGATACTTCAAAATCAAGAACTTAATATAAGCCCAAATACTAGAAATCATGCGAGAAGAACATTAGAAGTCTTTGTGAGAATCAACTTGTCAAGAATATGAGCAGTCTAATTGGGGATTAAATTGACATATCACTCTCCCTAAACCCACAACTGCTTGATAAATGCTCGATTAAGAAGAAGTCTTTAGATAATTAAATGCAACTCGCCTTTAGTCTTCTAACATGTAGTGTAGAATGTAGAACCGATCAGACTCGACCTTCTTCAAGATTGTGCGCTAGAATAGATAGTTAACATCTTCATCTCACCAAAAACAAGAACATCACCAAAAGCATCCCAATCAACTTACATCTTGCAAACTCTTAACAAAATCCTCCCAATCAAACAAGAATGTAAAGATGTTCATCAAGGAAATCAAGAATCGTCGCAATGAACACATAAGATGGTAACACTAAACTACCAATCACATCAAACAAGAACAGAGATCGCTCGAATCATCATGTTGATGTGTACGTGAAGCATTAACCGAAGCACTTTGTTGATAATCATATCACCGGTGTGAAGATGTCAACTAATACCATCAAGAAAACTCCATGTAAAGATGACTTGATAAGAAGAAGCTCTTGTTCTTACATGAGTTTGGAGCCGCTTGACCATTTTATCTCGTAAATCAATCAACCATGCAAAGAATTCACACTTTTTCTCCCCTTAAGAATTGCATACGGAGTTGCCATTCTTGATCAATAAGTGAAATCATCCAAATGTATTCTATTCACACTTCTCCCGCAAAATTAGCACATGATGTCGCCATCGCCCTTATAGTAGAGCAAGTTGAATAAGAAAACAATCAATGGTAGCCCGTTCACTTGATGATGAAGCACATGGAAAAAACATGAAGCATTTTGATGAGAATGGTCATAAATGAGAAGATTTCTTCTTTCAAAGATAATGCGCACTAAACGTATACTTTTCTTTTCTTTAGAGTACGAGGCATGAACTGTTGTGTTCATACGTCATAATCTCTCTCTTTTCATCTCTTAGCAAAACATGTAATCAACCCATTATCATTCAAGAGGCTCTTTGTAGTGATAGTCATGGAGATAACCCAATATGATGAATTTGACCTCAAGTAGATTAACCCGAACTCGTGACTTATACTTGCACATATGTAACAAAGAGCTGTGCCGATTTCATTAGCATCTCTAAGTACTCTAAGTACTCTATACTCTTCATCCAACCAACCATCAAGTAATAGACGACGCCACCTCTTAAAAATCCACAAATGAATGTGACATCGAGCACTACAACGAACTCCTTAAAGTGATAGTTATTTTGAGATGATAAGAGCCCAATTCCCCAAGTGGTAAAAAGAATGTAAAAGTCACCCAACAATAACTAGATTTCCAAGTCTTTGTTTTTGATAATAAGCTCGAACAAGGATCATGAAGAATCTTCATCCATCCATCCCCGATACCTTCAGATACTAAGTACACTTGCCCGTGATAATTTACTTCAACCTCAAATAAATAATACTGAATTAACGCCGCTGTCACATCTTGTTAAAAGCTCAAATCTAGCCTCCTTTGATCTTAAAAATGAACTTTGATAATGGTTTCATCCCGACCATGGTTAAAAGCACATAACCCCGTAAAATCACGTAATAACCAAACCGCCATGACGTAATATCCAAACACACATCCAATTCACGGCACACCCTTTATCTCTTCTTCAAATGTAAACCGTAGCACCAAAGATCAAATAAGATCCCAAATACATTTTCCTTTCTCCAAGATGGTTCCATCAATACGATTTTACAACTCTATGGTTTAAACCGAGAAATAGTTTATTTCATGATTTTACAAAACCAAGAATAAACCGTAAGATAGATCCGAAATGCACTTTACTATTACTGTGATGTTTCCATTGTCACGGATTTTACAAGTCTATGATTTAAACCGAGAAATAGTTTCTTCATGGATTTTACAAAATCAAGACAAAACCTTAAACAATGTCACTGAATGTGTTATGACAATTTTGTTTCGTGAATATCTGCTTTAGGGAACATGCATGTTCGAAAACGGGTCATAGTCCAACATCAACATTATCATCAACCATCCAATTAAACACTTTGGTGAATACAACAATCACGCATTATGTTGGCTATTGTAGTGACCACATGGAGAAATAGACCGATATGCCAACTTGAACAAGACGAACATCCCCGGATTTGTTACTTAAGCTTGCATTAATCCTTGTGAAAAAGAAACGGTACCCAATGTACAAAACCTCTTGACGTATCCTCAATCATGCGAGACATCAAGTGATAGTTACTTGCTGGTTAAGCGAGAAAGAATCACAAACGAACTAAATAGCCAAGTCTTTGTCACACTCAGAATGCCCAAACAAGTCATCTTCGAAGGGTAGAAAGAAAGAAGACTAAATAAGTAAACTCGCCTCGAAAATCTCATCGCTATCCAAGTACAAAATATCGATAAAATGCCTTTCGTAGTCAACATTGATCAACTTTTAGTTCGAGTCATGACATAATATTTTCCGTGAAATGTATACACCAAAGTATCGTCAGATCACAACATATCACATCATTACATCTCATTAACAAGTCTTATCATCAACGATCAATTTATAACTCGCAACCCACAAATTATCGAAACCATAACCAAATTCACGATCAGTACCAATATCCAATGAACCCCGATCAATAAATAAATCCAATATCACACGACTTGATTTAATTTAGCACAAAATGATTGGTTCATTTACCATGTATCATATAATTCAACCGCGCCCATGTAAAAGATATAGCACCGATCCATCAAGAAATCATGTATCCCCAACAATCACACAAATAGGTCACACACGCTCAGTAATAAAATTTGTGATTGCATAATAATTGTGATTTCATTATCTCATACCCAACACTCGCGGCCCACCTAATCAATAACATCATTCGGCCCAAAAGCACTCAACATATCAGATTATTGATAACTTTCTGCCCACACCAAAATATACTGATCCGGTTCATCTATGGACTAAGGTATCCCTAAAATATTGGGTATTTAGTCTCATATACTCATTCACGTTTAACCCTAATCACATATTACTCATCCACCTCTCCTCATCCGATATTCACTCAAAGACTGATAACGCCACACGCTGCTGCTCGGGGTCAAGGAAACTTCCTTTCTTCGAGCAAGTTTTATAACACCCCAGGCAAAGGAACCTAATCGCTGTAGTGTAGTAATTAGGTAAGCCACGGTATTGATATCGCTCTCTGGGGAATAGGAATGCTAGTGAGAAGTTACTACGCTAAGGTTGAGGTCGAGGAAGATTATTTTTATATTTTTATATTTTTTAGAAATGGAAAAGGTACGAATCTCGGTATTGGATTTGGGGTTGGTATTGCTACCGATTACTCTACTATTATCTAATTATCTAAGCTAAGGTTGTGATAGTCTATGTCTAATTGATGTGTACTGTATGATAGTTTAAAGATGTGTTTACTTAGGTTTTACTACTCCTTAATTATCTCCTATTGATGGTTGATTTGTCACGCCCTTATTCCTAGTCATTGTGATTCTAAGGCTATAGGCGTGCTTATTTCCTAACTCTTTGAAATTACCAAAGGGTCTTGTTTACAAATCCTCTAGTGATTTATAGACGCCTACTCTACGGTTGTCCTTGAATACTTTATCCTACAATTACCTAGATAATTATATTCTAAAGTTCACAAAGAAATTTCAAGCATTATACACAACTAATAATCTAGCGACTCTAGATCATTAGTCAACTAAGATAAGTATCAACCAATCAATATTCAATAATTAAGTTTCATATTCCTAAGCAAACACACAAATAAATTAGCTTGACATGGAGAACATGCAAGCATACACACAAATAATCAAAGACATAATTAAATTAATGAAGTAAATACTTATCTTGATGTATAATAGGTTTAGAACCCTAAAATATCGCACAAGAAAGCCTTGGTTCGGTTTTAGGTTTTACCCAAAAGACTACACACAAAACCGAAAAATTCGGATTCTATATATAAGATTACATCCGCGACGGCCACCTTATGTTTCGTGACGCCGCCGTCGCCGCCATTAGGGTTTCGCCTTGGCCACGAACCTTTCGACGGCGCACCTTATGACCGTGACGCCGTCCCTTCACCGACGCCGCCTTGGCGCATCTAGGCCGCCCGAGTAACGACGGCCTACCCTTTAGAACCCGACGCCGCCCCTTGAAAACATGCAATTTCGCCTCGACCCGTCAGCAGGGTTTTCCCGACGGCGCCGCAGATATGCAAAGGACGCCGCTTTATGTTTCAAAGCAGCTTTGAGTGTCTCGATTCGACTTTGGCCATTTTCTTCAGATATTCGCGCTTTTCGTCCAAATAAGCATCATTCCAAAGATTTTGCCTTCAAGAGACCTAAAAGTGAAAAGGAACGATATTAAGCAATAACGGATATGTATGATCGAATAAGGGCTTAAATGACCCCTTAAAAGGTACCTTTAAAACCTTATCAAATATCCCTACACTTGGTATTTGCTTGTCCTCAAGCAAATGTGCTTTTAGCCAATTAATTTATAAGTTGTGGTCATGAAGCATCCATTCAAAACGGTCCACAACACATATAAGCCCCAAGAAAGTCATAACAAGCACGGAATTACATACTAGCACCTCACATGGGGTGTTTGGATACTCACATCTCTCTCGTGTATATATGAAATATAACAAATCGGAAATGGAAGATAAACACTCATTAACCGGTCCTAGTACATAGATTACCATAGGCTCGAGAATAGATCAAACCTCCGTCGCTTACGTGAAGCACCTAGGAAAGACTATCAAAGAGGTCTTTAAAGGGTTGTAATGTTAGGCTTACTGTAGGAAATGAAGGGTTTGGTGGGATAGGCTATTTAGTGGTGGATAGTCAAAATCTCTATGTTGCAAGTATACGAAGAATGGCGCTAAAGCCAAGACTCGACACTCTAAAACTCTAGGCAACGAAAATAAACAAACATAATTTAAAAGATAGATGTAGGATGGTAGCCCGTATGGTTTTTTTTTTTTTTTTTTTTTTTTTTTTTTTTTTTTTTTTTTTTTTTTTTTTTTTTTATACACTTTTACTCTACCATCCTCTACGGTACATCAAAATGATAGGGATTTATAGACACATCCCTACACTTGAGTTTTTATTACTCTAACACTAATTTGACCCGAATTGAAAAGATCAAAACACTTGAGTACATTATTATGCAAACAAAGGGAATTTGAGTTTAACGCTCTCTTCCTATATTTCATAAACTTTAACTTTTCCCATGAATCCCAATCATCCCAAAATCAGATACAAAGGATATGACTCGACTTAGCAACTCATGCAAGCAACCGATAATTGAACTAAGGGTTTTGGGTGATAACATAAATTTGCACTAAAAGTGAGTGCAATAAAGGTAGGCTAAGGCGATTTGGGTGTATATTCAAAGTGGGTGTAAACAATGCTCTTCATTGATATCCCGAAAACCGAAACATCACGAGAACCGCGAAAAGGATAGGCTCGAGGGTTAACTAGGGTATCGTGTACTAAAGATGAGTACAACGCAGGGTGCGGGGAATTACTCAACCGATATGGAAGAAGTAATTATATTACGTGTATCAAACAAGGGTTTATCCTAATGCCTCTTATCATTTAGTTATTCCTAACTACACAAGTGTAGTCTCACTAGCGATCTCGAATGCATCACAAAACAAGTTCTAGAATCTAATATACTACCGGTTCACACTCTAAGCATTAAAGATGAATGCTTTAATTCCTACTAATCTAAGGGCGATCCTCACATTTTGGGTGGAATTTAGGTGGTAAGGTTTTTTGTGCTAGTCATGCAACTTCCTATCCATGAGACGCTTTTGTTAAGACTAATGGCCCACTTTATACGCCATGAAAAATTTTAAATTTGGCTAAAATTACCCTAACCTACATTTTCTCATGGTTTATTACACAAATACACTGACAAAGCAAATAGTCAAGGATAAGCATAGTTTCAAAGTTCCTGCTTTATTTTCCTCCCTACATTTAAACCGAACATTGTCCCCAATGTTCCCGAAAGTATCAAAGTTATGATAATAGAAGGTAATTAAAACGAAAGAAACTAATACTCCCCGATTAGCTCGGTAGATCCGTAAAAGTGGTGGTTAAATCTTTCCAAGAAGAGTTTTGCGTGAAAGGCTCCTTCCAAACTTGTGTAACTTCTTCTTGACAAACTAAACCCGCACACTAGAAGAAAACAAACGAAACCTTCGCAGAAATCGGCGGTAATAATATACATAAGACTCGATTTAAACTAGGATATAATGCTTGTGGAATGGATGTTTACGTAATTTGTTTTGAAAGTTAAGATCCGAAAATTCCAAAATTTTACAAGTAGCTCGTAAAACGAGAAAAGTAAGTCGATGTTTTTATTCCTTCCGACGCCAGTTGCAATCTCGACGCCAAAGTTATCCCGACAAAACCGGTCTCATGATTTTCTCGAAAAATTTCGAAAATTTACATCTTTAGAATCGAAAACTTCGCAAAACATCCATTATGACTCGATACAAGCATTTGACTCGAACAAACAAACATATATATCTTTTAGTTAATTGTTATTCTCATGTTCACGCTTTTATGAAAACGTGTAATCCTCCCTACACTTATCCTTTATGTAAAATACCTTTATATGTAATTAAGACGAGGTTAAAACAAAATAAAGCATTTTACAAATTCAAACATGAGGACAAACAATTAATAAAAGATATATGACACTAACAAGCAAACAATTAAGCATGGGTTGCCTCCCACGAAGCGCTTTTCTTTATTTAAGAGTCTTGTAGCTAGACTCGTAGTCCTACTCCTACGCTTTTGCATCACCGCCTCTTGACGGTCTCTATCTGGGGTTCCATGTTGTAGAAGTGTCCCATGATACTCCTTTCTAAGAGTTCACCCTCCCCACTCGGTCCTATATTTCGTCCTAAATTCAAACAATCTTTATAGAACCCAAAAGCTTAGCCATAACATAATCTACTCCTTTCCCTATCCTCATCATTCCTCGTAATAGACCGACAGCTTAAGTTCCTTTTCATCATTGGAGAGTGATGAAAACTTCTCAATCTTAAACGGCATTTGGTAGGCTACGCCGCCGGTCTCATCCTTGAATCGCACTACTCCTAACGATGGGTCATAGGTCATCCTGCTTTCTACGAAAGGTTTTCCTAGAATAACGGGACAAGCTAGGTCTATGGTCGTGCTAATATCTTCCACAATTATGAAGTCCGTAGGAATGTGAAACTACCTACATAGACGGGCAATCCCTTAACTCTACCAAGAAAATTACACTTATCACTAGGATTATCGAGGTCTTGCCTAGTCGGATAGGCTTCTTCATTATCCAATTGTAATAGGTGCTAGTCATTATGTTAATTGGGATTTACGATCAATGTAAGCCTTTGCCACAAAAAGGTGTCCTATGCAACATGGTATGTTAAGATTCCAAGGGTTCCCAAACTTGATTCTAGGGCTTTTCCTAACATACATGTGACGGAGGTCACGCACTAAGTGAGGGTGGCGGATAATTCTCTTCCGTAGGAAATTTGTTGAAATAGTCATTGTCTACTTCATCTTCTTCCTCGGTGTTTCATCTTCAACAAATGTTTGGTCTTCTTCGCATCCGCTTCATCCGGTTCCACTAAGGCGATGGCATTGACGAATCGGACGTGCTTAATAAGCTTGCTTGGATCCTTAATTTCTACACCGAGGCTCGGGAGTCGAGATAGCACTAACCTTCCTATCACTATTTATGGCTTTCAACAGTTGTCTATCTTCCTATCCATCTCGGCTTGTTGATGGTTAAAGTGGTCCGAGAGCTTAGCCATTTGGGTTTCTTGGGACGCAACTATGTTTTGCAACATCCCTTCAATACTGCTGGTTAGGACCGCTAGGTGGGGCCACGAAATCATTGAGGTGAATTTTGGTTTGTCCCCAAGAAAGTCGGGCTTGTTTTTCCATGCCTCCCGGTTTCATTGAAATTCCTAGGTCCCGGGCTAGGAATCTTCCTCCTGCTCCATTATTACGCGAGGATGCGATTCAACGGAAGCATGTTCGGGGATAGGTGCTAGCGCGCGTGTTATGAGGATCACAAACGGCTCGCACGAAGAGGAAACTTTGTTTATATGGCGCGAGGACTTAGGATTCTCGTAGGAACTCATGAGGAATTTGACTTGATCTTCAAGTTCGATCATCCCACGGTCGGGAGGAGGCAAGGAGATTGCCTTGACGGTTTTGGGAAGTTCACGGGGTCATCCCAACTTTCGCTGTCATAGAGGGCAAGGTCCTCTATTATTTCCCATGATTCTTCCGCGTGAGATCACTAAGTTTTCCACCGCCGCTGGTCAATGGATCGCTTAGTGGGAAAGTTGACATGATCATAAAAGATTTGGACTGGAGCCAAAGATCAATGCCGTGATGAGGACTTTATGAAGTAAGTCCTTGAATCGGGTCCATGCTTCAGAGAGATTCACCTTGACGTTGTTGGAACATCAAGATGTCATTCCTAAGCTTAGTGGTTCTCCCGGGGAAAAATCGAGCAAGGAAGCGAGAAGTAAGATCATCCCAACTTGAGATGGAGCCATGGAAGTCGCCAAGCCAATTACTAGCTTGGTCCCGTAGAGAGAATTGGAAGAGACGCAAGCGCGGGTCTCCCGAGTAGTAGCATCAAGGTCGATGGAATCGACAATTTTGAGGAAATCCTCGATGTCGATTTGGATCTTCTAACGAAGTCCATGGAATGCACATCCGCTTTGCACCAACCGGATGGTGCCGGATCGCAGGCCGTAGTTTGGGCTTGGTCGGAAGCTCAATGGTGTTCCTATAACCCAGGTGGTTTGGTCTCGAGTACTCACCAAGAGTACGGGCTCTTGGCGGGTCGCTTGCGCGGGTTGATGAGTGGTGGTTGGTTGTCACCTTCCATGGTGAAAAGTGATGGGTGTTACGAACAAAGGTCACGAAGAAGGGGATAGACTAAGAGAAAGCTAAAAATGAGAAAAATTTACTTGATAGGAATCACAAAGAAACCTAAACGAGGTGGACTACTAACTAGCTATTCTATTCCCCAAGCAATGCGCCTAAAACTTGATAACGCCACACGCCGCTCGGGGTCAAGGAAACTTCCTTTCTTCGAGCAAGTTTTATAACACCCCAGGCAAAGGAACCTAATCGCTGTAGTGTAGTAATTAGGTAAGCCACGGTATTGATATCGCTCTCTGGGAATAGGAATGCTAGTGAGAAGTTACTACGCTAAGGTTGAGGTCGAGGAAGATTATTTTGTATTTTTATATTTTGTAGAAATGGAAAAGGTACTAATCTCGGTATTGATTGGGGGTTGGTATTGCTACCGATTACTCTACTATTATCTAATTATCTAAGCTAAGGTTGTGATAGTCTATGTCTAATTGATGTGTACTGTATGATAGTTTAAAGATGTGTTTACTTAGGTTTTACTACTCCTTAATTATCTCCTATTGATGGTTGATTTGTCACGCCCTTATTCCTAGTCATGCAGGATTCTAAGGCTATAGGGCGCTTATTTCCTAACTCTTTGAAATTACCAAAGGGTCTTGTTTACAAATCCTCTAGTGATTTATAGACGCCACTCTACTTGGTTGTCCTTGAATACTTTATCCTACAATTACCTAGATAATTATATTCTAAAGTTCACAAAGAAATTTCAAGCATTATACACAACGAATAATCTAGCGACTCTAGATCATTAGTCAACTAAGATAAGTATCAACCAATCAATATTCAATAATTAAGTTTCATATTCCTAAGCAAACACACAAATAAATTAGCTTGACATGGAGAACATGCAAGCATACACACAAATAATCAAAGACATAATTAAATTAATGAAGTAAATACTTATCTTGATGTATAATAGGTTTAGAACCCTAAAATACCGCACAAGAAAGCCTTGGTTCGGTTTTAGGTTTTACCCAAAAGACTACACACAAAACCGAAAAATTCGGATTCTATATATAAGATTACATCCGCGACGGCCACCTTATGTTTCGTGACGCCGCCGTGTCGCCGCCATTAGGGTTTCGCCTTGGCCACGTAACTTTGCGACGGCGCCACCTTATGACCGTGACGCCGCCCCTTCACCGACGCCGCCTTGGTCGCATCTAGGCCGCCCGAGTAACGACGGCCTACCCTTTAGAACCCGACGCCGCCCTTGAAAACATGCAATTTCGCTCGACCCGTCAGCAGGGTTCCTTCCCGACGGCGTCAGCAGATATGCAAAGTGACGCCGCGCTTTATGTTTCAAAGCAGCTTTGAGTGTCTCGATTCGACTTTGGCCATTTTCTTCAGATATTCGCGCTTTTCGTCCAAATAAGCATCATTCCAAAGATTTTGCCTTCAAGAGACCTAAAAGTGAAAAGGAACGATATTAAGCAATAACGGATATGTATGATCGAATAAGGGCTTAAATGACCCTTAAAAGGTACCTTTAAAACCTTATCAATTTTTTGAGTCAAATCGCTACCTTAAATTAACAAATAAGTCGCTAATCTTTTATCAAAACAAGTCGCTACTTCTTTCAAAAACTCACAAGTCGCTACTTATAAATATAAGTCGCTAACATTTTTGCTTAGCTTATTTCTGGTCACCAAGTCGCTACAACAGCATAACTCGCCACGACTTGTAAATACAAGTCGCTAGGCCTATTGCTTATACAACTCGCCACACATTTTCAGAACAAGTCGCTAAAGTAATATCACCTAACTCGCTAAAACCAGATACAAAGAATCTGGACGACTTGTCAAGACAAGTCGCCATGAAGAAACGACCAACTTGCTACGAAGAATGACCCAAAAAAAACAGCATAAAACTGCTTTATTTTGACTGTTTGACCAAAGTACGACCACCTAGTTTCACAGTTTTGGTAACCTCATTCACTCGAGCAACATGAAGGACTGAAAACCATATTAGACCATAAAAAATATTAGACCCAAACCAGTCAATAACTTGTAGGACAGAAAACCATCTTTGACCAAAAGTATACCATAACTTGTTACAAAACTGTTTGGACATGTTTGACACAAAACAAGGGTAAACAATGATAGGACCATATGATAATATTGTTTAACACAAAATAAGACATAAGTATCAAGACAAAAACAATTTTACACAGTTGAAACAAGGTTCGAACCACATACAAATCATCAAAACACAACAACCTTGGCTCTGGTACCAATTGTAGGATCGATATATTTATTGTGTTGATGATTCGGGTGGTCTTGGATGATCAAAATACATGTTTGCCATAGTTTAGAGAGAGAGAGAGAGATGGGTGTTCTTGGTAGAGACTTGGTATACAAAAGTGGAATATTAGATTATGAGCACCACCCTTCCATGGATGGAAGGGTATTTATACTTACGCACAACTCGACCTCCCATCGGCCGCGGATCGTGATACAATGGGTAAAGACCCGTCCTTCCTCCACGGTGTTACACTCACGCTAAACTAAACTAATAACTAACTAATAAACCGATAAATAACGAACTAACGACAAATCTACGAGCTAACTTATGCTAGACTATAATTGGGGACTGACACTTTAACATGGAATTTCCAATTCCTAACAAATGGTGTGATATTCCTCTTTTTCAAGTTTGTTCTTAGGATTCTTTCAATGATTGGAACATCTCTCGCATGCTTCTAAAGAGAAAACACAGTTCTATGTTATTACTACTTCGGTTCTTTGGTGGCTTTGAGATTCCAAACAAATGCACTTTTAACTCTCAACCGCTGAGGAAAAGTGATCTCTCGATAATGTTCGCTTTCTTTCATTTTCGCGGCTTCACAATAGGGGCCATATGAAGTTATCTTGGAATGATTGGCTTATGTTTTCCTTTCGATCGCCGCATTGGTAATGGTTAAAGTCGCTTTGTTTTTTCCCTGTCGGTGTTCAAATTACACCGATGGTGTTCATGTACGCCAAGGTTTTTTGTTTGGCGCCTTCGTTGGATCGAGGATTGTTTTTCTTTCTATCCTTTCTGGACTTGTTTGGGGTTTCATCAAAACCATCCCGAGTGAAAACGGTGGATCGGCCTCCGGGATGGGGGGTTTTTCTTCTACCGAAGTGAAAACCGATCCGTCGGCCTTCGTGTCAAAAGTTTTTTCATCCCTTTTGTCTCCCTCGCAGTTAAAGTCTCGGGATTTTACTATTTTCCTATATTATGTACTTCTTTTAACTGACTCTTTTGTTTTCTGAGTTTCTAGCGCCTTGCTAATCTCTTTTTATTAATTCCATCTTTGCCGTTCAAAAAAAAAAAAGGCATTAGTGAAGGATGCCAAAAGGGTCAAGTCGAAGGCATTAGTGAAAGGTGTCAAAAAGATCATGTCAAAGGCATTAGTGAAATATGCTAAGGGTGTACATTTGATATTGTGCATCGATGTACAAATAGAGATAGGTTGTGTTCACGGATATTGATATCCTGATGATGTTTGTAATAAGGAGTGGGTCTCCTCGGGATAGGTGTTGTGTAGTGTTGGGTAGTAGTTCCTCCTTCAGTAATGGAACCCCAGATTCAGCCTTGATCGGATAAAGTGTAGGCGACGCCAGTGATAGGTGTGGTTCTACCGTGGAAGAACCGTGTTCAGCCTTGTACCGGAAAAAGAGTAGGCGACATCGTGAACGCTTCTCCATAAGGAGTTGTCTTGTGTAGTGCTAATGAACTCGAAAGAGTGACTCGTGGGAGTGAGAGAACGGGCGTATCCTTGTAGAAATGAGCAACTATTAACACTCGTGTCGCGATTTTGTTTTTACTCCTTACTTTTGCATTATATCTTTACATATATATCTATCAATATCCAACATACATATCTAAATAGATCGACATGTTTCGATCTAAATATTTTAAAATAAAGTTTTAATCAAGAAACTATTCAACCTCCCTTGAGTTGAAACCATTTATGCAAAGTGAATAAAACAACTTAAGAAAACTCTAATAAAATAATTTTTAACCAATACCTGGCTAGATCTAATTTATATTATGAAAATTCATAGAACCCATGATATAATTGAATTGATGTGAAAATTTAAATATTATTAAAATTATTGCAAATTGAATTTTGCTATAGAAAAATATATAAATTTACCTAGTAAAAGAAACTTGAATCGATAAAGATTATGTGCTGTATTAAATACAGGTAATAAAATGACATGGTTTGGCTTCATCCCCGGTTTCGTCTATTTTGGCTTGTAATCTGTGTTTTTTTTCTCGGGGTCCTTCTCTTTAACCGTCTTGTTTAGAGAGGGGGAATACCGTTTGATATGACGTGTTCGCGAAAATACGACGCAGCACTAAAACTTTTAATCGTAATATAATATAGTTTAAGATGCTAAATAAATAAGACTAAAAATATATTTTAATGAACCCAGTCATTTACGATGATTCGAAAAATCGATGATTTTCTTAAAATTAACACTAAATCGAAAATTTATAGGTGTCACGCACCCACTTGCATCTCTTCCCAGCCCGTCCCCCCGCTTGTTTGTATCGTTTTGTTTGTGATTTTAATATATTGTTGCCTTTCAAAAATAAAATAAAATGACATGGTTTACTTATACTATCATGAATTGGACAATATTTTTTATGCCGCTGCATTTTGGCAAATATTTTTTTTAAATACTATAAGTTGGTTAAAAACTCGTTGTACGATATTAAGATTTTGCATTATTGAAGTCATAAAAATATTTCAGCATTATTCTGGTTCGTTGGATTTCATTATCAAAACATTATTGTAGTATCAAATTACATGTGGTTTAGTCAACTATCTTAGATACAAATGATTAAATTATTATGCCACGAGCTGTAATAGAGACGAGAAAGACAACTATGTATTATTTTCATTTCTTTATGACAAGTTCAAATAATTAAAACCTCGTGCATCTCGTTAATAGTGAGATTCAAACTACTCCGTATATTAATGAAAGTCACGTTCAGATCGATGTCATTTGGAATAAACGACGAAACGCACTTACAGGAACGTTGAAATTTCAAGCTCCTAAAAATCTAAGAAAGCGGATCTAATAAAAGTTTAATTTTTTAAAGCCTAAAAAATTTTCCGAGCCGCCAGATAAAAAGATAAGGTTTTATGATTTAAGGATATCTTCGTTAAAAATGTTCATTTGGTTCGGTTATTCGGTTTGTTCGGTTTGTTTTGCCTCGGTTTGTTCGGTTAAATTTTTTTCGAGATAACCGAAAACCGAACCGAAACCGAAAACTAACCTCAACCGAACCGAAACCAAAACCGAACCCCAATAAGTTTAAAACCGAACCGAATAACCGAACTTTTATTTTATTTTATTTTATTTATTTTTATAATTTTTCATTTATTTATATGTATTTTTGAAAAAAAATAATTTTCAAGCTTAAAAATATTATATATATATCATAAAGAGTTTTAATATATTTTTAATATAAATATATAAAAAATATATATATTATTTAATTTCGGTTTTCGGTTCGGCTTTGGCCGGGATGGCTAAAACCATAATCGATCCATAAACCGAACTTTATTTCGGTTCGGTTCGGTTTTGCAATTTCGGTTCGTTACTTAGTTCGGTTCGGTTATTTTCGCCTTCGGTTCGATTTCGGTTTTGGTTTATCTTGATATTACCCAACCCATGAACACCCCTAATCTTCACAAATAATTTCATTCACTCAATCAACACGCCGAACAAATTCACTATCCTTACTTAATTTTGCAAAGGACAACTTATTTACACCCTCTATTTTTACAAATGAGAGCTCCCTTACATTTTTGCTTTTTCGATTTTTTTTTTTTTTTTTTTTTTTTTTTAATTTTAATAAAAAACTATTAACCCTAAGTCAAACGTTTAAAACGTGAATACTAAACAAAAGTTCGATAAAAACCGCACAGATTAAAAAAACGAGACAAGGAATAAAAGACAACTCAACACAACCCTTTGCAAAGGACAAAACAAAGGAAGTGATTTTTACTCCCACAATCGATTGATACACTCAAATTACGAAGATTCGACAATTATACCTTCATATCATTTTTACTTATTTTCATTCTCAGAAGAATATATATGTCAAAACACCGATAATTTAAGTGATCAATTAATCATGAGAATATACAAATCACAGCCCAACAAAGGATGAAGAATTTTGAAAGTGAGACATCTAATATAAAAGGTATGATTTATCTGAAGAGCTCTTAAATTATGATAAAAGTTCATTTTTTACGAGTAATAAATAAACTATGGTTGATGAATACTCCTCGCTTTTAAAATTATATTCCCTATCGATTTTTTCTGTGATTTCTTTTACAACTTCGACCTTAAATATTTTTGTTTGTTATATAATTCTTGATAAAAAATATATGAATATATCGGTTTTAAACGATTTTATTGATATTCTTCATCAACTATCAGATAATACAAATAAAAATATTTAACAACAAATGAAAAGAAAGACCGAAAAAGTCAATAAGGGAATATAATTTTAGGACGTAGGTAGTATTATTTATCATATCTTTTTCGATGAACAAATCTTTGTGATTAGTTTGCAAAAGTTCTTTCATTTACGAACAAAATTTGAATGAACAGGTTGTTAAATCATGAATAAAATCGCAAAATTCCTCATTTAAGAGCAAGCTTTACATACCAAAAGCTTCAATTTTTTAGCAATGTTTCGTAATAAATTTTAATATTCTTTTTTGATTAACAAATTATGTGATAAACAAGTTATTCTTCCAAAAAAATGTTAACAAATAAAGTGTTTGTTTATAATAATGTCTATAAGGTGGTTTGATGAAATGTCCCAATAAATTTTTTTGGTAAGATACCAATCGCAACTTTTTGGTCTCGTGAAAAATTAATTCAATCAAATTGGGTTTTGAGGTTGCTAAAGATGAAAAGATTGTTAACGGTGAAGAAGAAGTAAAAATGAATAACATTTTTAAGAAGATGAAGATCGAATGCGAGATAGATTGGCAACAATGGCATTTGATACGTTGAAATGTCGTGTATAAACTTAAGTGTTGGATATGCCTGAGTACAAGTCTATTGGAGTAACTTAGAGAGAAGGCTACCAGAATGAAATTGTATATTACGAGTAGTTGGGTGTTCTTTGTTGTATTTGTATTTTTTTTTTTCACCAATTGGCATAATTCTATTGTTTAAGCCAATTGTTTAGTTGTATCAATTAGATGATTTTTTATTTGGTTACTATTATTTTAGTGCTTATCAATGAATTAATTTTCATTATTTATTTAGTTTGATCAAAGGCCGAAGATTAACTTAAGATTTAATAGATAAACTTAAGTTTTTATTTTTTTTCCTTGCTTTTTTGTCTTTCTTTTTTATTTATATTTTCTTTTTGTCTTTTTATTTTTTTTAAATTACGTTTTTTTTAATTAATGTTTTTTTTTTTCACGTTCTTTTTTTGAAAATTCACGTTATTCATTTTTTTAATTTGCGTTTTTCGCGCTTCATACATTTTTGTCTGCTTACACGTCATCCGCTTTCATATATGTTTTACGCTTTCACACGTCATCCGCTTTCATACATATTCGTCCGCTTTCTAACGCTTTTGTTCGCTTTCACACGTCGTCCGCTTTTAAATGTTTTCACCGTTAAACGCTTCAAAATATCACAAGTGATATTCTGAATATCACAAGTAATATCCTGTGATATTCAGAATATCACAAGTGATATTCTGAATATGATATTAAGAATATATATATGCAATTATGAGTTTTTGTTGGATATATGTGACAATTTTAATGCTTTGGACGATATATACGCAATTATGAGTTTTGTTGGATATATATGAAAATTTTAAGGTTTGAATGATATATATGCAATTACGTGTTTTACGGATATATACGCAATTATTGTGCTTTGGAGTGATATATACGCAATTCCCTATTTTGTAACCCTAGCTCTCTAGTTTATAAAGAGAGGCAGAGAATAGATTATAGGTAGGTCAAGCAAGATGTAAACACCAAAGTGTGTGTTCCTAAGCGTATTACCAGTAAACGCCTGGTTTGTTAGTTTATCATGGTGAATATAGAAAACCTTGAAGTAACTTTGATTCTTGTTCTTATTATTTCGCTGTGCAAATCATTGTTACTATATCATAGATGGGCTTAAACGATCTTTCACATAGACCAAGTTTAAGGTTCATGCATTGAATTCTTGTAAGATATGCCTTAAAGGTTGTAATATAAAATGAATAAAGTTAAGTTTTCGTGCTTCAAAGACTTGTACACTCGCTTTAAGGTTTATGATTTAATTACGTAAAATTATAATTATAATAAATTAAGGTTTCATGAAAATTTAATAAATAGCAAACGCTAGTTTGAACGCTTAATAATCGTATGTTAACGAAATAAAGCCAGAATAAAAGTTGAAAACTTTTATACTGACATATAAGAAAGTTTTTTTCAAATAAACATAAAGACGCTTGATGCTTGTGATGCGTGTGAGCATGATTATTGTATTACATCACATTAGTTTAATTTAATAAAAAGCAAAATTTACTGATTGTTACATATACTCTCGACATGTGATTATAGGTTGATCTCTTCCATCATTCTATTGTTACTTTTTTAAAGTAAAGAAGTTATGCGGTTACAACCTTACTTTGTTGCAATCTTGTCGGGTTACATCTCACAACCGTCACTATCTCTATTCAGCACCGGGCTAATGCTCGATGCACGTGTTTTGTTTTCTGGATGATTAACTGACACCACATCTGCATAACCAAGCTTTTATGTTTTTTTGTTTTCTTCCTACTACAAAATTATCTAGAGTCTTAATAACCACGGCGTCCACAACCTCTTTGTTGCCGTTTTATCTTTCCAAGTATTATGGAGCTATTGATCGAAGCAAAAAGTTATGTGTTCCATTTTGTTATGTACGTGATTAAATACCATAATGATAATTGACCTAGAAATACAATCATATAGAGCAATGATCACGTGTCAAATTTAATCTTGATGTTCCTAGGATTTATTACACCTAATTATAGGTCCAAAAGTAAATTTTCCCCTACCTAACTAAAGACAAAAGACAAAAGACAAAAGTATGTAAGTGACTTTGAAATCTAAACGGTGTAAACCTTTATTCAAAAACGGGTTTTTCTGACTTATAAACTTTAAATGTAAACGCACAAGTTAAGCATATTAAAAGTACACGGGGATTTTATAAAAATACAATTATTTGTATTTGTATGTAAATTCGTGTATACTTTTTATGTGAATCTTTGTGTATTTTTTCGTGGTTTTTTAAGAACTTTTGGTATGCATAACTTGTGACTTTAAAACACAAGTTATAAAAATTCTTAAGAAAAAAAAAAAAATAATAAATAAATAAATGAAGTACACACTGTGTAATCACAAAATCCAACAACCAAATATTTAATAACATCCTTCAATGTCTTTAAATACATGACAATAACCTCTATTCTGAATGCTCTTTGTACATATACACCTAGACGGAAGAGAGAAACCATCTTGAGAAACAAAAATAAAAGATCTAAGAAATTTAATTCTTTTGAGCTTTCTTTAAGTTGCTTTTTTTCTTTTTCTTCATACTATACCGCTATGGAACAGGAGAGACTTAATCTCTTGCAACAAGCTTTTAAGGGTTTTCTAATGTGTTTAGGGTTAGAGAGTGGAGGGGGGGAAAATGTTGCTAACAACGGAGAGACTGTGAATACCACTCCAGCATCACAACCTCTTAATCAGGAAGCATCTAGGAGTTATGATCCCGAACCCTCGTCATATGATACACCAATCATTGATCCACTAGTTGAAGTTCTTTCCTCACCTGTAAGTAACATTCATTGCAGTATTTTTGTTAACTATATATAGCGTGTGTTTGTCATGAACACATGCAATTTGCAATCCACGTACTATGTTTTATTGAAGATTATACACTTGTATTTGTTTTCTTTTGGGAAAAACTCCGAGGCAAAAAAATTTGTCTGAATATCAGTAATTCGTCAATGGATGATGTTGATGTTAGCGTTTTACGTCTTCTATACTACTATATAACGATTTAAGTTGTAGCTCCACAAAAATTAAGATAAGGAGCTTCAATAATCATTGAATTGACATGTGTCACTTCTCTAACTAAAAAATAACAAAAGAGAGTGAGTTTAACAAATTAAAATAAGAGCTTAATAATTGGAAATGACATACGTCACTTCTTAACTAATTAATCACCTTTATTTTTAAATTTAAATATCTTTTAATTGCTTAATTTTTTATGATCTAATTTCACCATATTTTTAAAATTTTTATGCATTTTAATTCAACATCCATTTTGATATATTTTTATGAGTTTTTAGTTTTTACATTTTTAATAAGTTTATTTTATTTTGATTCAAATTTTTATAACTTTAACCTTTATTTCAATCAATACAAACTTTATTTATCAAAATCATTTACTTTTGGAGAAGTGTTTGAAGGTAAGAGATTGTGGGCGTCTTTTTATACGCGAATAATGACGTCACGGAAAGATCACGGAAAACCTAAGGCTACCCATTAATAATGCCTCAACCTATTGGGTTGGAGGAGGTCAGAGGGTTGGCATTGTTGTGAGATGAGGGTTGGAGGAGGTTGAAGGGATGACATTGAGGTGCCAACCTATTCGAGATGAGGTTAAGTGTTTATTTTGTATGTGTGTTGTGTGTATTTTATTATTTGTGTTATTTTCATGTGATGTTTTTTTGTAGGTTGACTTATCGCGCTTAAAGGGTTGTGTGTAGGTCGTATGGAGAAAACCGATGCTATGAAAAATAAGGTCATTAAGGGTTGTTATTGGGTAGCCTAAACAAACACATACAACTAATAGATATACATTTGGAGTGTTGAAACGAATTCACTAAGCGGGTAGAATCATGCGAGAGTTGGGTTAGAATTCATTTACTATATTTATTATATAACTATATTTATCGCCATGTGATCCAACTGGCTTTTATTAAATGGGTTTTCTAACATGTGGGTCCAAACGTCCTTTTCATGGCCCATTGTCTTTTAATAATATTACGCTACTGTCGAAATGACGTGTTAAAACCCTTATTAAATTAATCATATATAGCTATTAATAATTTGCATTTATTCTAATTCTAATTGAGAAAATATATATTATATTAACCAATCACATCACATGATTATCACATCACATGATTTTGTTTACATGGCAAAATCAATCTCTTCTATTGGCCCAAACTTTTTTTCAATAAGAATGAATTGACAAAATTACTTCGAAATGATGTAATTCTTTTATTATATAAAAGATATATATCTAATTATTAAAAGATATATATCTAATTTGTACCTAAACATATATAAATACTGAATATGTTTCCTGTACCTGAGGCGAAATTTTAAACTCAAATTATTTCCAATATCTAATTCCATGTATGAGTATCTTTATGGCACCAAATCTCACAAAATAAATAATTTTGTATGTAGATCTCCATATTTAAATTTAAACATATATGTCGATCTTCAACTTTATATTTTATTTTAGAAGATGTTTGTACAAAAACTATATTAGCTGTTTCATTAGTAATTTAGCATTAATAGCAGTGAAGCAGTAAATCCCAACTTAGAGTTTTTGTAACATGTGTTCTCAAGCACATGTTAAGCTATTTTAATCAAACTCATACCCTTTTTCTTATTAAAAAAACTAAAAAATAAAAATACAATCAGTATACATTAGTTAATCTTTGAATTAAACTTACAGATTATTTAACTATATATTATTTGACTAATAAATAAAAGTCTAATTTTGTATCCAATAAAACTCTATTAACAATAATGGTACTGAAAGTGAAAACTATAGTGACAAAACATTTCACATGTACATGATAATTAATTGCTGAAAAATATTTTGGAAAGAATAAAAAGGAAAAACTAATTTTTAATTTACAATCATTTTATGAAGAAAAAAAATAAGTTAGTCGTCGTTTCATACAGTTGAATTTATATTCTTTCATATTCATGTATAGTAAAGGTTGATTTGTTTAATCGTTCTTGGTTAGATTATGCATGCTATCTTTTTACTTCAAATGTATAATATGATCTTAATGAATATAACTGGTTTCGATCAGATTGATAGTTCTGCAGTGACTTCAAGGGACATTAGCTACAATGGCGGTGATACCAAATTAGTGACTATAGATGAAATTATCAACACAGCAGGAGGAACAACCGCGGAAGCACATTATGTTGAGCTTGATAGTGGTAAAAGTAATATGAGCCTCCTTACCACTCGTCTAATTAGTAGCGGTGGTGGCGGAAAATCAAATTAAAAAAGTGGAGAAACTGATCTTACAAATGATAAAATCGAACAAATCCGTCGATGGTTAATCACACCAGCTATTGTGTAAACTTGTAATGTTTTATTTTCACGTGTCAAGTGTATCATGTATGTGTCTGTTTATTTCGATGTTATTTTTTACGTAGGTTTGATTTGTTGTTAACTTGTTATGCAAGTCTTTCTTTTGATTTGTATATATTAATCTTGAATGTGAATCAATAAACAATTTTATTACCCTGTTAATTAATGTAATTAGAGTCCACTCATGGTTCGCATAGTAAGTAAGTCGCGTGGCCATTCGCTGGAACCGTTTAATTCCGATTAAAGTTAATGTGTTATTGCGGAGATTGAAGCTTAATAGGCTTCCATCGAGGGTTAACCTTGATCGAAAAGGTATTGATATTGGTTCCATCCTATGTCCCATTTGTACCGATGACATCGAATCTGTTAACCACATTTTCTTCAACTGCGGGTTGGCTCAAGATTTGTGGGGTTTATTGGCTAATTGGTGGGCGTTGGATATTCCTTTGTGTGCTAATATATCGGAGTGGTATGATTGGCTTGATTCTCCTTCCGTTCCGAGTAAGGTTCGTTTGGTTCTTGAAGGTGTGGGGGGGACCCTCTTGTGGTCTATTCGGAATTACCGCAATCACTTGCTTTTCACTAATCCTCCTCCTAAGAAGTCGATTATTTGAGACGCTATAGTTTCTCAATCTTATTTATGGATTTCATCTAGAAATCCTAAGTTTAAATGTAGTTGGGTTAGTTGGTTACAATATCCGTTAGCATCTTTATCTTCTTTGTAATCTCTTTCCTACCTTCTAGTTTTAATAAAAGCACTGCTCAAAAAAAAAAAAAAAAAAAAATGTAATTAGAGGCTACCATGTTAGTTAATGTAATTAGAGGCGGAGTAATCAAATAGGGTTATTAGTGAGATTGTTTAGCCACCTCCTAATAAGTAATAAGCCACTTCATGACTCAGTCAAGTTATTTTACATCTCCTTATTAACATTCTAAAAAATTAATCATGATTATACAAATTATTTTAGATGATAAATTAAAAAACATTAACTTCCACTTTTTTCATCCAATCCTTTTTAAATAAAGCCTATTTCACATCTCTTTTCTAAAAGTTACATCTCTTAAAACCGTTAACCGTTAACCTACACAAATTACACCAGCTTGACGAGCATTTAATTATCTTTCACTAAAGAGACATTTTCATATATTTTCGATATTTTTTTTCGGTGTAGTGTTTTTCTTAATATATCACATGTTATATAACATTATTATGTAAGTTCAAACACTTAATATGCTTTCGTAAAATGGGTATAAATACTTTTATAGAACTCCAAATGGCTTATCGTTTTTAACATTAAAACATATACATTGATTCGTGTAGGTTTAGGGTGGTGTGTATGGAGAAAATAATACAATATCAATATAAAAATAAACACAAGAATCGAATTGAAAACCTCTTAGGAAAAATGTTAGTCAATCAAATCCCGTGAGTGAGATATGTGATACCGGATAAGGATATCCGGGTCGTTTCCAAACGAGGTGTGAATGGGCAACGTCGTTTAAGGTTTGTTATTAAAATGTTCGATATTTCGGGTTTTTAAATTGATGTTATCTAAACTACGGGGAAAGGGAAGTAAATGGGAAGCAAGTAAAGGCACTAAATCTATGATGCAAAAGAATTACCACTAATTATGCAATTTTACGCTAATATGCAAATTACATATTTAAATGCGAATTAAATGCAAACTAATTCTAATTAACCTCTAAAAATGTTCTAAAGTTAATCTACAACTAAAAATGCAATTTGAAAATTAAATAAGATTTAAAACTAATTTTTATGATTTTTCAAGAATTTATTTGAATTAAAAACTAATTTCTAACTTTAAAAATAGATCTAAAATACTAAAAATTATGAAAACTAGTGAGAAAATTATAAAACTATTTTTTAAAAATCTAAATTAACTAAAAAGAATTTTCAAAACTGATTTTGTATTTTTCTGAATTGTTTTCTAATTTCTGTGAATTTAAAACTATTTAAAACTAATTAAATGGCTAAAAATTACTATTTAAACTAGGAAAAATATTTTTTATGCGTTTTTGATTTTTATTAATCTAGGAAAAATGAAATTATATTTGTTTGAGCTTTTTCTGATTTATTTGCAATAAAAGCTAATTAAAAAGTATTAAAAACTAATTTAAATGCAGAAAAATAGCTAGAGGCTACAGAAAATTATAAAAAATTCTAGAAAAGTCCTAAATATGATTATGATGCAATGAAAATTAACAAAAACTAGCTATGAATGCAGATTATGCAAGTTGTAAGCTAACTGATCTTAAAAAGCACTTATGAAATAAGCTAAAAACTACAATAGTGAACCAGAAGCTGCCAGGACATGCACTAAGCTAAAACTACTTGAAATCAACTTAATGCAACTAAATGTGAGCTCAGAATCCTAGCTTAAAAGCAAATGATCAAATTCCAAATCCTAATTAGCAAAATTCTAAACAGGTTCAATCCTCTACTTTGCAGCTTAAAAATAAGCTACTAAAAGACCTAGAAACTCTAATCCAGAAATCACAACCTCTAAAAGACCTGGAAAATTACTTATAAACCAAATTTTAGCTCTAGAAAATCTATAGTCAGCTTTCTAGAGGCTCTGCAAAAAGCCTGTACACACTCAGTATTAACTGAGTGTGTGCACAGGGTAAATAGGACCCATTTGAGCCACTGATTTGATGGCTTAAGAAAATTCACAAAATTCTTTTAAAAATATCTTATTAAAGACCATCAACCAAAGTTGTAAATCCCAGAGTTTCAATAATTTTGAACCAGAACTCACTGAATTAAAATTCAACAAAGTTTAACTGATAGACCTGATAAAGCACTTTTGACTTTTATTGCAGAAATTGAGTTTTGATTCACTTAAAACCAATGTTGCAAAAATCGTGAATCGGTAGTCGGCGGTCGACCACCCCGCAATGAGTAATCGGTCAAGTCGGGATTAATCGGTGATTAATCGGATTGGCATTTCCGCAGCTTTTTGGTATTTCGAGACCAAACTAAAAATCTTAACCGATTTCAAGCTCGCTATGTTTCCAAACCTCAATAAAGGCTCCAATTCTTATGCCCATTATGCGTTATAAGTGAAATATACGATCCCCAAATTAAGTATAATGCCTAAATTATTATTATTTTAAAATGACCGATTTGCCTGATTCGGCCGATTTTTGATCGCTTAGTGTTGATTTTTATCCTAGGCCGATTTTTCGACCGATTTTTAAAAATCGACAAGGTACTCGGCCGATTAACGATTAATCGGCCGAGTTGACCGATTTTTGAAACATTGCTTAAAACAGATTTGAAATGATGTTTTATGATGAGATAAGAACAAATTATGTTATCCTATATGAATTAATACCTAAAATGCAAACTATGCTAATCTAAATTCAACTGATGTGAAGATTAGAACAGATTGAAAATGATTTTGACCTTGGAGTGTATGTAGATGCAAAATAATGCTTAATATGACTTAATTGAACCTAAAGTAAACTCAAGTAACCAAGCTTAACCTCTGAACAAGCTTCTAACACAGATCTCTTCACAATATCAAACACACCTTAAGATACTGATATGCATATAATCAAACACAATTAACAACCTAAGCCTATGCAATCCTAAACACCAATTCAGAATACTCAATTACACCTAGATGATGCAGATAAAACAATAATTCAACACTAAAACCTACTTGATCTAATTATGTAGATTAGTCACAGAAGCATGTAGATTAAGAAACTATTGATAGCAATTGATCTAGAACAAAACAACAATATAAACTAACAATATTATGCTAACTGCACTATACTAAACAATATCTAAACAATTACTAATATTCTATACTACAGATTAAAGTTAAGAAGGAACTTAAACTTACAAGTGGTCCAACCACTATGGTTTGCACTTGAGATCAAAGATACCCAATCCTAAATCTATTATCAACACCAAATTCAACCCATATCCAGATCAAAAATCAGCAAATCAAACCAGATCAAACCAAACCTCTGCATAGTTGACTTTTATTGACTATTTTATAATTTGATTGTAGATCTGGGTATGGAACTAAATAAGCTCTAAATAAGCTATAGAAAAGCTTATCAGAACTTATAATATCATAAACTTGAACTAAACTCAAACTTAGATCAGATTTAAACTATTTTTTATTTTTAGAGTATTTTTCCTATTTTTTTTGTGATTTTTATTTAGAAAGATTTATAAGGTGAAATGATTTGAAATAAGCTAAATGATCAAACAATAATGATATTAAGCCATTAAAATCATAAAAACGGAGATTAAAAGTAAAATACGAATTAAAGCTAAAAATCTATTTTATTAATGAAATTTGAGTACAAAGGGAAATTCAAATACAGTAATTAAATTCAAACATTAAGAACAATTTGAACTAATACACTACTACTCAGAAAACTACATGGCTACAATAGTGAAATCAAAGGGCCTTTTATAGGAGAGCCAATGGCTTGGAAGGATTTGGAAATCACCACTTGTGCTTCTTTTGAGCTCGTCTCAACCATTAGATCATATCCCCATGTCATCCAATTCATCACGACCCTAGGATCAAAATCTCCACGTAGCTACAACCAAGCAGATGCTAGGAAGGGACATAGATTGCCAACCTGGCATTCTCATTGTGTCAGGTGGTGTCAGAAAGTACGAGATTACCCTTTAATTGCATCAATTTTAGTTAATTTAGGTGAGGGCATATTAGGGTTCTAGCAGTTTTCTGGGTAAAAGAATTGGGGGTGAATTTTGGGTGGCGGGTAAAGTAAATTGTTAGTTTACTCGTTTGACTTTAGTTGACCATGGGAAAAGGGTTATTGAAAGGTTTGACCGGGTATGACTATTTGACCGGTTTTGACTGGTATAAGAAGTAGTTGACTTGGGCTTTTGGGCTTGGGGAATTATATGGGCCAAGGGTGATAATAGACTTGGATTTGGACGTACTTGTCTTGTGATCTGGATATGTTTCAAGGACTAAACATGTACAATGTGAATTTTCAAGGACCAATCCTGCCAATTCTGAAAAGTGCTTCCAAGGGCTACTCTTGTAAATTCCAAATAATCCAAGGACTGATCTTGCCAAATCTGAAACATTAGGGGAATTTTCTGACAATTGCTGAAACTTGAAGGACTGATTCTGCCAATTCTTTAAAGTTGATCCAATCTTTCATAAATCATCCTTTCAGCATCAAAATCTTCACAAATACTAATTTCTGATTTCCCGGCTCAGCTTTTGCACTCTTTTCCTTCTCGTGCTCGGGTTTTGTCTGATTTGTCTTTCTTTTATGTGTTTTGTCGATCATATCCGTACCTGCACATGCATAAACTCAAGAAACCAACAAATATTAGACATAAACAACTCTTTTCTGGTTATTTTGGGTCTTTTTTGATAAAGAAATGGTATGTGTTTTTGCACATACCATATATCCTTAACTTTCTAACCATGTATTACACATAGTTTTTAAACCTCCAAATCAATACAGTTTATTCATAAAAGTTGAAGAAAACAGAATAATTTTTTTGATACTTAAATCAACTTAATTTATCACATGTTATATAATATTAATCTGTAAGTTTAAACACTTAACATGATGTCGTGAAAAGAGCATAAGTATTTGTGTAAAACTTAAAATGATTAATCTTTTGGCGTTAAAAAATACACATTCTTAGCTTTCAAACCATATATCAAACATAATTCATTAACATCCAAATCAATATAGTTTATTTTATAGAAGTTGGAGGAATTTAAGGATTTTTTTTGAAAGTCAATCTCGCTTGACGTATCTCATGTGATATAACACTAATCTGTAAGTTCGAACATTCAATATGCTATTGTAAAATGAGCATAAGTATTAGTATATAACTTCAAAAGGCTCACCATTTTTTGATTGAAAAATACATGTTATTCTTATTTTCCAACCATATATCACACATGATATTTGAACATATAAATCAATATAGTTAATTCATAGAAGTTATTAAGAAATTGTGTTTGATATTTAGACTCATTTGATATATCACTTGTGATATAACGGTAGTATATAAGTTCCAATACTAAAAATGTTGTGGTAAAATAGGCATCATTATTTGTTTACAACCCTAAAAGATTTACTCCCTCCGTCCCATTTTATAAGTATGTGTTTGGAAAGTCAAAGTCTTTTTCCACATAATTTGACCGTAATTTTTTTTTCATATTATATAATACTTAATGAAAAGTATACCAATGAAAATACATTTAAAACACAAATAAATTTATATATTTTGTATCAAGTATTATATAACACGGAAAAAAATAATTACGGTCAAACTCTGAAGAAAAAGACTTTGACTTTTCAAATATGGACTTATAAAATGGGACGAAGGGAATACTATTTTTTGCACCTATGTCAATATCCTTCGAATCTAAAAATTAGTGTTATATTACATGTAATTTATTAAGTGTTTGAATATAAATAAAAATTATATATATTTTTTCAACTTTTATAAATAAACTGTAATAATTTGAAAGTTCAAAAATTATGTGTTATATTACATGTAATTTATTAAGTGTTTGAATATAAATAAAAATTATATATATTTTTTCAACTTTTATAAATAAACTGTAATAATTTGAAAGTTCAAAAATTATGTGTGATATATGGTTTGAAAGTTAAGAATTTGAATTTTTAAATGCAAAAAACGGTAAATCATTTTGAGTTCTACAAAAATACTGCACCGAATAAAAAATATAAAAAAAACAACCAAAAAAAAATGTTTGTCGAAAGTATAAATGCTATTTATTGAAAGTTAACGGTTGACGGTTTTTGAGATATGTAATTTTTAAAAAAGATGGTAAAACTGAGCTTTAATTAAAAAAGAGAAGGTGAAAGTGAATGTTTTTTATTTTTTATTTTTTTTAATGTAAAATAATTTGGATGGTGGGAATTAGTCTTTAAGTATGTGATTTAAGATTATTTGAGGACAAAAGATCTTTTACATATCAAAGGATCAATCTTTACCATCTATCTTCCCTCCATTTTTATTTGATCTTATGGATGAGATTAACTCTAACAATTAAAAAAACCCATTTTCATTCTTTTTTTTCAAATATTTATATCTTTCAAACCATTAATCGTTAAGCGAGAAAAAAAAATATACCATTACGACAAGAATTTCTTTCTATAGATAGGCACTTTGATATACTTTCGACAATTTTTTTTTTTCGTATTTTTCACTTTTTTTTTTACATTTTTTTCGTTACCAAAATTTGCATGAAAAAAATCGCATGTGATTAAACACTAATTTGAATATCACATGTGATATTAGTGTTAAATCACATATGATAAATTTGAATATCACATGTGATATTAGTGTTAAATCACATACAATAAATTTGAATATCACATGTGATATTAACACACATATGATAATATATCATATGTGACTTAACACTAATATTACATGTGATATTTCATATCATATGTGATTTAACACTAAATATCACATGTGATATTTAAATTAGTGTTTAATCACATGTGATTTTTTCATACAAATCTCAGATTCCGAAAAAAACAAAAAAAAAGGAGAAAACGTGAAAAAAATGATATTTTTTTCTTTTTTCGAAATTATATATCAAAGTGACAGTTTATAGAAAGATAATTAAATGCTCGTCGCGATGGTGTAATTATTTTCGCTTAACTATTAACTGTTTAAAAGATATTTAAATTATAAAAAATATGTGTAATAATAAAATGCTTTTAATCTCAAACTTCTTTTTAGATGGAGGGTGGGGATAAGTCCTTTTGTATGTGAGAAAAGTTTGTATGTAAAATAACTCTCTTAACAAAACACCCCTATATATATATCTAAAAAATTGCATAAAACCTATTGTACTATGTGCAATAAAAACTTGTATGAAAGATATATTATGCAATGGGATGCAATTATATGGTATACTAGAAAAACAAAAAGATATCTAAATGAAACCATGATTTATGAGTACAAATTTCGAAAAATTGACTTAATTTGGAGGTAATAGATCAGATGTTTCAATAATTTGTTGTTGTATTGCATCGCGTGCATGAGGATTTGTAACATTCGTATATGTATGGTTATATGTATCCTATCGTTCTTCGGATCACAATTACGTACCTCTGGTTGATCAATTCCGGTGAATTTCATATCGGCGTACGGCATGCATGCATGATTTGTGATATTCGTTTCAATTAAACTTTCACACTTTCATTATCTTTTAATGATAAGCTAATGTCATTATGTATTAATTAGCCTAAGTTGATCCGGCATCATGTGAATCAATATAGAAAAAGTTGTTTGGAAATATAGCAAAATTGTCACTTCTCTAGTTCTATTTAGCCTTTTTGTTTTTGCTATGGCATGCCAAAACTTGGAAGTACAATATAAGGGGAAAAAATGAAACGTACGTTGGGTGAATAAAGTTAAGTTTGCTTTTCATATATTTATAGGCTAACTAAACATACTAAAAACACATTATTGTGGACCATGTCGACCGTATGTAACTATGAAAATGTTGGACTTTGTATCTATGAAAATGTTGGACCCATCCTTGATGTGAAGTAGTTATATGTATATAATCATACCTGTTTAGTAGCCAAATGCAGTTGCATTGTGATATTAGTTATCAAGCATGTTAAATTAAAACTTCTAGATTTGTGAAGTTGATGTTTTGAGAAAACATTGCTAAGTACTAAAACAATATAATCATTCGTGGAGTTACAGAAAGAAAACTCATTTTATATTTGAAAGTTTGATGCAGATACGTTTATGCCGATTGAAAGTTGTATGTTTTGGTTTTGAATGGATGAAGTTGTAGCTACATGTTGATGTGAGTCAGCTCTTAAGCATTCCCTGTGCAGATGGTGCGAAGTTGCATGTTTGTTTGATAAGAGCCTAATAGGGCATAGTAACCTCGATACCAAGAAATGGCAGATGAACACGAGCAGTGGTGTCTTGTGACTGGTGGAAGAGGGTTTGCAGCTAGGCATTTAGTGAATATGCTCATACGTTATGATATATATGCGGTTAGGATTACTGATCTGGGTCCTGATATTAAGCTCGAACCCCATGAGGAGAACGGAAGTCTTGGGAATGCGTTACGTTCAGGTCGTGCTCAATATGTATCCATGGATATTCGTAACAAGGCTCAAGTATATAAAGGTAACTTATACAAGAATATCTGTGTTGGTGTTGTAGTGGTGATGTGATTTGTGTTTTAAATTGGACTCTTTAAGTGATACAAGTACTTCCTTACCAAATAGGAAATCAACTCTTTTCTTATGACAGAAGAACGATATTACAGACGATATTTATTGTTTCTTTTCTGCTTTGACATTGTAAATTTTGCTCTTTACGCCTTTGCAGCTTGTGACGGGGTTGAAGTTGTTTTCATATGGCTGCTCCAGATTCCTCTAACAATAACCATCAACTGCATTATTCAGTCAATGTTCATGGTAAAACGCTTGCAATAGTTATAATCAGTTGATATCTAATTTAGAAACATTAATGGATAAGCAAATAAAATGTTCAAGATTTCCAAAATATTTGTTGTTTGATCTACAGGCACAAAAACATAATTGATGCTTGCACTGTGTTAAACGTGAAAAGGCTAATATATACTAGTTCCCCTAGCGTGGTGTTCAATGCGAGACATGGAATATATGATGGGCATGAAGCAATGCCATATCCTGCTAAGGTATATATACTGTGTTGATTTTTTCAGTGGCCTTAAAACCTATGCACGTTTAGAAATATATTGACCGTGTGTTATCTTACTGCCACCAATTTATTTAACATGCTGCACTCGTCCTATGTTAGAAAGGAAAATCATGATCACATTTTACTGTTTCAGCACAATGATTCATATTCTTCAACTAAAGCTGAAGGAGGCACTAGTTATCAAGGCAAATGGTATGAATGGACTTTTAACATGCTGCATTCGTCCGAGTAGTATTTTTGGTCCTGGAGATAAGTTGTTTGTTCCAACTTTAGTGGCTGCAGCGAGGCAGGAAAATCCAAGGTAATGGATTATGTTCCTCTATCAGTCTCAAATTATACTAAATATTTATGTATCTAAATATTGGAATGTGTACCAGTGTTGGGATGCATCAAATGTATTTGTGCTATATGAATGAATAGTTTTTGACCCTTTTTGTATATTCTGAATAATTTTCTTGCCTCAGTTCCAGCTGCATTTGTTAGACATATCTTATCAGATGCCATTGGACTGTTATACTGATAAATAAAGTGAAGATTAGCTGTATAAAATCATCTTGACACCATTAGTGACGGGCATCTGCACTTTTGAAGCTGCTAGTACAATAGTTATTTTAATCCTTTCAACTTGGTATATGTCAACTTTGGTTTCTAATTAACTAGCTAGATGTACATAAATGTTTTAAAGCTATTTTGGCATTATTTCTTAGATAATTGTATAACAAAATGGATACACTAACCATGATTGTCCTACTTAACTTATTCGCAATGTCGTACATACAGCTCTTGTTAGCTGAAAGTCCTTTGGTTTCATTTGGGAACATTCTAAATGTACATTTTATTTTAACTACCAGTTTATAATCGGGAACGGAAAGAACATGTATGATTTCACTTATGTCGAAAATGTGGCCCATGCCCATGTGTGTGCTGAAAGAGCTCTTGCATCTGGAGGTACTGTCTCAAAGAGAGCTGCAGGTGAGGTAATACACTATTACTTATTTTGCTTTTATTATAATGACTTTAGTGGAATATTTGATGTTTCCATATGGCCTTATTATGTAAATATTTTGGTATCAAAACATACATCAATTTCTTCTTGTTCGTCATATTATCAACCATTTTAGTTACATTTGCTTTGTGTCATTGGTGTTTGAGTTATGCTTAAAAACCAAATACAGTAGGCTACGTCAAACATGGAACAGTGTCATAGAATAGCAACGTTCTTATCTCAATGTTCCACATTAGTCACTGTAGAGTGTGATGTGCTGTCGCTAACCTAAATGTTTCATTCTTTTCTTTTCTGATAAATGTTCATGTCTTTTGCTTAATGCCTGTAAAGCAGTAAGGTGATTTCGCTATAACTATGGTATTTTTGTACTGATAAATATTATAGTAAAAGATTTTACTTTCTCTACTTCTGCTACACATAATTATCTATACTACTATATAAAGCATTTAAGTTGTGGGCTTAAAAAAAAATTAAGATAAGGAGTCTAATCGTCGAAATGACATATATTACTTCTCTAACTAAAAATAACAAAAGGGAGGCTTATAACAAACTAAAATAAGGAGTCCGATAATAATGGTGCATACGCCACTTCTTAACTAATTAATCACCTTTATTTTTAAATTTAAATATCTTTTAATTGCTTAATTTTTTATGATCTAATTTCATCATATTTTTAAAATTTTGTGCTCTTTAATTCAACATCCATTTTGATATATTTTTATGAGTTTTTAATTTTTACATTTTTAGTTGGTATATTTTATTTTATTCAAATTTTTATAACTTTAACCTTTATTTCAATCAATACAAACTTTATTTATCAAAATCATTTACTTTTGGGAAAGTGTTTGACGGGAAAGAGATTGTGAAGGTATTTTTATATGCGGGAATAATGATGTCACGGGAAAGATACGGAAAACCCAAACAAACACATACAACTAACACATATATACATTTAGAGTGTTGTGAAATGAATTCACTAAGCGGGTAAGGGATTGCAAGGAGAGTTAGGTTAGCAATTCATTTACTATATTTATTATATAACTATATTTATCATTGCATTTGTCTTGGTATCCAACTAGTACTATATTATTGATGCTGAAAATTTGTTGAGTTCATAGGTTTGTTATTCTGCTCTTGTAAGTCTAACTTTCATGCTGGTTTTCCAGGCTTATTTTATAACTAACATGGAGCCGATCAGGTTTTGGGAGTTCATATCACTCATTCTTGCAGGCCTTGGCTACCAAAGGTATTCTTTTTCTCATTGTCTGGAGATAATTTTAATACTTACTTACCTAGCAGTGGATACTTTCTCTAGAATAAATATTTTTATTTGAACATGACTCTGCTTGTTATAAGGTACAACACATATATTGTAACATTTATACCTCCTTTTACTTAAGCTAAAGACACCATTTTGATCTTTTTGTAACTGCATCCGGTATTAAGTTTGTTTCGTAGTATTTGTAAAATCCCTATATGCTCAATTATGCTCTAATGGACATTCTGAGCAAGTCCTAACGACTTAGGGAAAGCTAGTTGGCGAAAAAAATAGCAAGATATAGTTGTGTCATACTTCTTCCTGATATAATGTAGTTTGCAGGCCAAAAACAAAGGTTCCTGTTTTTGTGATGACGTTGATTGCACATTTGGTAGAGCTTATATATCGCCTATCAGCACCATGTGGGATGAACGCATCACACTTGACGCCTTCAAGAATCAGACTCTAACTTGCAACAGAACATTTAGTCCCTGGAAAGCAAATGATCGACTTGGCTACCGACCTCTTGTGCCACTTCAGGTTTACTCATTCCCATATTTATATTTTCATTTTAGATGCCTAAAATATACTTTTTACCCTGATAGTTATTGCTGTCTATAAATTAGATATGTGTACTCCTTCCACTACTTGAATGTACTAGATTCCTAAGATGGTAATACAGAAACCTGAATGCTGCTAACTCCTTTAATTATTTAATTAATTGACACACATCTGCGTAGAAGTAATGTTTGCCTCAGATGCCAAATTGATATAAAAAATGTATATATGAGTTGTTATTAGAAATTTTGATTGTCAAGTTTGGTTTCTGCAGGAGGGTCTGAGAAGAACTATTGAATCATATTCGGATCTTAGGGCTGATGTTTACCTAAAAAAGAAAGGTCCTTCAAAAGCAACCCTATATCTTGGAAACGGAATGGGTATGGATCATTATAATTAATCTACTTTTATTGGTTTACCTGCTATTTAGTTAGCAGAGTTAATGAGTTATACAATCACTACAACACAAAGGGTGGCTTCTCTAGTGTTATATATCTAGGATACTATTAGTACACATATAATTCAAAGTTTAAAGGTGTTGCGTAGTTACATACGTTATACAGTTCTTAAAGTAATATGTGCCGCAACAAGTTGATTATTACCTGATATTCCACTTAAGTTAAGACATCAGGTATCGACTGCATCATGATGGAGACTAAAGTTCATCCCTGAAATTAAGGAGGTAGACAGATGTCTATAAGGTAGACAAACTTATGCCTAAATTATGTTATGGAGATGCTTTGGAACTCCTATGTATCGCCAGTTTTTGTAAATTTTTTATTGTTATCTAGTATGGAAAATCTAGGCTTTTTATGTATGTTAGTTCATGAAATGGAACATATGCATGATTTATTGATTTATATTTAGAGGTCCAAGGTTTTATGGTTTTCTTATCAAGCTAAAGTTCAACGTGTAGAGTTTTTTAGATGATTAAGTAAAGTACATGAGAGTTTCTTAGCATAATATGATCTGCTTCACATGCTAAATCTATGCTTGGTCAAGTGTTCTCCACAAGATTCTTACTCTAACATGTTCTTTGACAAGTTTTTGCGCTGTTTACCTTGGTATACGTCAGAAAATATATGCATATGGGATGGAACCAATATAAAATACACACGTTTGGGAATAGCCAGTAATAGCTACACAGCCTAGTTAAACTCTGTATGGTCCATAGTAATTTATCTTCCTTTGTAGCATGAATATAATTGTAATCATTTACACTTCAGTATATAACTTGAATCATTCACTTTACAAGATAAGAACATTAGAAATAACTTACTAATTTTGATCACAAGGATATAAGGTGATGCCCTATCTAGAGAATGAAATTGACTATGATGAGTCATAAATTAAAGTCTGATGTCAAGTTCAACCCGCGGTTTCAGCTAAATGGACAACCAATTCTTTTGATGGTAGTACCTCTTAAGTCAAATATCACATATTACAATGCAAAGTGGATAAGTTGTAATTCGATACCTCCAATCGTTGGATTTTTTTCTTTATCTGATTAAGAGTTTCCCTCAAAGCTTATTTGGGACACGTGCCTCTCCTCCATTTGTCATGCCTGCGGAGCGCGTGCAGGGAGGAATTTCATGTGGTATTGGGCCAAGATGTCTGTTTATGGTTCTACTGCTGTTAAGTAGTTAGAAATCAAGTACAGAATTTGTTGTCGAATTCCAAATCCTTTTTTTTGGGTACCATGGGTTTCGACCTTTTGGTCAATTAATCCACAGGGTTTGAGCCCACCGCTACACACACAAACCGGGTAAAGCCTTCCTTTTTTTGTGGGAGGGTTGGGGTAACCACGCCAACGTTGTTTGCACCTAACAAGAACTGAAGTTGAGATCTCTAACGTTTTAGTGATGATAGTCTACAAGCCTTTTATCACTAGGTTACCCTGAGTGGTTTGAATGACAAATTTTGAGTATCAAGTAAAAACAATTTATATTTCATTGCGGATAATCCAAGTTTTATCAACTTAGTGACAGTTTTAACCCCAGTTAGAAGCTCTAAATACCTATACCTCTGTTACATTATTATTGTCATTCTTTTCCTATGGCTAACATTCGGGGTTCTTATTTGAAAAAATAAAGCTCATAGTTTACATAAACGGGAATTTAAGCGATGATTTGACGCCCTAGGTTTAGCTTTTGATGCCTAATTGTAGCTCAACAATTTCCAAATATTTACAGTATATGCTTAATTTTGTATCTATGGCTGCTACCAGTGTCCAAAAATGAGTGTTGATGGCATCTTCTTATGTGTTATAGTGCTGCAACATAAGTACATACCCAGTGGTTTGCTACTAACTGATTTTCATTGAATTAGATCTGACACTACTTATGCTATGGTTTGCAGTTGCAGAAATACTTCTATGGAGGAATATGAAGCTGACACTCGGTGCGATTCTAGCTTTGTTTGCATTCTACGACAATTTTGTAATACCTGGGTACAACATGATTACTGCTATTTCCATGGTATTCGTGATGGCATTGGTCTTTTTGTTTATCCATGGGAAGTTACCTGATAAATTGTAAGTATCATCCCTTCTACTAAGTTGACCATACTAAGCCGGAGCATGCTTGGCTTGATGTACATGTATGTGTTTTAAGGCAAATATCGATACGCTACCATCTAGAATTAAGATATTTAAAATTTATAAGAAAATGATAATAGCAATGCGAAGATTAACAATGGACTCTTTTGTTGCAGAATGGGATATTCAGTTGATAAAATTATGGAATCAAACTTTCATTTAACAGATACTATGTCGCGCCAAGCTGCTTGTTCAGTGGTTTCGTCATGGAATCATGCAGCATATACTCTAAGATCCATTTCCAGTGGTACTGACCCAGTCATATTCTTCAAGGTACATCTATTTTATACATTCTCATAAACTGTCTCAACTAAATATATTAATACTACTGTTGGACATGGAAGAATCGGACAATTCAAGCAAAGGTTATTTGTCCAATTCAAGCAAAGGGTTATCTATAAGACTATAACTAGTATTTTAAATTGGACCACAAAATTATGTCATTTACATAATGATCGAATTAATCCATATCATGATTTAAAAAGTTGCTTGCATTAGAAATACACTTTGATAAACTTTCACTCCCGTTTGGCCCATTTGTTTATAGGTTATTTGTTTTACATGTACCCATTTGATCCATAAGAGAGAGAATGTAACCCATATCAACTCATTTATAAGTTGTTGAAATACCCGCATGAACACATTTTCCATTAGCTTTATAATCGGTTCTAAAAGGCGTGTCGTGGACTGCAAAAGCGGGCGTGATTTCCACGCCACGTAATTGACCAGCGTCGGCTTAAGGCATGGCGTGAGATGAGGTCCGATTATGTGCGATAAGGCGCGCTGTAACGTGGTAATGCGACGCCTTTTTGAATTCAACTAAGATGAAAAGTTTTTTTTTTTTTTTTTTTTTTTTTTAATGAAAAAGTTACATGTAAAGATAGTTTAATGACTTAATTTTTATATAGGACACTTTTTAGAAACTCGATATATATAAAATATGATATATAATATAGAGTAAATTACACCGTTCGTCCTTGTGGTTTGCGTTGACCGCAGGAGTTCGTCCTTTGACCAAAAAAGTTGCACCGTCAATCCTTAAGTGACAAACGTTATGCGCCATTAGTCCCTCCCTCTAACGGAGCCCACTAACGGTCGTTAAGTCTTGTTAACCTGAGGGTATAATCGTCATTTCAACACCATAAGGACGAACGGTGCAAGGACGAACGGTGTAGTTTTTTACGGTTTCGTCTTTTTTTTACGTCTTCATCCATTTTCTTACGTTTTCGTCCACTTTCTTACGTTTTTGTCTGTTTTTCTTACGATTTATAAATAAATATCCTCTATTTTATAACATCTTACTTACTACCCATTCGAGTCCAAAATTAATGATCAATGTGTCCGATAGTGATATTTATCATTAGTCCATCAATGGCAGTCCCGTTTCCATCCAATGAGTTCGAACAACCATCAAGACACCACTACCTAATTATTCACAGTCTTAGTTTGTCAATACGAGACCAAAACTACATTTCGACATAACCTAACCAACAAATCCAAGACCCAGGTTTAAATGAACAAGCAATCCGAGACCCTTATGGGTCTAACACTCGACCATTCTCACAACAGAATCAACCAAGACCAAATACACATTCCGTTCACAATCTTTTACCACACGAAACATTAAAAATTCAGTTTTTAACTCGTTCTTATCGAAAGTTTACCATTCGATTATATTTGCAAAACGTTTTGATATCTTTTCTTCTAATCCCACGAAGACAATAACACCACAATATAACGTTTAACTGAAATAATAAAAAAAGAAGATGGGTCGTGGAGTTTACCGAGAAGAAAGAGGAGAAGGCGAGGTTGTGGTGTCATTTACGAGTACCACTCGTGACCCACCTCACGCTAGAACCCGCTTTAATTTATTAAACCACAACCCAAGCGAAACCCTAATGATTCGGGCGAAAGTTTAGATTCGAGTGGCGTATGGGGATTTATTCGCGTGTGGCATGAAAATAGAACCACGAGGTCTTGATCTATCGATTAGCCTACGCTAGAACCCGTTTTAATTTATTAAACCACAACCCAAGCGAAACCCTAATGATTCGAACCGAAAGTTTAGATTCGAGCGCGTATGGGGATTTATTGCGTGTGGCATGAAAATAGAACCACGAGGTCTTGATCTATCGATTAGTATAGGAGGTGTAGGTCGTGGCGTCGCCGGAAGTTGGCGGATTCCGCACCGCGCCGTGTGGAACCCTAGGGTTTGGTGGCCTAAATTATAGAGAGAGAGGAGGGTGAGGTGTGTGTTTTTATAGAGAGAAGTATGTGGCAAAAATGAGGAGGTGTGTGTGTGTGTTGGGGTATATATACACCGTTCGTCCTTGCACCGTTCGTCCTTATGGTGTTGAAATGACGATTATACCCTCAGGTTAACAAGACTTAAAGACCGTTAGTGGGCTTCGTTAGAGGGAGGGACTAATGGCGCATAACGTTTGCCACTTAAGGATGGACGGTGCAACTTTTTTGGTCAAAGGACGAACTCCTGCGGTCAGCGCAAACCACAAGGACGAACGGTGTAATTTACTCTATAATATATAAGTTTATAAATATTTTCATATTTTTTGCCGCTTTAAGTTACTACTAAAAAACACTAAAGTTTCATCATAGCTCCTAAAACGTGAGACTTGTTCATGCCGCCACGACACGTCTCACACTATTTAAAACCTTGACAGTCACTGATCAACTATAGTATATTCTAGTTACTTAGAGGACTAGGTGTCATGATGAGCCTAACCTCTTCATCAGTGCCATCTCAGCTCCACATCAGCATCCCACTTCTCCACAACTAACCACAACAAACCCCCTCACTCATAACAAACCTAAACCTCTTCATTTGGGGCCCACCACTACCACTTTATTTTTTTTATTCAATTTTCATTTCCAAATAAACTAAATTCATTTCATTCAAAATAAAAATACAATACATAATACAATAATGATAAAAAAAACACGATACGAAAAAAAAACAACACGAGTAAAAACAAAAAATACAACACATACTAATGGATCGGATCTTCGACATCCCACTTCGGACAATTTTTCAAAATCTCCAAAATGTGAACATACTTGAACTCCTTTCCACCAAATTGTTGCTGAAAGTTTAGTTTCGCATTTTCGAGATGAGTGTGGTCATTTTGAGCACTTCGACGCTGCAACTTTTTGTAAATTGCGTTAATTTTTTTGCAATCGACGTTAATCCTCATCCATTTACCCGTGATTGAATTTTTTGTACGATGGTCATCGGTAGTCTGATTATTGAACATCTGCATAACGTCGTTTCAAAAAATATTTTCGGAACGGTTATTTTCCATAGCTATAGCTTGCGAAATTTCTATCCAAACTTGCGCAAGCAACATTTCTTCAGACTTGTTCCACTTTGGAATTTGAGACATTTGTGTTTTTTTTTAATTGATGTAGATGTGAAAAAATGGTGGTTATAAATTGTTATTTATAGGGGTGGTTTTCAAATTCATATTCAAATTCTAAAATTCAAATTCAAAATTCAAATTCAAATTTTAAATTCAAATTCAAAACCGTATACTTTTGAGCGGACTAATTTAAATTCAAATAGAGCGGGCTAATTCAAATTCAAATAGAGTGGGGTCTTTAAAATTCAATTCAAATTTTAAATTCAACGGTATAGTTTTGAGGGATTATATGAGCTATATATACTACCCTACCAATACATATTACACACACAACTCACATAATTCACGCACAAAATATCTCGCAAAGATTTTTCTCAAGAATTCCCAAGTCCGGAAAAGTCACTTAAACAAGCTTTTCAACTTCCAACTAGCTTTTCGACACCACCACGCTTCCTCCAACAAGCTTTCCACCGAACTTGAAGTTTACTCAACACCACCGAAAATGTCTTTCGGTGGGTTTGAAAACATCCCATACCTCCCAATTGTTCCAACTCCACCGTGAACAATCCACGGTGGATCTTCAAACCACCCTAGCGGGTTAAGTGAGGCTTTCCTCCCAAGAACTAGAACAAGATGAAGAAAGCGGTAGGAAATTATGGAAGAAGCAGACACGCGTGAAGAAGGCGTCACGCGAGCAAGAAGACGGGAAGCTCGATGACCTTCAAGACAACTATTTCGACATAATGGGCGTCGGCTCTTTAATGCGGAGTTTGATTCCTTTCAAGTTCGGGGTTGGGTGCCGGATGATTCGTTTTTAAGTTTTCGTAGTTTTATTATGTATTTCATGTTTTATGTTGTTTTTATTAGGAGATTATGTAGTTTTTTATATTTACGCCAGATTATGTATTTCATGTTTTTAGTTAATTGTTTAAGTTTCGGTTTAATGGTTTTATCATTATCGTTTATATTTGCATTTTTTCCTTCACGAACCTTTCAATCTACGCAAAACACTTCACCTTGTTAAAATTCAAGTTTCAACTATCACAAATATCACTTAAAAAAAGAAAAAAAAAAAAACAAGTTTCAACTCGTCGGGCAGACGACGAGTTTTCCCACGGCGACGGACGGCGAGAAACTCCGGTGCCACGGCGACGGACGACGAGAGTCCACGCTGGACGGCGAAGCTCACGACGAGGCGACACCCAACGCTCTTAGTTACCATGATTATTTCTGTACTAGTTGATGACAGCATAGATCATGCTTTTTGCTTTTCATCTAACTTTCAACCAAACTTTTCACCTCAACATGTCAATTGCTAGTTAGCTACGAAGTGTTGGTAGGTAATATTTATTTTGGTCCACATGGCACATGTAAATCGAGGGGTATTTTTTATATTCCAGTATTAGTCAACATTAGCACAGAGCAGAGGCGGCTTGCAACTTGTGGCATGTGCCACATATGGGTTGACCATGTCTAAGTAGGAATAGTATATAAAATTTTATGTTTTAGTTATGATTTTTTATGTCCTACATATAGTTCATAATCATATAATCAAGGATCCGCCACTGGTAGGTCCTCATTATATTACATACGGTCATCTGTTTAGCTTATTTTGTCCAAGGGACAGGAAAAAACCATATTGGAAATTTGTTATCATATTCATATATGGCATTGCACAAAATAGAAAAACAAAAACTTAGAACCTGTTATCTGCGCTAAATAGTTTATCGCTTTAGCAAGGCGATGTGGCTACTGTAGCTAGGACCAAAATACCTTATATTGTCCTAAATCTTTTGATGCTAAATGTGTGGGTTTAAGTGGTTGGTTATGTTTTAGTATTTTAAATATCTAACGAACCTGTATATCTTCTTGACTGATAGACGGCTTTATCACTCTTGATCCTTGCCTTGATTGGGTCCATGTCACTGCAAAGCTTTTTGAGAAAGGTTAGCACTCGATTTTAGTTCATACATTTTCTGTAGCAGTAACTCCGATTGTGCTGCCATACTATTTTATATTGTGTTAATAACTAAGGTGAAAACTTTAACAAAAGCACTTGTAAATGGTTCTAATTAGGTGTGGCAATTTGGGTCGGGTTCGGGTTGTCAGGTTGGCGGGTCAGAAAATCTCAACCCAACTCCGACCCATTTAAATCATCGGATTAGCTATGTCAACTCTAACATGTTTAGACATAACCCGAACCTAACTCATTTAACCCGTATATATACTTTGGTTGGCGGGTTAAATAGGTTACACGGGTTGAATATATTAACGGGTTGAATTGGTTAAGCGGGTTTCGAATTGACCCATTTAACCTTTTTTAAATATAAAAGTTGACACATTACACGAATTAAACAGGTTGTCGGGTCGACCCATTTAACATATTTAACCCACATAATAAAATATAAATAATTTTGAGTTTATGAAAAAAAAAATATATATTAAACAGGTTGGCGGGTCGACATGCTTATTTTATTCCCAAACCGAACATGACATGTTTAGTAAACGGGTTAATAGGTCAACCTGCACTGACCAAAAATTTATTTAAGACAACCCGAACCTATTAATTTTCATGTCCAATTTCGTATCCGGGTCGAAATTCACTTTAATTCTAATTTGGTCGTGTTTATATGATAACAAAATTTAGCTGAAAGAGCACTGGTCAAACTTTCAATCCGGACAAAGTTTGTTTTGATGAATTATAAATTTTTATCGTATAACTTAGAGATTGTAATCTGCATGTTTTGTTCTTTTGTAATCCTAATTAATATAAATCATGATTACGATAACATATAGAGTATAATAGGAGTGGCAATCGAGTCGTGTTCGTGTTAACCTATTCGGGTTCGCGTGTTGGTGGGTTAGTATAGCATTTACCCAAACACGACCCATTTATTAATCGTGTCAAGAAACTCAACCCTAACCCAGACCTGCATAACACGTGTAATCCATTTGTGACCCATTTAACCCATTTAGTAAATAGGTCAAACAGTGAATAAAGTTGATGATTTGTCGATTTAACTAGTTTAAACGCAAAAAATGGTATAAAGATCTAAAATATGATAAGATCTTTATCGTATAACTTAGAGATTGTAATATGCATGTTTTGTTCTTTTGTAATCCTAATTAATATAAATCATGATTACGATAACATATAGAGTACAATAGGAGTGGCAATCGAGTCGTGTTCGTGTTAACCTATTCGGGTTCGCGTGTTGGCGGGTTAGTATAGCCTTTACCCAAACACGACTCATTTATTAATCGTGTCAAGAAACTCAACCCTAACCTGCACCTGCATAACACGCCAGAATCCATTTGTGACCCATTTAACCCATTTAAGTAAATAGGTCAAACGGTGAATAAAGTTGATGGTTTGTCGATTTAACTAGTTTAAGCGCAAAAATGGTATAAAGATCTAAAATATGATAAGAATAACATATAAATAACTATCGACGATTTTACGAATTCTGTCGTCGATTTTCGCAGTATCTAGGTATAAAATTATAATTCACATACTAAGTAAATAATAAAATACATTTAATCTACATCCAACATAAAAACCAGGTTACATATTTTATTTTTAAGATCTTATATACTTAAACGGGTTCACGGGTTGACTTGTTTAATACTTACCCAACCCAAACACGATCAGTTTATTAAACGGGTTAGACGGGTCGACCCGTTTTTGACTCAAACCTGTTTAACTTAATGTCAAATTCGTGTCGTTTATCGTGTCTCGTCGAAAATTGCCACCCTAAATTACAGTGATAACAACGTCATAACAAATTGAAAATGAAGTCTCTGCACTTAAGCCTACCTGCCCAAATCTTGACCTATGCAAAATTTGGCATGCATCAAATTAAAGTGATTTGATCTCTTACTGGTCCACCCAACCTACATATCTTACGATAGGCTGCTCATTCTCCGATCATGTTTTGTCCACCTGCATAGATTTTTGTTAGGTAGTATTACCTCTGTCCTTAAATAAATGTCCAGTTTAACTTTTCAGAGTCAAACTGGATCAACTTTGACCTTATCTATTTTTGCGAGTGTTATATAATATTTGATGAAAAATATATAAATAGATTGAGTTTTAAGTGTATTTTTCATTGGTATAGTTTTTCATCAAGTATTATATAACACAAAAAAGATATTTACGGTCAAAGTTGAACCAATTTAACTCTGAAAAGTCAAACTGGACATTTATTTAGGGACGAAGAGAGTAATAACTTTTTTTCCGGGATAGTTACTCAAAATGAACTTCGACATTTTGTGTATTTTTCATGTAAACGACCATTTTTCCCTTCGATGTCGGTAGGGTGGTCAAAAAACGTAAAGATAAATTGGTTACAAAATACATAGAAGTCGAAATTCAAAAGTTTGAGTATATAATAGGAAAAAAAAATAGCTACACACAACTCGAAAAAGTGATAAGTTGGTTGCAGTTTCATGCAATTATCCGAGGGTTTTTTTGTTCTTTTTTTTCTTTCTATTCAATATGCACATTACTAATATATCATATCGTGTATATAAAATTTGACCCAATGATATACACGATAAGATATATATTAAAAGTTTGTATGTTTAAAAAAAAGAAAATTATTTTGCTATAAATAAATAAGTTGGATAATTTTCAAATGATTATCACAACATTAAATTAAATAAAAGAGGTTGATGGCTAATTACAGGTTTTTCTTCTAGAACAATGATCGGAACAAGATGTAAGCTGCATGTAACATCTAGAATACAGTTATAGGGACCAAAAACGTGTAAGCCAAATCATAATTGCGCCATATCCCATAAATTTAAGCCAAACGGCTTCAAATTTCAGTTTAAGACGTCAAACAATACAATACGGTTGCATCATTTAAGGGTTTATTTTACTCACTACAAACTATTTGTTTTCTTTATTGCAGTGCTTCCATTCACATTTGTTGCTTTCTACCTCTACGAGAAAAAGGAAGACGAAATAGATGGATTTATACAAAAACTTATTCTTATTGGACGTTTGTCTAACCATGAATTAGATCACTGAATCCACATGAGCCGCTCAAGAAACAAGACTAGTTTAGTCTCTCCAAACGGCCGACGAGCCATTCACTTGAACATAAAAGTACATATACTGATCATAGCTCACATGCATATTTTTTATGGTAGAATGTTAACTCTTCGTAGAAAAATTAATATATTTGAGCATGATTGCCTTGAAATACAAAATAGTATAATAGGACCACACACCAATTGAGAATAAGGACAAGTTATCCACACCCTTCCATAGAGAGGGTATCCAATGATTAATTGCATCGCGGGTTTGTACGGTGTGCATCGCGGGTTATACGGTTTGACCAAAACTTTATGATGTGACAACATAGAAAGGGTATGTATATCACATCCCGAATAGAATATTTGGTGCATTGTTTTGTGAGTTAATTTCAAATTGTTCTTGTGGTTACCCAAATTACTTGCATGTTTAGTCTTTAACTCACAAAGTTTAGTCTTTAACTCACAAAAATTATACCAGTTATTCATGTGGTTGTTCATTTGTTTTGACCGGTCCTTTGACCAAACGTGCGTTAGATTTAGCCGCTAAATCAGGTCATGTGCGAGGCACGTGAGGGCAAAATAGTCCTTTCATATCCATAAGGATGATTTATGTAACAAATAACCACAAGGATAATTTATGACTGGGCATGACATGGAATAAACTTTTAAAATTGTAGGACTCGAAAACAGAAGGTTGTAAAACAAGCTATATGTATGTAACTTTTAAAATTGTAGGACTCGAAAACAGAAGGTTGTAAAACAAGCGGCTTACCAGTATACTAAGTGGTAAGTTATTGTTACAAAATGCAAGCTATATGTATGTAACATTTGTTTGCATTGGAGTTTTTTTGCAAATAAACCGGTATTGGTTGTGCCAGCCAGTTTCAGGTGAATTGGGCCGGTTCTTCGAGCGGTGCCGGATTAGTTGGACTCGCATTTTCGTGCTCTTTCTTACAATATCCCGAAGCTTCATTTGAACTTTTTTTGGACATCGATAAATATGTAAACATGATCGAGTATTTGCAATTAAAATAAATAGTTTCGTTATTTATGTAGCTATAACATATATATTTAAATGTGTTACACGTTGGAATTGTAAACTTGTGTTTGAAACAAAATTTAAGCAAATTATTTTATAATTTTGCTATTCAAACTAATAGATTATAGATCCAGCTCCCAAACCATAAGTTAGCTTTCGAATATGTTAGTGTAAATCATTCAAATCAAATCATTCGATTCTTATACTAAATTTACGTATAACTATGTAATTTACGTTAAATTATACGTAAATTTAGTATGCACAAAACCCTCATTTTATAGCTAAATAAGTAACGTAACTATGTATTTTAATTGCAAATAGTCTTAAAATTAGTTATTTTGCTTTGTAGGTACGAAGGATTGACAACAAAGCAAAAAACGTGAAAATTCGGACAATTATCTATTACGTTTGCATATTTATCAATGTCCAAAAGAAGTTCAATTGAAGCACGGGATACTGTAAAAAAGAGCCACTACAAAAAAAAGCTCTATTCTCCATACTTAGTTTGTGACGGTATGGTCAAGTATGGTCAAGTGTGAACATTTTTTTATATGAATAATAATTTTGCTACATTTAAGGGTATCACAAATATTTAAAAAAATAAACCACCTATATAAGTGTATATAATTACAATAAAGCTACACTTATATGTGTAGCAAATGTTTCCACACTTTTTATTATAAAGAATTTTTGCAATTTTGCCACACTTTTAGGTGTGGACATTTAAAAAAAAAATCACACTTTTAACCATAGAAAATTGGATTATATCTCAACACTTATATATCTAGAAAAATTTCTCACACCCATTATTACCACACAGAAAGTTTGGAATCAATAATTTTACACATTTTGTTGTAATAAGGAGTGGGTCTCCTTTGGGATAGGTGTTGTGTAGTGTTAGGTAGTAGTTCCTCCTTTAATGAAACCTCGGTATCTAGCCTTGTACCGGATAAAGTGTTGTGATAGGTTTGGTTCTACCTCGTGGAAGAACTCGGTGTCTAGCCTTGTACCAGATAAAGAGTAGGCGACGTTGTGAAGGCTTCTCTGCTACAAGGAGTTTGTGTTGTGTACTGCTTACGAACTCTCGACTAGGTGACTCGGGGAGTGAAGTAGGGCAAGGAAGGTGTCCTTGTAGCCGAACCACTATAAACACTCGTGTCGTGGTTTTGTGTTTCTTACTCTTTACCTTTGCATTAATTATTTATATACTTATCTATCAACATCCAATATGCACATCAACTAGATTGACATAAGTTGATCTAAATAGTTTAAAACGAAGTTTTAATCGGTAAAACTATTCAACCCCCCTTCTAGTTTTTCACAATTGGTACCAGAGCTTCGTTACCAAGTTTCTTAGAGTATATTGTACTTTAAAAACTTGATACGATCTGTATGTTTGAAAACTACAAAGAAGGAAATTTCTTAAAAACAAAAGTCACGTTTTTAGAAATCATCATATTTTATAATGTTGGATAATGATAGATCCTTCTAATATTTTCTTTGTTGAGAATTCTCACTAGGATTTGGGCATCTTAGAAGATCATGAAGAATTTCGCGTCGATGTTTCTTTTTCATAAAAGAATATATATAGCAAAGGATCAACCGTGCCAAGCAATAGACAACAAGATTATCAAGACAGGGCACATTACATTCCTATGTATCATAGAAAGGATGGTTTGAGCCCGAAGGACCGAAAGGCCTTCAAATTGTTGCAAAAGAGGTTATTCCACAAAGGGCGTGTAGTTGAACCCTCATTCATCAACAACACCGACATTCCCTAAGTCTTTGCGGGAATCAACTTCCAATGCCTCTTAAGCATCAATGAACAAAGTTGTTCGATGTTTGTCCTAGAGTTCTACAAGAGCATGAGGATCATTAGAAATAAAGATGGAACCATTTCGATCGCTTTTGTCATCAATGAGCACGAATTCACCTTCACCCTTGAAGAGTTTGCTCGGATACTTCATATCCCTTGCCGAGGAGTATGCATGTACTCAAACGAATGGTCACTCGCCGATCTTTATGACATGTTTGATCATCACGAGGTTTATTTCACACCCTCCCGGAACCGGCTACGGTAAGGGATACGTCTTCATGCAATGAGCCTCTCCGTCACAAGTCACTAGGAAGTCAAAGGTCATCTATAGAGATCCCTTTCAAATGAAGCTTTCGGAGATGTTCCCATTGTACAAGAAATGGGAACTAGTGTTAAGGGAGAACATCCTTTGTTTGGTGGGAAATAAGGATCATCCCAACGCTTGCCTATTCTACATGATCTATTGCCTTGTCAATGGGGCTCATTTCAACCTCGCCTATTACATGGTCAAACGGATGGAAAGTCTGAAAAAGACGGACAAGATGGTGCTCCCCTATGCCATGCTCTCAACTCGCCTAGCCAATTTTATCTTTGCTCTAGATCCATCTCCCTACACCTATGACCACACCTTTTGCAACAAGGTCATGGTGCACTTGTCCGATGAAAAGACTACAAGGATTATGGTTGAAGGCAAGAGACCTCACCCACCAACGTACTCATCAGATGAAAGAGATGGAGAAGGAAGCAACCCCATTGGCAACGTTCAACTTGACCCCTTAGCATACATTGAGCAACTGCCAGACATCCCGAGCCCGTCACAAGAATTTAAACAAACAAAGGGGATGTTCAAATGTTTTGCTAACTTCCTTATGAAGAAAAAGAAGTAGGGGTGAAGAGTGAAGCTTGGAGGCGATGGAGTAGGAGATTGAGAGAGAGGGAAGGTAAGGTCATGGACCTTAAATTTTGAACAATGGTCTGTAAAACATCTTTAAACAATATTTATGTAGCTTAGGACATACCTCTAGTAGATGGCATGACATGAACAAAGACAACCTAACTTAGACAACTCAAAATGAGAATTTCTGACGGCTTGGTTCAAATCAAGAAGTCGGTCTTGCTCATTTTGCTTACCTTTAGCCGCCATTACTTACTCTGCGTGATACTTATTGCTTGCATATTTGATTATCTAATGTAGAAATGATTAGGATGAGTATTTGCTAAGAGGTACAAATTATGCACATTTTACGTGAAGCTCTTGGTCGTGATGGCGGATCCTGAGCTATAACTAGTCGGATCCCTCAGATGAGGGAACCGTGAGATCTGGGTAAACAGACATAGGATTTTTACACTTTCACTTCAATCAAATCCTCCAGACATTATCATACTAGCTAAACATGATATTGTAGGATCTCTTTAGTCTTCCTCAAGAGCAGTAGGTTTCATACTCACTCATAGCTAACATAGGATCACATTCAAGGTGTTTTTGATTTATCACTTCACCAAAACTCACCATATTTCCGCTCCAATACTCACACATTGTTCCTCACATCTCAAAACACTTAGTTTGTTATTTCTCTTAATTTTGACAAATTGATTTTAGTCATCTTTACCTCAAAATAGGCTAAAACAAGTTTTCATTTCTTTTGATTTTTAGGCATTTTACAAATTTTTCTTAAGCCACCATCTGATCTCTAGGATCATTTGTCTTCATTTGTTATCCTCAAAATATTAATTTCATGCTTAAACACTTAGTTACACTCATAAAAGGGTCCAATTTCTTATCAAAAACCATCATTAGGTATCCTCACTCCTTATGGTTGGACAATAAAGTCCCATATCATTTAAAACATCTTAGGGAACCCAAACACTCAGAATTTATAGGTACTAGAACCTAATAGAACATAATCACTTCATCACTTTGTTGTCTGACAGACGGATCCCTAGTTTATAACTAGACGGATCCCCAATTTCAGGGATCCGTGGGATCCGGGTCTCCAGAACAGTTTATGATCACTTTACTTCTCCAATTCAAACTCTCTTTGTTAGTCTAAACACTTTTCCTTGCCTTAAATGACTCCCTAGGATAGAACAACACTATAGTTGACCTTAGTGCATGCCAAAATTCTTAGTGGTCAAGAATTTAATTCATTAACCCAATTTCATCCTTTATAAACCAAGTGTGCTTATGTATCTAAACCACCATTTAAACCACCATTCAAAAATCAGTAGCTAAGACATCCATTACATCCTTTCTTTTCACCATGACTAAAGCATCTAGCAAAATTTCTTCAACCAAAGGTTCCTCTAAGAAGAATGCTCATATGGTTCATGAGATATCATCAACCGAGTCATCACCTGTAAGAAGTCCGAATGCTAGAATCCCTCCTCAACAAACTCAGTCAACCAAAGCTATAAAAACCGCTAGGATTAGCATTCGACCTTTTGAGTTGGAAAGGCTTTTATCAAGCACCAAACCAAACACACCTAGCTCAAGTAAAACACCTAAGCCTTCATTTCTAGAACCTAGACTACATTCCTTTACTGAACCTCTTTCCCATCCAAATCTCTACTTGTTAGAAGACTCACCACCAAGGACTTCTCATTCACCAATCTTGTCATTAAATATGGAAACACCTTCACCATCAAATAGTTCATCTTTGGAGACAAGGAATCACCAAAGACCCAACCATATAGAGGACTTCAAATCTCCACCACCAACTCGTGCATTATCACCCTCATTTTTAGTTGAGCCACATCCTATGTCGATCAACTCACCTCCACAAATCCCACCATCCTTTGTGGAGCCTCCTCAAAACATTCCAACTCCTCCACTTCCTACTCATGACAATAATTGTGTAACACCCCCAAAAATGACTCAGCGGAAGCATACAGGTATTTAGGTGCTACTAAATTGGTACCACAACATAAGCATAGAACAACGGATTTTTATAAATAAACTTTTATTCATTTCTTAAAAACAATGTTTACATTATTGATTAGTGCGGAAAATGGCCCATTATAAACGAGTGGTCCCAATACATAAATCAGAGTCATCTATGACCATGCCATGCCTTTGCCTTGCGCCTCCAAAGATAAGCTATCACTTCAAACCTGAAGATACATGCTAAAAGGGTCACTTCTGTTGGTGAGTTCATAGGTTTATTTAAAAGGAATTTCAATTACAATGTTTCAAATTTGGTTTCGGTGATCATTACGTCTTGCATAATGTCATAAAGTTCATGATTTCAGTTCATACAAGGATTTCATAAAAGAGATTTCATTAGTGGACCATAAGTAGGGTATATGTACATTACAACGAATATAATGTCATATGTTGAATGTATTACGCTAGCACTAAGTTCATGCAACCGAGCTCTGACGGTTCATGTATGCACAAAGAAGTCATACAAATCAGAGCCCATGGCGAGTGTTTATCCCAATACACTCGGTCCCGGCATGCTATATGTTTCGCCTTGACCCAAGCGGGTCAACCGAACAGAGGAGTCACCCTCAATAGATCTATTTATAACGTTCGCGCTTCCAGCGAGAATTGACGGTTCATGAAGAGGCAATTTGGGATCTAAGGACTTAGGCTAAGTCACGTAATATTCTAGGTCAAACATTTTGGTATGCTCTATAAAACATCTATGTATGATGAAAACTTTAAACATGTGAAAGCATAGTATGCATGGAATGCACAAGTAAAATGATTTAAGTAAAATGAGCATGTATCTTCCCCCAAAACAGTTATAAAACAAGTAAGAGTAGGGGCTATGAAACTCACCTTGGCAATGTGCAATAGGAAGTCTAAAGGGAATTAAATCAATGAGTGATAGTGCACGGCTCCGACACGCAACCTAATTAAGTACGGCATATTTAGTCTTTATGTTTAAGACTCGATAAAGTTTAAAGAACTTTATAGTTTTTAAATGTTTTTGTTGTTGTTGTTTCTTGTGTGGCATTGTTTATCTTAAAACAATTTACAAAGACTTGGGTGGATCTCGGCTCAGGAAGGATGACATGGAATCTCGATGAAAGAATTCCGACTTTGGTTCAATGATGACTAAATGATAATACACGAAAGAATATTAAAAGTGAACAAGACTTTGGTTTGATAATAAATGGGTGATGATGTACGAAACGTTTGTACATTTATTTAGACATTATCGGGCTATGAGGATATCGTGAATGAAGGAGTTATATATATATATATATATTTATGCATGTTTACTTCGTTACTAATAAACATGTGAAAAGAAGTTTTAACTACAATTTAACTTGTACGTATTTGCAAGTTTTCAAAATACACAACATGTGTCAAATGTATACATTTTAAAAGAAATAATCATGCTTGTAAGTGTTGATATAATTATTTCAAATTGTTATAGAATATATATAATATATTTGTAGAAGAATTGGGCATGTCCGGATGTATAACCTATATTGTATACATATTTGGAATTTGAAAAATTAGTGTAAGTTTCATAATACTCACATGTATCACAAATACTTATCTAAATCAATAGTTTTCATTTAAGAAAATCAAGTTTTAACTTAATTTATATTCAAGTTGCACTAGTAAAATACAATGTAAATTTCAATATTTCGTAAAATTTATTATATTTATCAAAGATATGATATGACATAAGTGCATATTTGGTTTGCTTAATGAGACTTAATGTCATAGTATATTTTACTAGGTCTTGCGTGTAAGCAATTGTTATAAGTTTTTCCTAAAAGCTTCTTATATGAGTTACACAAAATTATAGCTCACATGTTATGCGATCTTGTTTTATAGTATGTTTTCAAGTTTCATCCAACCATTACATTCTTGCTATATGGCTTCATGTCATCCGTTTTAATAATGCTAATGATTTATTGCAAGATGTTTCAAAAGTCGTGGATCACGGATGAGTAAATGCATGACGAGAGATGGTGTCGTGGGTGATGGATCGAGGCAAAACAATTTGAAACGAGTAATAGCTTGAGTCGACTAAACCGACACCCCCGGTGACTTATTAAAGCAATTGGGCCTCTGATAATTCCTAGTTCGAGAATTGTATCCTTGGTGATACTTGATGAAAACAAAAGAAAAGAGAACATTTTAAGAAAATACCAAAAGTAAGGACCTAATCAACGCTCTCGTGAGTATAGGTTGACACAAGGACTTGGCGATCTTTTCGGTTTGAATGGACCAAGGCACGAGACCCATTTGACCACACTCGTGGTCTTGAGGCGATCATGGTAACATGCTCTTCGTGTGTCTATGTTAAACTGACTAGAATCAATACTCATGAACTATATCTTATGCCGAAATCAAATGGTTTAAAGTCAAGGATCTAGAGACTAAGACAAGCCAAGACCACCTTGGCCTAAGGAATGTCTAGCAACTACCGAAATAAACCGAAGGCATAATGGCCCGAGTAAGATGGAAAGATTTAGCCGAGGATACTAACTAGCCGAAACACAAGTTTTTAAGTTTTAAATTCCCGTTTCTTTTTCTACACAGATTCAACAACAACAACAATTCGACACACCATTTTAACTAATCATATCACTACCAACTCTTTAATCAAATTCAATTTTTGCCAATATTCAACAATATGACTTCAAATCCCTTACTAACATAAAAATTTATTTATAATTCAAATTTTACAACTGAGATTACAATTAAACAAGAAAACCATTGAATATCCTTACATTGGATTTTCGTGGGTCGAACTAGATGAAAACCGAAAACCGACGAGCTCAATTGGAGGAGACTAGGATGAATTAGAACAATCAACTTCTTGAATAGCTTCCTATGCATCAACTAACAAAACCCTCTAACGATTTTCAAAGCCCTTTGATTCGTGAAACCCTAGTTTCTCGAATTTTATTTATGTGGAAAGATGAATGAAGTCGTGATTGCTTACTCCCATATGTAGAAGAATAAGAAGAGATGAAGACACTAGCCCTCTTGGTCTCATGTAGGTAGCACACCTTTCTTTGGCTCGAGTCACATCCCACACCGCTAGTGTCTCTTTGTCATGCTAGAGAAGAGGTGTTAGGGTGGTGGAAATTTGTGGTGATGGATTATGATGATGAAGTGGAAGGGAGCAAACTCCTTTCTTGTTCCTGGTTTTGTTTAGAAGCGAAAAATGGAAACAAGTGAAGAAGAAGAGATATAAGGGTGGGACAGATGAAGATTTGTTTTGTTTTATTATAATTACTGTATTGACTGTACCCCGTGTTTTGTCGAATTCTCGAGTAAACGTACCTTCCCGGTACCCGAATAATATAGAAATTATATTTTCGGAAACGATTTTATAAGCGTAATAATATGACATTCTTATTACGTTGAAATTTGATTATAATTGTTTGCCGTTATTAATTTGGTGTCGGTCTGCGTGCGGTGCCGTGGCTTCCTAAATTCACGAGATAACCTTTTGTTTTCTTTCGTAAATTATCATTAAATGTTAAAATGTGTATATTTCACTTATGTAAGTATTTGTTTTTAGTTTTGTATGCTAAAGCACTGCAGTATACGGAATAACTTTTTGGAACAATGGATTAAGCTTCTGTATGCTTTCATTTTAGCTTGGAAAATAATGAATTTCGCATATACTTTGTGGGCAAGTATTGTATGTGCGGTGTCTTATTTCTAAAGGAAAGAAATGACCTCTCGTTTTTATATTTTAGATATTGGCATCTTGTCGGAAAATAATTGATTTAAACTTTCTGACGCGATAAATATTATTAAAATAATCCGAAATTTTACGGGTTGTTATAAATTGCTCTAATTGTCAACTCACCCAAGGACTTGTTCAAGAAGTACGAAATGAGTTGCATTTCATGTTTAATCATCTCCTTGAACGATTGGACAAACTCAACAAGTCTACTCGTCCTTAGATTACAAGCACATTGTTGCTTTTTAAGTTTCCGGTACTTCTTAGAATTATTAGAAAATATATTACATGTTTTTGTCATTCTCTTAGTTTTAGAGATATGTATATCATTTCTCGTGTTTTTATTGAATGAAATTACATGTTATATGCCATATGGTCCTGAGATTATGTTTGGTGCCTTAATACATAACTCTTGTTGATGTTGACACCACATTTTATATCTATATTGATGTCATAAGTATGCAAGTAGACGGATCCTCGATTTTGCCTACGGATCCGTCCCAAGAAGGAACCGGGATCCGTGCAATGAAGACCTTTTTATTACTAATTTGAGTCTCATTTCTTGGAAATTATGCATCATATCCTTGTTTTCTAACATTTGTTTTGTAGATTTTCAATATACATGAAGACTTTGACACCCTCAACAAGGGGAGCTTGTCAAAGCAAAACATTGCAAAAACGCTTAAGATTTTCACATAGGATTACATTACTATTTGACGTCCTCCTCACAAAGGAGCACTCGTCGAGGGGAGCATGTTCGTAAAAATACAAAACCATTTGCAAACAAAATTGCAAAACACTCGCTTAGTCTTCCAAGTTACTTGACGCCTCACAAAGGGAAGCACCCGTCGAGGGAGCTAAGGCGAGAATCCTTCTTCTCTTACTTCTCTATTTTTCATATTTTTACTTTTCACATGTTTTCTTAAATCAATGTGTTAGTTTCTTTCGACACTCTTTTGTTTTGACAAAAGGGGAGAAGAGAGTAAAACTCAATTCAAACTTTTACAATTTTAGTTTTCCTTAAAATAATCTTATGTTTTGTCATCAACAAAAGGGAGATTGTTAATACAAATAAGCCGTAAAATGTTTATTTATATTTTACGATCTTCTATTGTTTTATTGATAACAAACGTAAAATCATTTTAACGAAACAAATATAATACGTAAATGGTTTGAGCCAATAGTTTACTAACACACTTACATTTTCATATAAAACACTAAACAAGTAATAATGTTTACATTTTATATAAATGCATATGTATAACAACTAGTGTTTACATAATATGGATATGTACTTATATATACTTAGTATATATTGTAATGGGTAAAAATCTAAGTACTTGACCCATTGACTAGATACATTGAATATAGTTGGGTAAAACACAAAGTCCATGACCCATACCTATGGAGCTTGATCCATAACCCATGACCCATTGCATGACATCATGCATGAAGTCATGTTGGGTATTATCCATGACCCATGGACCTAAACCATGCCCATGATCTAATGTCTAGATACATTGTATCTATTTGGGTACCCATGACCCAAATTCCATTACCCATAACCCATGATCCATGATCCATTACCATAACCAAAATATGGGGGAGCGTCCACGGATCCCCAGGATAACACTGGACGGATCCCTCTAGTAAGGGATCCGTGGGATCCGGGGAACAATAGATGTTTTTCCCTATAAATAGTAAGCCATTTCTTCATTGTAACTCACCCATTTTACACATACTTTCTCATAGTATTGTAAACTCTCTAACCTCAGATCCAAAGGATCTTTCTATGTAGTTTTGTGTTTGTGTGATTCTTTAGGTTCTTCTTAAAGGCGAGATCACCACCTCTTGAAGTCGAGCAAGCTCAATTCCATGAGTTGCCAAGCTTCGTCATCATCAAGACTCTTGAAGTTCTCTTGTTGATAGTTTTTCTTCCTCCTTAGAAGTGTTGTGTTGAAGGCATAGGTGAAAGATGTCAAGCGGATCAAGTCGAAGGCATTAGTGAAAGGTGCCAAGGTCCGTGTCAAGGCATTAGTGAAAGGTGCCAAGGTCCGTGTCAAGGCATTAGTGAAAGGTGCGAAGGTTCGTGTCAAAGGCATTAGTGAAGGGTACCAAAGGGTTGTGGCAAAGACATTAGTGAAAGGTGCCAAGGGTTGTGATCCGGTTGTTGTTGATTCCTTTAATAGATATGTGATCCGGCACTTTTCACTAATGCCTTTGACACGACCCTTGGCACCTTTCACTAATGCCTTTGTCTTGAGCCTTAGACACCTTTCACTAATGCCTTCGACATGGACCTTTGGCACCTTTTACTAATGCCTTTGACACGGACCGTTGGCACCTTTCACTAATGCCTTCGACTTGACCTGTTTGACATCTTTCACCTATGCCTTCAACACAACAATTCTAAGGAGGAAGGAAAGAACTATCAACAAGATAACTTCAGTAGTCTTGATAATGACGAAGCTTGGAAAACCATGGACTTGAGCTTGCTCGACTTCAAGAGGTGGTGATCTCGCCTTGAAGAGGAACCTAGAGAATCACACAAACACAAAACTACATAGAAAGATCGTTAGGATCTGAGGTTAGAGAGTTTACAATACTAAGAGAGAGTATGTGTAAAAGGGGTAAGTTACAATGGAGAAATGGCTCACTATTTATAAGCAAATACCTTTACTATTCCCCGGATCCCGAGGATCCCTTGCTTGAGGGATCCGTCCAGTGTAATCCCAGGGATCCGTGGACGCTCCTCCATATTTGGGTTATGGGTCATGGACCATGGGTCATGGGTTATGAACTTTGGGTCATGGGTACCCAAATAGATACAATGTATCTAGACATTAGATCATGGGTCATGGTTTAGGTCCATGGGTCATGGATAATACCCAACATGACTTCATGTATGATGTCATGCAATGGATCATTGGTTATGGATCAATCTCCATGGTTATTGGTCGTGGACTTTGGGTTTACCCAACTACATTCAATGTATCTAGTTAATGGGTCAAGTAATTAGATTTTTACCCATTACATTTGTCACAATTCTCAATTTCGGTCATTTTGCAAACCTTAAAATTTTTACTATTCATCTCGAATTTACTATTTATCATTTTACTATTCACCGTTTTTGAGGTCGATTTGATATTTTGAGAGGTTATTTCAAAATTTTACTATTCACAAAACACTATTCATTCCCGGAGAAAAATTTATATTCATGATTTTTATTCATCATTTTTCGTAAACTAGGTTTACGAGTATCAAATTCGCGTAACCGTGAGGGTTAAGCGGCGTATTCATGAAACATCCTTGAGAACATTACATATAGACTAGAGTTAGTCTACATATCATCAGTAACATCATTTTCATATTAGTTCATGCATGGGTTTGCATATTTCATTAACGTATGTTTTTCTATTAAATAAACGCTATCGCACGATCATTTATTTTGAATAATTTATCCGACACTTCCAACAATTGTCTGATATATTTTTATACTCATTTTAAGACTATAAAATTATATTATTAGTTTACCGATGTTTTGAATTTATTACGGTATTTAAATTGTTATATATATATTTACGACGGTTTTCAGAAATTCTATTCGATAATTATTTATTCACTCAATACTTATGAAATGTATTTTTATAATTTTTATGACTTGATATATTTTATTTTGTTCCGTTAAAATCGATTTCTAGCTAACGCTACACTTAATAACTAACTAAATGTACAAAATACACATTATAACATAACTTTATACACATTTAAATCATCAAAATACAAAACCCTTTTCCCCAACTACCCTTGCCGACCACCCCATGAGTCACCATGTTTTTATAAAAATCTTGCAAGTAAAAATGTACACATACACTTCTTTTGGCTAGATATTTACAAAATACTCATATTATACTAATCCTAAACACATAGTTACACATAGCTAAAGGTGAAAGTAAACTTGAAACCTCTCCTTTTCTCTTTGAGGTTCGCCAAGCAAGAAAACCAAGAAGAAATCATAAGATTTTCAAGATCAAGTGTTAATCACAACTCTAGTATACTTCTATACTAGGTTTTGAAATAAAAACCAAGAAGTAATTAGTACCTAGTTACCTTAAACCTCATCATAATACTAGTTGCAGATAGAGATTGCACCTCATTTCAGTGTATCCACTTTTGTCATCATAATCATTGCATCAGGTGAGTTAGTAGCCCCACTTTTACTTGTTTAATCATTTTACAAACTCTTTGGGGGAGATACATGCTCAACTATTTTAATTTCAATTTCGATTATTTGTAAACTATATGTTGAATCTAAACTTAAACTATATTGTTTGAACTATCATGAACTTGTTAATCTTTTGTTTCACTCTTTATGCTCGTAAGTAGATTATGCCTGAACTAAATTGATTACTATGTTGTGAACACTATTATTTGAACCACTTTCCTTGATTTTGAACCCTTCGACATATATATTTGAACTCTTTTAAATTGATTTGGACATTTTAACATATATTTGAACACTTTGACTATTTTGAACCTTCGACATATATATTTGAGCTCTTTGACTGTTTTGAACTTTTGAACTCGACTTAAACTCTTGAACTTAATTACGAACTTTTGAATGGAACACTTGAACTTAATTATGAACTTATGATTCGTATTAATGAACCGTACTCACTTTACTTAAAGTCTCCCCATGTTACGGAGCGTTATCGACTTAAAGTCTCCCCATGTTATGGAGCAGAACGTCTCACTATGTTACGGAGCGTTCTTAACCTAAAGTCTCGCTGTATCGGTGGAGCGTTCTAAGTCTCGCCTTATTGGTAGAGCGTGCAAAGTCTCCCATGATCGGAGCGTTCTTAATTATGTATAATAGTTGTATGATGTCTTGTTAGTACATTCACATTGTTAGTCTCCTATCGATAGGTAGTATGGATAGCGCTATTAGAGGTCGGCCAACCTCTCGTTCACTATGTTACGGGGCGCATATTATTTATTCTAGGGCTTTGCACGGCATACATTATTATATATGTGGTGCTATATTGTGAACTATTATGACAACGTATACTTGACTACTAGACATACTACTTTTGGCAGTGGGTTGTGAACACACATGTTGCAAGTTTTGTATGGGCGGAACTTGGAACTGAGTGGATTTACAATGCCTTTGCTTTGTGGACTATCCTCAACGACCAAAAAATTTTCCTTTGCTGCATGAACGTTCTTTAAAAGCTTTACATGTTAAACAAACTCTATGAACTCACTCAACCATTGTGTTGACACTTTTAGCATGTTTTATCTCAGGTATCTAAGGCATTCACTTCATGGCATGCATGTGGACTTATCATAGAGTCGCGGTGACGACGCGTCTCACATATGCTTTATGCACTTAACGATCGTTTGATTGTAACAAACTCATTTTGGTACATTGGAAATCTTTTGGGACCTATGCTTTGTAAACTCTGATTATTTTACTTAATCAAACGATATATTCAAAATGACACTTTAGGTCGTTCGATATAACTGTAACTTTGATGCTATGACGGTCATCCCCGGTATTCCATTCCATTTGCAAAGCAGTAATTTGGGGTGTGACAACATTACCCATTACGATATATACTAAGTATATATAAGTACATATCCATATTATGTAAACACTAGTTGTTATACATATACATTTCTATAAGTTGTAAATAATATTACTTGTTTAGTGTTTTATATGAAAATGTAAGTGTGTTAGTAAACTATTGGCTCAAACTCTTTACGTATTTTTTGTTTCGTTAAAATAATTTTACGTTTGTTATCGACAAAACATTAAAAGGTCGTAACATTTAAATAACCGTTTCTGACTTATTTGTATTAACAATCTCCCCTTTTTGATGACAAAACATAAAATTATTTTAAGGAAAACTAAAATTAAGTAAAAGTTTGAATTGGACTTTTATTCTCTTCTCCCCTTTTGTCGAAACAAAAAGGGCGTCGAAAAAACTAACACATTGTTTTAAGAAAAATGTGAAAAGTAAAAATATGAAAATAGAGAGAGAAGAATTCTCGTCTTAGCTCCCCTTGACGGTGCTTCCGTTTGTTGAGGCGTCAAGTAATTAGGAAGACTAGGCGAGTGTTTTGCAATTTTGTTTGAAAGTGGTTTCGTCTTTTGACGAACATGCTCCCCACGACGAGTGCTCCTTTGTGAGGAGGACGTCAAGTAATAATGTAATCCGATGTGAAAGTATTTCAAGTGTTTTTGCAATGTTTTGCTTTGACAAGAAGCTCCCCAGCTAAGGGTGTCAAAGTCTTCATGTGTATATTGAAAATCTACAAAACAAATGTTAGAAAGCAAGTGTATGATGCATAATTTCCGCAAATAAGACTCAAATTATTAATTAAAAGATCTTACATTGCACGGAGTCCACGGTTCCTCCTTGGGAGGGATCCGTCTAGGCAAAAGTCGTGGATCCGTCTCACGCATACTTATGATCGCAATCTAGATGTAAAATGTGTTGTCAATATCAACAAGAGTTATGTATTAAGGTACCAAACATTTTCTCAAGACCATATGGCATATAACATGTAATTTCATTCAATAAAAAACACAAGAAATGATATACATATCTCTAAAACTAAGAGAATGACAAAAACATGTAATACATTTTCTAATAATTTTAAGAAGTGCCAGAAACTTAAAAAGCATCAATGTGATTGTAATCTAAGGACGAGTAGACTTGTTGATTTGGTCCAATCGTTCAAGAAGATGATTAAACATGAAATGTAACTCATTTTGCACTTCTTGAACAAGTCCTTGGGTGAGTTGACAATTAGGGCAATTATTGTCATGAGTAGGAAACGGAGGAGGTGGAATGTTTTGAGGAGGCTCCACAAAGGATGGTGGGATTTGTGGAGGTAATTTGATCGACATAGGGTGTGGTTCAACTAAAAATGAGGGTGATAATGCACGAGTTGGTGGCGGAGATAGGAATTCCTCTATATGGTTGGGTCTTTGGTGATTCCTTGTCTCCAAAGATGGATTATTTGATGGTGAAGGTGGTTCCTTATTTAATGAGAAGGTTGGTGAATGAGAACATTGATGGTGAGTCTTCTAACGAGTAGAGATTTGGATGGGAAAGATGTTCGGTAAAGGAATGTAGTCTAGGTTCTAGAAATGAAGGCTTAGGTGTTTTACTTGAGCTAGGTGTGTTTAGTTTAGTTCTTGATGAAGGCCTTTCCAACTCAAAAGGTCGAATGCTAATCCTAGAGGTTCTTCTAGTTTTGGTTAATTGAGTTTATTGAGGAGGATTCTAGCATTTGGACTTCTTACGGTGATGACTCGGTTGATGATATCCCATGAACCATATGAGCATTCTTCTTGGAGGAACCTTTGGTTGAAGAAGTTTTGCTAGATGATTTAGTCATGGTGAAAAGAGAGGATGTAATGGATATCTTAGCTACTGATTTTTGAATGGTGGTTTAGATACATAAGCACACTTGGTTTATAAAGGATGAAATTGGGTTAATGAATTAAATTCTTGGCCACTAAGAATTTTGGCATGCACTAAGGTCAACTATAGTGTTGTTCTATCATAGGGAGTCATTTAAGGCAAGGAAAAGTGTTTAGACTACCAAAGAGAGTTTGAATTGGAAGTAAAGTGATCATAAATGCATTACTGCAGACCCGGATCCCACGGATCCCTAACATTGGGGATCCATCTAGATATAAACTAGGGATCCGTCTCTCAGACAGCAAAGTGGTGGGGTGATTATGTTCTAATAAGGTCTAGAACCTATAAATCTTGAGTGTTTGGGTTCCCTAAAATGTTTTAAATGGCATGGGACTTTAATGTCCAATCATAGGGAGTGTGGATACCTAATGATGGTTTTTGATAAGAGAGTGGACTTTTTATGAGTGCAACTAAGTGTTTATGTATGACGCTATTAATATGAGGATGACAAATGAAGCCAAATGATCCTAGAGATCAGATGGTGACTTAAGAGAAATTTGGAAAATTCTTAAAAATCAAAAGAAATAAAAACTAGTTTTTAGCCTATTTTGAGGTAATGATGACTAAAATTAATTTGTTAAAATTAAGAGAAAAAACAAACTAGGTGTTTTGAGATGTGAGATACAATGTGTAAGTATTAGGCGGAAATATGGTGAGTTTGGTGAAGTGATAAATCAAAACACCTTGAATGTGATTCTATGTTAGGCGTGAGTGAGAATGAGACCTTCGATCTTGAGGAAGACTTAAGTGATCCTAAAGTATCATGTTTAGCTAGTGTGATAAGGATGAAGGATGGATTGAAGTGAGTATAGAAATCCTATGTCTTTACCGGATCCCGCGGTTCCATCATCGAGGATCCGCTAGTTATAATCAGGGATTCGACTCATCGTTGACGGTAGCTTCACAGCAAATGTGCAGAATTTGCACTTCATAGAAAATACTCATCCTAATCATTTAAATAATATGTGGAAAACTAGAAGGGGGGGGGGTTGAATAGTTTTACCAATTAAAACTTCCTTTTAAACTATGTCAATCTATTTGGTTGTGTGTGTTGGATGTTGATAAAACAGCATATAAAGATATGTAATGAAAAGATAAGAGTAAGAAGCACAAAACCACAACGCGAGTATTTATAGTGGTTCTGCTACAAGGACACCTTCCTTGCCCTACTCCACTCCCCGAGTCACCTACTCGAGAGTTCGTAAACACTACACCAATCTCCTTATGGTGGAGAAGCCTTCACAACGTTGCTTAACCTTTTTCCGGTACAAAGCTAAATACCGAGTTCCTTCACACCAAGGCGAACCACACCTAACACAACGTCACCTACCCTTTATAAGGTACTAGGCTAAGTACCTAGTTCTTTCACTCCAAGGTGAACTACACCTTAACAACATCGCCTACCCTTTATTAGGTACTAGGCTAAGCACCTAGTTCCATTGCAATGGAGGAACTACTACCACACTACACCAACGACTAATCCCAAAGGAGATCTACTCCTTTACAACATCATCAAGGACATCAATATCCTTGGATCTAATGCTAGTCTATCTAGTACATCGAAACACACCATATCGAATGTACATCTAAGGCACCTTTCACTAATGCCTTTGACTAGATCTACAAGACACTTTTCACTAATGTCTTTAGTCTTCACTTCTAAGCACCTTTCACTAATGCTTTTAGTCTTGAATTCTAAGCACCTTTCACTAATGCTTCTTGTCTTGACTTCTAAGCACCTACCACAAGTGCTTATGCTATGAGCGATAGATACCCTTCACTAATATCTTCGTCTTGACACTTGAGACATCTTTCAATAATGTCTTCAACACTTCACTTCTTTGAAGAAAGAAAGGAATCATCAACAAGAAGACTTGATAGCCTTGATGATGAGGAAGCATGGCAACTCATGGACTTGAGCTTGCTCGACTTCAAAGGTGGTGATCTTTCCTTTGAGAGGAACCTAAAAGATCACACAAAAACAAAACTACAAACATAGATCTCTTGGATTTGAGGTTAGTGAGTTTTAACTCGGTGAGAAAGTGTGTTAGAAAGGGTGAGAAATAATGAAGAAATGGCTCACTATTTATAGAGGAAAAACTCTCTGTTCCTGGATCCCACGGATCCCTTCTACAAGGATCCATTTAGCGTTAAGCTAGGGATCCGTGGACGCCCTTTACCCATGGGTATTTTGGTTATGGGTCATGGGTTGAACCATGGATCTTTGGCTAGATACAATGTATCTTTGAGTGCAATGCACTTGGTCACTGGGTATGGGTTGATCCATGAGTTATGGATATTATCCATGTATGATATAAGCATGATGTCATGAAATGGGTTATGGGTCAAGATCCATGGGTTATGGGCTTTGGGTTATACCCAACTACATTCAATGTATTTGCCCAATGGGTTGTGATACTTAAGTTTCTACCCAATATACTACATACTAGTTATGTGTATATTTTATCCAAATATGTAAACACTAGTTGTTGTACATATGTATTCCTAAATCATAAAATCACTTATACTTGTTTTAGTGTTTTATGTGAAAGTGTGAATATGTTAGAAACTATTAGTTCAAACCATTTACGTATTTTATTTGTTTCGTTAACATGATTTTACGTTTGTTATCGACAAAACATTAGAAGATCGTAAAATATAAATAAGCGTTTTACGGCTTATTTGTATTAACAATCTCCCCTTTTGTTGATGACAAAACATAAAATTATTTTAAGGAAAAGCTAAAATTGTAAGAGTTTGAATTTAGTTTTACTTTCTTCTCCCCTTTTGTCGAAACAAAAGTGTTTGAAAGAAAGCAACACATCGTTTTAAGAAAAACATGTGAAAGAAATAAAAATAAAAGGAAATAGAGAGCAAGTAACGGAAAGGATCTCGTCTTTACTCCCTTTGACGAGTCCATCCCTATGTAAGGCGTCAAGAAAGTCATACTAATCTAGTTTGTTTGCAAGTAAGTTTGCAAAGATTTCGTCTAAGTGACGAATGTGCTCCCCTTGATGTTTGCAATTTTGCAAGGGATGTCACGAAATGTAAACCTAGTATTGCAAGTAATTTGCAATGTATTGCTTTGACATAAAGCTCCCCTCGCTTTAGGATGTCAAAGTCTTCATGTGTAAAATGAATAACTACAAAACAAAGGTTAGAAAGCAAGTATAATTCACGATTTCACGCAAATGTGGTCCAAGTTAGTAGAAAAATAGTTTTACATCACACAGATTCCACGGTTCCCTCCTAGTAGGGATCCGTCTAGGCAATCTGAGGATCCGTATAAGTCGATTAATTTCACAAAGGTGATATAACAAGTAATGTTATCACAAAATGAGTTATGAATACAAAAGTAATCATATGCTCGGAAAAATAACAAGTAGCATGTAATTCCATTTAATAAAACTAGAGTTATGATATACATGACTCTAATAACTAAGAAAATAAGAAAATACATGACTAGGAATTTCTAAACCAACTATCGCTGATGCTAGGACACCACTAAAATCTTCTAGCTCAAGTTTTGTTTAGGTTTGATCTCGTCGAACGTTCGAGGAGATGATAGAACATGAAACGTTGGTCTTCTCGTACTTCATGTATCAAACCTTCAACATGTTGACAATGATAGCAATCTTTGTCATGGCTAGGTAGTGGTGGTGGAAGAAACGAGATGGCTTGATGCGAAGGATCAAGTGAAGCGGCTTAGGAGCTTCAAACGATGGAGGGATTGGTAGGCGCATTTGAGAATGGCTCGACCAAGAATGATGGTGGTGGTAGAAAGTGTCAACTTCCATATGGTCGGGTGGTTGACTTTGATGATTTCTCATAATCCAAATGGGATTATATGATGGAAACAATGAAAGGAAGCGGAGCAAGTGTTGACTCAACACCTTGATTTTGTACTATTATTCCTCCTAATGAGGAGAATGTTGTCAGCGGAAGCGGTTGAGACGGCCTGTTAGGAATTAGAAAATCCATAGTGAAGAGTCGGTCACCCCAACTCTAGTATAGCATATGTTAGCTCGTAGACGTTACGTTATTTACTAGTTATTTAGTTAGTTATTTAGTCTAGAGTAACACCGTGGAGGACGGACGGGTCTTTACCCACTATATACCTGATCCACAGTCCGAAGGAGGACGTGTTGTTTGTAACTATAAGTACCCTCTACCTCCCAAGGTAGAGGTTGGACCTTCATCATTCTCAATCTAACCTTCTATGTTTTCTTTTACTTTCTCTCTAGAAAGGCTCCACTTTCTCTCTAAACCTACTCATAATTCGACCCATATTATTGTTTATTATGTGTTTATGAAATCCAATATCTATCAATTGGTATCAAGAGCCATGGTTTGATCACTCATCTTTCATGCTCTTTGTTTTGGTGGATTTCATAAGGTTTTTGGGGTATTAAGTGTTTAGGAGAGTTTGAATCATTTGGACAAATTCTAGTGTTAAAGTTTCAATTTTGCTTGTACTTTTGTGTTTAGGATCATCATATGTGTTTAGGTTTTGAATTGGAAAGCTTAAATCATTGTGGTTTGGTCACTTTTGATTGATAAAGTGGGTATTTGTGAAAAGTGTACAAAGCGAGTTGAGACTCGTGTTTGTGTTTCTTGGATGCGAGTTGCTTCTTCATTTGAAGCGAGTTGGTATAGCGACTTAGCTACTTAGCGAGTTGACTATTTATGCGACTTGGTTATTAGCGACTTGTTTCTTTAAGCGAGTTGATTGTGTAGCCATTGATACTAAAGAGTTGCCTATGCGACTTGTCCGATTCAACGTATCTAAAGAGAGTTGCCTAAGAGAGTTGCTTGCGAGTTGCCTATCACGAGTTGTGTTTTATCGACTTGTCTATTAAGCGAGTTGTCTGCTTATGCGAGTTGTGTTTCATGCGAGTTGTCTATTGCGAGTTGTCATCTTATGCGAGTTGAGCCTTAAGCGAGTTGTCTTGGAAGCGAGTTGTCACGGATGCGAGTTGATTGAAGCGGTTTGACCAAAGTTGACTTTTACGGTAAAACTTCAAACGGCCATAACTTTTGAACCGTAACTCTGTTTTCAGCGAAATACCAGTCAAAACGAGCGGAACATGCTGAATATAGTGAGGTTTCATGAAACGAATTTTTTGAGGCCCAAATTGCCTCCGGAAGGAAGTTATTGAGCTTTTTAAGTTTTTGGACTTAAATTTCTCCGTAAAATCATGCATCAACCAATCCAAATCTTAACCAAACAACATCTCTCGCTAATCCTACAAACAATCATAAGTCCTAACACACAATTGTCTATCATTGTGACAATCCATCGATCATCTTAACACGTTCCATTGCTCATTGCTTAACGGTTTGGTCTTGATTTTAGTAAAATCCCGAAAGTTTCTATTTCTCGGTTTAAATCATAGACTTGTAAAATCCGTGGATTCATCAACATCATGTCTTACACTCGATTCGGTGATTTGAAGTACTCAAACCGTATGATCTTGTAGACAACCATGAGAATATTAGCTATCTTGAGCAGTTCAGATGATGGAATCAATCAATGATGATTTGAGTTCTTCATGTTACGTGTCCAATGAGAAAGATTTGCACTGTTTAGACTACAAATGCCATGCAAAAGGAACGTAGCATTGAACCTTATCAACAACTTCGCTCACATCTCATGTTACTCACAGCGAGAATGGAGCGAGCATGCAATGCCCTTTTCCGTCAAGATTTATCCACATTAACGGAACATTACTATTGAACTTAGAACAATTGGAACAACAACTTGATAAAGAAAAGGTTCAAAAGGATAGTTCGGTCTTTTCGCAAGTGATCCACAACCAATTTCGGTCATTCATCGGGGAATTTACATCGATTATGATCAAGACATGGTGAAATGTCTTTCAAGATACACTGGAATGGAAATTAGCATGTTCATAGAGACACTTATCCATCTCATGGATAATGTGGAGAAGTACATTAAGGAAGTTACTACGAAAGATGAAAATGTGGATGAGAGTGCAGTGCGGTTGAGAGATAGTTGTGATGAGACGGGTAATGTATCGGTTGAAAGATCGGGTGTTCTTGAATGCAGTTAGCAGAGACAACAAAGAATGATGTAACCGCGATTCGGTAACTCGATCGACAAGATGTGGATACGAAATCGGAAGGGTGAATGAATGTCGAGTGCAATCAAGAGATTGTAGCGTTGAGTCGGGTGAAACAACAGATGTTGGATCGATTAACACTTGAATCTGAGGCTCGAGATCTGAGATAAGCTTGAAATAGCCGATGGTTCGATGACTCTTGTTACACATGATGTGGATGCAAATATCGGACCGACAATTGAACATGTGTCATGTGATGAGGTACCCTTAACTGCTCAACATAGTGCATCGCTAATTCACTTAAACATACCGATCTTAATCTTGAACATGATTCGATAAATGTTCCTTTGTTGAGGCCGAGTCTAATAATTTCAAAACAAATGATATGGTTGATAAAGGGCTTTTGATGAACTTTCAAACAAATTCTCAAATCTTGAAAAACATTGCATTTCACTTGAGATTGCGATACGAGTAAAGAAGAAAGTTTTCAACTTAACAAACCATGTAAAAATCCGGAACTTCACGAATTCCGTGAACTTTTGAAATTAACACCTTGAAAGCTCGACTTCAAGACAAAGACTCAACCGATTACAATCAAAGAAACATATTTACATCTTGAATGTGAAAAGTAATTTAGTCATGAATACACAAGACATTGATGCTATTATAACAAGAAATAATGAATCAATTTATGTGGCTAAATTACTAAAGGAAAATGAGTCTTTGAGAAAGCATCACATAGAACTAAGTGACTCAGTCAAAGAAGCTAGAACTAAGTCAATGGAGCAAACAAACTCTTTGATAGCAAAAATTGATGAACTCAAAGCTCAACTTCAGGAAAAGAGTTTCGCCATTGTTGTCTTAAAGAATGAGCTTAGAAAAACCGTAGGAAAAGTGTGAACACTAAGTTTACAAAACCATCAACCTTGGGAAACCAGTTTCTCATCCCATTAGAAACCGGTCCATTGTTAGGCGACCTCTGCGTTTATATCCGAAAGACCAAAATTTTCAAAACACGGTTTGCCTCCCAAGTTGATGAGAAACAAGTTTTGTCAAAACCAGTCACTTCACCTGAGTTACCTAAGAATAAGGCTTCTAGCTCCGATAACCCTCAACACGTAGTCACTTCTACTCCCAGTACCTCTAGGATTAGTTCGAAAATAGTGTCAAAACCAAGCATTAAAACCCAGAATTCATATGATATGAATGACTTGTGGAAGAACTATTATCTAGAAAAAGCTAGGAAAAAGGCACTGATTCGAAAAGACGGAATTTTAGGTGCAAAACCTAGGGTGAGGAATTCTATGAGATTTCAAGGCACTGCTAGTAGTTGTAAACCACTACCTAGGAACACTCAAAGACTAGGGATTGGCGTGTATCTAAAAGTAGTTATGTGCATATGAATGCTAAGCATGTAGAAAACAAAACTAGAAATTAAGGTCTTTTCCACATAAGAAACATTTTCCTAATTCACATGCTAAGGTACAATCCACTAAGTCTACTAACGTGACTAAGGTTCAACATGTTGTGAAGCAAAACAAATCAAAACTTAGCCTAGATGGATACCAACTGCTAAATCTTTGGAAACTAGGAATAAGGATAAGTCTTACACTATGCATGAAGCTTAACAATCCTAGACCTTGCCATAAGTGGATACCGTCGGTAGAATGTTTAAGGATCTTTGGACTTAAGTGGATTCCTACCGAAAGTCATTTACCGATGACAAAATCAAGGTTGACCGTGAAACCCCAAAGGATTTGGATACTAATGTCACTAACCAATATATATGCAATCAAGTTTGTAATGTTAGTGCGGTATTCCTTACTCGATTCGAGATACTTGATCCTTCAATACATGGACTGGCTTAAAGTATGGATAACAAACGAATTGATATCTCATAACTCACGGGTTCTAGTAACTCAACCTTGATATTCAAGCGGCAATGACGTTTGAACACAACAGTTCAAGCCTCGTACTCTAAAGAAAAGAAAAGTGTACGTTTCAGTGCGCTTTATCTTACAAAGAAGAGAAATCTTCTAATGACGTATGAACACAACAGTTCATGCCTCGTTCCTCAAAGAAAAGAAAAGTGTACATGTCAGTGCGCTTTATCTTCGGAAGAAGAGAAATCTTCTCATTAATGACCATTCTCATCAACATGCTTCATACTTTTTCCATGCGCTTGGTCATCAAGTGAACCGGCTACCATCGATTGTTTTCTCATTCCACTTGCTCGATTATAATGAAGATGGCGACATCATGTGCTTATTTTGCGGGGAGAAGTGTGAATAGAACATTGGATGATTTCACTTATTTAGTCAAGAATGGCAACTTCGTCTGCAATTCTTGAGGGGGAGAAGAAGTGTGATAATTCAGCATGGTTGATTGACTTATGAGAATATATGGTCATACGGCTCCTAACTCATGTAAGAACCGAGCTTCTTCTTATCGGGTCATCGTTACATGGAGTTCCTTCTTAAGAGCCGTTGGTTGACATCTTCACTCAGATTGATGAGTTTATCGACAAAGTGCTTCCGGTTAATGCTTCACGATACATCAACATGATGATTCCGAACAATCTATCATTCTTGTTTGATGTGATTGGTAGTTTGGTGTTACCATCTTGTGTGTTCGCTGCGACACAGTTGTCTTGATTTCCTTGATGAACATCTTTCGTTTCTTGTTTGATTGGGAGGATTTTAGTTAAGGGATTTGCAAGATGTAAGTTAATTGGGATGCTTTTGGTGGGATGCTTTTGGTGTGAGTTGAAGATGTTAACATTCTATTCCCCATTCGGACAATCTTGAAGAAGGTCGAGTCTACAGTCGGTTCTACATTTATCTGCGTGTTAGAAGACTAAAGACGAGTTAAAGACTTTTTCTTCATTCAAGCATTCATCATAAAGATTGTCGGTTTAGGGGAGATCACTAATTGGGGGAGGGTGAAATGTCTGATTTAATCCCCAATTAGACTTGCTCACGTTCTTCAAAGAAGTTGATTCTCACAAAGACTTCAAGAGTTCTTCTCAAAAGATTTTGAGTATATGGGTTTCAAAGATGTTGTTGATTACGAAGTGTCAAAACCAAAGAAGGGGAAGGAGACACACATCTAAACGAGTAAACTTGATGAACTTAATAATTCTAAGTAATTGAAGATATCCCGGAAGAAAAATGTCATGACCGCAGAGAAATTCAAGGTTTTACTCATCAAGGCGTTTAGTGTTATTATTCTAACTATGTGGGGGAAGTGATGTTAGAGAAAGTTTCTGAAGATATAAGAGGTACACAAGTATGACATATTCAGGGGAGATAAATGTATAACATGAGGGAGGTATTATCAGTTATTCTTTCGGTGGGAATATGTGTACTTTGGGTTCTTGAGCTTCATACACATTCATCAGGGACGAAAGATGTGAACTTTGGGGAGGTGTTCTTCATTACCCTCATGATGTGTATTCGGGAGAGTTCTTGGATATTGGTGTACTTTGGGTTCTTGAGCTTCATACACGTTCATCAGGGAAGAAAAATGTGAACATGGAAGGTGTTCTTCATTCCCTCATGAAGTGTATTCGGAGAGTTCTTGAGCATTATACTAAGAGACGGACCGCATCATTTCAAATACACGGGAAGTGGTCTCTTGACAACTTTTGGAATGGATTGCTTGGACTTGAAAGGGAATGAAATTTGAGAAGAGTATTTAAAAGTGGGATGATACGTGGGCGATCTATTTTGATGATATAACCCGAATGGAGATTCTCGATTATCGTTCTTAAAAGGAGCAATGGGATTTATGATAATGGTGTGCTTCTCTGTGCACCTGGCTAAGGAAAGCTTGAAATAGAGCTTCGAATCTGCTCATCTAATGGATCTTCGATTTGGGGGGAAGCTGCTAAAACCTCTCTTTCTTAAAGGCTCATGTTCTATCTTCTATTCTGGAGCCTCGGAAGCTTTGGTGGTGGAAGTTTAAGAGATGACGTATTCTATCTTCTACGACATGCTGCTTGATATCCTTATCTCGGTACTCGTATCACCATCCTCTTAAATTATATCATCTATTCTATCTCTGTAAATAGTTTTCAGAAAAAAAAATATAAAAATATAAAACCAACAAAAAGAAAATAGAAAAGTATAAAACCTTCTAAAACCCATAAAAATCAGAAAATTTCAAAAATACCAAGAATATGTTTTCTAAAGACATGTCTTCTGGTATCGATAACATTTACAGTCTTAGAAATGTCATTCAATAATGGCACGGGACTTTAGATGAAGTTCGAGCAGAAGGTGTAAATATTATTTTCCAAATCATGTCTCTAAATATGGCTTGCAGTTATTTCAGATCGTAACCCGATTCAAATAATGGCTTGCGCTTATTTAATCAGAACCCGTGCTTAAACCATGGTTTGCTATTATTTCGATAGCAACCCGCTCGTCTTGAAAGGAAAGTCTCGCGCTAAACAAATTTTCAAATATTTCGTGCACTTATCCTAAAACAAAATGAGGAAAGTATGTCAAGGATCATTGTTCCTACTCAAATATTTTTCCTTCAAAATTCTTGAGAAAAATATTTGTTTTAACAAAATGGTGGTAAATGAGTTGCTTGAAAAACAATCGGTTCGAATGTTTATAAAATTGAAAACTCAATCAATGACTTGGGGCTTTTAACCTTTTCAGAAAAATAAGTCGTTGATTGAGGGGGAGAATGTTTTCAAAATTTACATCATCTAACGGACTTTCTTACTTATCCTACGTGCTTAATTAAAATATATAATTGCCTATGTTGAAGGACTAGGTTTCTAGGATGTGACTGTTAAGATTAGATGATTATAGTTTGATGAACACATTTTTCCCATACCTTATATGAACTGATTGATATGTTGAATTGACTTGAATTAGTCGATTGTTGTTTTTTTGATAAAAATAAAGTCCGATCCGTATATCTGTATGTATGTTCACTAACGTATGCAGGTATATTCGTATAAGAATGTTCCCGATCCGGATCCCACATAATATGATGATTGGATGCGAAAGGAAAGGGTAACTATATCTTGGGTTGACAAATGAAGAAACGGAGCTTAATTGGACTTCAATGGAGAGTTGGCATAAATGCAACGTAAGAGGTCTCACTTGCATCGCAGATGGTTTTCTTCTAAGTGATTGAAGAAACGAGCTTAATTGGACCTCGGTTGGCATTAAAATGCAACGAAGAAAGTCTCACCGCATCTGCAGACGGTTTTTCTTGTGAACTCTCAAGAACAACAACGGAAGCTCCTCAAACACCTAACGAATCTTTGTGCAGATTTCATTTTTAAACAATTTTGAAATAATTTGATTAAATTGTTTTGAAAATGGAAAATATTGTTTTGAAAATAAATTGGACTAAAATTTGAAAATCACCGGACTTCTTTTAACAAAACCTAAGTCACTCAATTATTGACTACATCATCGATTGAGGGGAGAGTGATTTAAAATAAAATATTTTCAAACGATATTTCTTCACAAAAGTTCCGGTTTGTATAACAATAAGTGGTGACCTAAAGATTTAATGTTATGTCATGGTATGATTTTCTTTAAAACTCAAAGATCTTACAAAATGAAATTTTTTCTGTTCTTGTTTGATTGTGAAATTGTTTTATTTTACTTAAAGATCGTTTAAAAACTATCATACCTGACACTAACAATCTTTAATGTCTATAGTTGGTCCATCTCAGTCATTTTTCAAAATTAAATTTTGCCACGTCTTTCCCCAAAATTTTCTAAATGATTTAAATCAGATGGGATCACAAATCTCAAATGGTTTGATATTTTTGATCGTGGGAGAGATCGTGATTTAAATCTCAAATCTGTTTTAATGGAATTGGTTTTAGTCCTTCAAAGGCACTCCTGCCTCCATGTGCCAAACGATTTGAAATACACAATGCACATGTTGAGGAGGAGGATTTATCCAAAACATGATGAGTATTTAAACCAGCCACATATTCTCCCATGTTTTATAAACCTTATTAAATCACTTGGGATCCAAAATCTCAAAGGGTTTGATATTTTGATCGGGGAGAATTTGTGATTTAATAATGAAATTTGATAAAGTTGATCATTTTGATTCGGTTGTCTTGATGCTCTCTCATATGTGCTAAACGATTTCAAATACTCAAGCACATTTTGAGGAGGAGCATAACTATCGAGTACAAAAAAAAAAAAAACTTTTAAAGTTATTTATAAAGTACCTTGATTGAGTTATCAAATGGTTTTCTTAATGGTTTTGTGATCGTGGATGTGTTTCAAAGAACTCTTTCCTCTATGTGATAAAATGATTTCAAATATCCTATGCACATATTGAGGGGAGAATTTACCAAAGAAATTAAAATGGCTTTTTCTAAGGAAATTGTGATCAAGAAATTATTTCAAAGAACTCTTGCCTCCATGTGCCAAACAATTTCAATATCATATGCACATGTTGAGGGGGAGCATTTCTAAAATGATCAAAACTATTAAGGTACAAAATGTTTTGATCTCGTATCACAAGTACCTTGATTGTTTTTCCAAATGATTTTTCGATTGGTTTCATGAAGGAAAGAACAATACCAAAAGACCGACCAATTTACTTTATGCATGGTGTTATAAGGATGGTTAGGTTAGGTATTTGTTCCCATGATCCACCAGAACCGGAGGGATCTACCCAGGGACTATCCACTAGATAGTGTAGAGTCCTTAGGTATATTGAAAAAGGGAGAAAAATGAGAATATGGGAAGAGTGCGGACTGAGATAGAGCTAGAACTGGAATAAACCCAACAAGGTTCTAGTTATGAAGTCTCGGTAAGCTCAAGGGGTTGGAGAATGAAAAGAAATTGAATGTGAAAAGGGTGAAAAGAAATAGCCTCCAATAATTCAACCTTAGGCGTATACACCGGTTCAATACATATGCTACTAGTGTTTACTAAGGTAACACTGGTATTGAAGACAAGACGTCATGGACCCGATGACGACCGCACTAAACTTCCCAAACTACTCAAGTTCCTCTTAAAAGGGCTTGTTTCATTCTCACGGGAACCAACATTATCTATCGACTTTCTCTTAGAGATTGTTGATATTAAAGAAGGAGACCTCTCCCTAGTCTTCGACACAGGAACCAAATGTGCACTAATTGAGTCTAGAGCCAAGAGATCATCCACAATATCTCATTAGGACACTAAATTATTGAAGACTTCTTGTTTTACACAATGTGGAAAGTAAGTGTATATTAAGAGTCCTCGCTTTATCCTTGTGGTATTGCCGTAACATCCGAGTGATATGTAAAAGTATTCACGATTAAGATGGAAATCCTTCTAGAGCCAACATCAAACAAGCTCTTGGTGGGTGACATGTGAGATCTTATCGTAAGATCAAGCTTGTGACAACGGGATAGAAACGATGGGGTGATTCATTCTTGAATCAACCTTGGTCCGAGAATGGAATTGACGAATACTTTTGGAAAACCGCTCGATGTGCAAACCTTCTTTTCTCTAGCACGTCGAATGTGTATTCATTTCAAATTCAAAAGTATCTCGATTGAAAAATACTTTTAGAAAAACCGTTCGATGTGCGAATCTCTTCTTTTCGCTAGCACGTCGAATGTGTACTCATTCTCTAACACAAAAGTATTTTGATTGAAAATCGATCTTTCTCATAAAACCTTCATCGTATTGCAAAACTCTTCTTCAAGCAATACGCGATTGTTTTTCAAATCGTTTTCATCAATCGCTGAATCTCAATTTGCTAGTTCACTCACTCCGTGTTGTCTTCTTTGAGACGTTCGGTTTGAGAACGACTAGAAACCCTCGTCAAGGAGATTCTTAGGAATCCTACCGATCACAGGAAGTACTTGTCTTGATCAACGGGAACCGTGGGCGTGTACCTCAATTCAACAAAAGTGACCAAAGACACTTTCGTGCGCTTTATTGCTAATCGTCATATGCGGTACACCCAGACGATTGCGGTGATCGTAATTGAGGAGTCAATCCAAAGCCGCATGTTCACAAAGCAACCACACTTAATTGAAGAAATCATGACCGGTGCATATCTACAAAACCGGCTATGATATTTCATACTATGCTTCGCTTCACTGCAAATATCATGAACCAATAAGGCTTCCGCTACTCGATGGAAAGATGTCATGATTCAAAAGTGTGAGCATGTCGGTCCAAAAGTCACAACATCACATGATGGCAACACAATAAAGGGTGATCCAGAGATTTCTTGTGGTGATGATCTCAAAGAAAGCTCAAGATCATCAAAGATGTGGATCGCTTAAAGGCCTCCACTAAAAGTACAAATCTATGCGGACTTTAAAGAATCGCTACTAAAGCACAAAGATTGCGGACATTGAAGAATTGTAGTGTACGAGCTCGAGCATAAAGACAAAGAATAGAATGCTAGGACACAAATGTAATTCATGGGGTGACCTCCTTAGGGAGATTGTTAGGAATTGGAAAATCCATAGTGAAGAGTCGGTCACCCCAACTCTAGTATAGCATATGTTAGCTCGTAGACGTTACGTTATTTACTAGTTATTTAGTTAGTTATTTAGTCTAGAGTAACACCGTGGAGGACGGACGGGTCTTTACCCACTATATGCCTGACCCACAGTCCGAAGGAGGACGTGTTGTTTGTAACTATAAGTACCCTCTACCTCCCAAGGTAGAGGGTTGTTCCTTTCATCATTCTCAATCTAACCTTCTATGTTTTCTTTTACTTTCTCTCTCTAGAAAGGCTCCCACTTTCTCTCTCTAAACCTACTCATAATTCGACCCATATTATTGTTTATTATGTGTTTATGAAATCCAATATCTATCACGGCCTAGGAGGCAAGTCCTCTAAATTGTAGAGGTGTGGTGATGATAGTTGGGATGTAAATGAAATAGCTCTAGGAACTAATGGTGATGGTTTAGTGGAGATGATATTGTTTGGCCTAGGAGGTATGGTGGTGTTTGGCATTGGTAGTTTTGTGGGTACTATCCTTTTAGGAATTGGTTTGATTGGATGAGGAGGGTTCCTATCATTTGTTGGCTTGACCGGAGATGATTCGGTTGAAGAGATTTCGTGTATAACACGCGCCTTTTTCATCGGTGGTTCTTTGGTGAATAAGTTACTACTTGGGGTTTTCCTCATGATGAGATGATTTCAAGAGATTTGCAAAGGTTTCTAAAGTGCTGAAAGTTAGGAAGAAGGTGATGACTATGGAGGTCCTAACAAAGTGGTTTATAAACCAAGAGATTTGGCAAGTGCATTTAAGCCTTAAGCCATTAGGATTCATTTGAATGTGATGATTAACATGCACAAGAGTCAACTTGAGAGTTTGCACTGATCTAGGAACTCATTTAAGATGAGATGGAGTGTTTGAGTTTGAGTTGAAATGATTGTTTTAGCAAGATTTGACATACACCGTCATCCGGATCCCACAGTTCCCTCCTCAGAGGGATCCGTCTAGGCTTATCCTAGGGATCCGGCTTTCAGCAGTTATGAAAGAGTGGAAATGATGTTTCTAAGATCTAAGACCTATAACATCTTGAGTGTTTCAGTCCTCCTAAGTGTTTTAAATGAAGGGGCGCTTAAGTACTTAAGGGTAATGAATGATGTAGCTAATGATTGTCTTTTATGGAAGGATTTGGAACTTTCAAAGAGTACCAATGGATGAGCAAGGATGACACTAAAGATGAGAGTGTCAATTGAAGCTAAATGATCCTAGAGATCAGGTTGTGACTTAGGATAGTGTTTTGAAAAATATCCTAGAAGCTTTGAGATGAGAAAACTAGAATTTGATCAACTTTGATCAATTTTGAGGTGAGGATGATTTATGATTAGTTTTGCCATAATCGAAAGATTTCAAAGACTAAGTAGGATCAAGCATGAAGTGTGATTTTGAGAGCGGAAGAGTAATGGATTAAAATGAAACGGTAGATCTACAAGCGTTTTAGAGTGTGATCTAGGTGAGTTATGAGTAGGAAGGATCAACCTATCTTGATAAGGACTTAATTTTCCTTAAGACACTATGTTTAGCTTAGTGTGAGGTGTTCTAAGGATATGTTTGAAATATAATGCTTGCAATTGCATTTTCTTTTGCGGATCCCACGGTTCCGTAAGTGTAGGGATCCGTCTAGCACAATCTTTGGGATCCGCCCATCCGCTTTCGGCAGAACCTTTACTAAAGGTATGCAATGATCTTGACAATGCATTATATCTCAAGGATAGTCTAAAAGAGTTCTAATACTAAGATATCAAATGTAAGATGTTTTATTTCATGAAAGAAATTGGATTACATTGATAAAGCACGAGTACAAGAGAATTGATCCTATTTTGGAATACTACTAGGTTCCTTGAGTGTTTTCGCTAGAGGATCATTATGTGATTGATGAGTGTTGGTGGAATCAAGAATGAAGAAAGTCTTCATGAGAGATATGTTTAGCGGTTCCATCATCTTGTTCACAAGCACGCATAACGGACTTTGAAATTGAGGATGGAAGTGCATAACATTATGATAGAGGCATGTCAAGAACATTCCATAAGGGATGAGTTTATTCTTGGAGCCTTGAAGATTTGCAATTCGCCTTGCAAGAAGTAGGCGAGATTGTATGGTTGTTGTGTTAGCAAACAAGACAACATGTGAGCACAACAAGCGGGAAGAATTTCTTGATTTCCCTAAGGCTCCAAACATTTTCACGTGGGATGAGTGCAAGAGGCTTTACTCTTCTCGGATATCCCTTGTAAAGATAATGTTTGGATTGGAGTAATATGGTCGAGGTTTGCATATTATGCGATTTAAATCTTCCGGAGAGGGTATGTGTGAACAATATGGACTATTTTCTTCACGAAAGTTGAAGAGAGAATCAAGAGACCAATCTTCGATGAAGGCACATTGTCCATGATTTGGAATCCGGAGGATGTGAGCAAAATGCCCAAGGGTTAGAGTGAACTTTTGGTTTTTGATATAAAACCAAAGAGATAGAGAGCGATCCTCGTTACGAACGAGTTCGACTTGACGGAAGAATTCCATTATGAACCTTGGACATATCTTCTCGTTGATTTCAAGAAGAAATTCTAGTCCTATGGCTCGGAAGGAGGTATTGATACCTTCTTCGAATTGTAGAGAGGTGTCTACAATCGTCCTTCGTGGAAGTGACGGTTTCGAGATTATTGAACCCACGAACATGATTGCCGGTGTGTTGGGTTCAAGAGAGATGTTCGAGTGTAGACGCTAGTGAGTGAAAAATCAAACTCATATTCATGCGTCATAGTTGAACCTATAGAAATGATAAAAAAAGTGATGTTTGTGGTCAACCTATGATTATCTAATGTTTTACAAGATTTTTATTAACAATGGTATTTAACACTTTAACTTACTTCAAGGTTTTGACTTTCTAGTGGATTATTATATTTAGAAAGATAGTGGTTTTTAATCTTGCATGAAGACTGTTTTCCAGTAGGACGGATCCCATGGTTGTTTTACAAAAGGGATCCAGCTAGTATAACTTCCAGGATCCGTGGATCTGTAGTAACAATAACAAATTTGATAAAAACATAGGTTTTACAGTTTATACCACGAAATATGTTTTATTCTACATTTTCTTTTAGCATGCATACATGACTCCTAATGTATCACAAAAGAATATAAAACATATAAATCAAAATAAGTGACAAACACAAAATAACCTAGATAAACTAGATTATTAATAATATTGCATTTCAATACTAAGGATGATACAAAGGATTGGGTATATGATCCCAATGTAGATTAACAACACAAAGTAAATGTCTCCATATGTGAACTTCATCATAGGGAACACAAGTGCAATGAGTGTTAAGGCGATGAGCACGAGTGCGATGTAAACCATGTTGATGACGAATCTTCTTGGTTTCGATTGAGATGGAATGAGGAGGAAGATGAAGTTTTTTTTTGAATGAGAGGAAAATTTTGAAATTGGAAGATTTGAAAAAGTGAGGGTTTGATAGAGTGGTCGACGGTGGGGTTATTTATAGGGAAGGAGGAATTTTGAAATTGTGTTTTGTTTTATTATTGGATTAAAAGAAACAAAACATAAGTTTTATATACCACGACTTTAGACGAGAAATAAAACACGTATGTGAGAAAAGGGGCTTCCTAATGAAGCTTCATGTAAAACATGTATAAGCACAAAAGATAATCATATAAATACCTAAATAGGCATACTTAATTATCAAGTAAAATAAAAAGAAAATCATACCTCTAGCGCACTTAGGAATGTCTTTACAAATGACACAACAAATGTCACTTAGACGATTCTAGCTCCTTTGCGATTAAGATACCTTCTTAAGGAAGGTATTCTTGTTACCAAGCGACTCCTAAAGCTTGGTGGGTATGAGCTTTGACTAATCAACACGACAAAGAAGATTAGTGCAATTAAATGAAAAAGTAAATAAAAAAATTTTGTTATCAAATCAACATCCAAACATATAGTTTTCAATAACATGGTGTTTGTTTTTATGAAAAACCTTCTTTGTAGTTTTCAATTAACTATGGATCGTATCAAGTTTTAAAGTACAATATACTTCAAGAAACTTGGTAACGAAGCTCGATGCCAATTGTGGAAAACTAGAAGGGGGTTGAATAGTTTTACCAATTAAAACTTCCTTTAAACTATTTAGATCGACTTATGTCAATCTATTTGGTTGTGTGTGTTGGATGTTGATAAACAAGCATATAAAGATATGTAATGAAAAGATAAGAGTAAGAAGCACAAAACCACAACGCGAGTATTTATAGTGGTTCGGCTACAAGGACACCTTCCTTGCCTACTCCACTCCCCGAGTCACCTACTCGAGTTCGTAAACACTACACCAATATCCTTATGGCGGATAAGCCTTCACAACGTCGCTTAACCTTTTTCCGGTGCAAAGCTAACCACCGGGTTCCTTCACATCAAGGCGAACCACACCTACACAACGTCGCCTACCCTTTATAAGGTACTAGGCTAAGTACCTAGTTCTTTCACTCCAAGGTGAACTACACCTTCACAACGTCGCCTACCCTTTATTAGGTACTAGGCTAAGCACCTAGTTCCATTGCAATGGAGGAACTACTACCACACTACACCAACGACTAATCCCAAAGGAGATCTACTCCTTTACAACATCATCAAGGACATCAATATCCTTGGATCTAATGCTAGTCTATCTAGTACATCGAAACACACCATATCGAATGTACATCTAAGGCACCTTTCACTAATGCCTTTGACTAGATCTACAAGACACCTTTCACTAATGTCTTGTGTCTTCACTTCTAAGCACCTTTCACTAATGCTTCTAGTCTTGACTTCTAAGCACCTTTCACTAATGGTTCTTGTCTTGACTTCTAAGCACCTACCACAAGTGCTTATGCTATAGACGATATATACCCTTCACTAATATCTTCGTCTTGACACTTGAGACATCTTTCACTAATGTCTTTGATCCGTGCCAAACCGTCAAGTTTTGTCACTCAAGCCGGCCACTTGTGAATGGCCGACCGTAACAAACTTAAAACGGCTCAAGCACGACTGCAATGAAGATCTGGTGGGTATAGTGTTTCCCCGGGTCGTTATGTCCCAGCGAGCTATGCAATGGATCACCCAACGAATAGTGATCGAGAGATTTGAAAGGAAAAAGGGATCTGTTATGATTATAACTACAGAAAAAACCAACAAATTACAGAGGCTTAAATGCAAATTAAAGAAAGTTAAAAAGATAAAAAAAATATTAAATAAACGCTATCACTATTTTTAAAATTGATGATCGTTTAAAACTTAAAACTTAAAACTTACGCTTAAATAAAATTACGTAACGTACAAAATAAAAAGTGAGATCTAAGGAATAAAAGTCCTAAAAATATGAAAATGACATTTTACAATCCTAATGATAAAAGAAAATTTATAGAAAAGTAAATTATTTTATAACTAATTATCTAATTGTTATTAATTAAAACTATTTTTAACTATTAAATATTAGCCTAAAATACAAGAAAATATGAAATAAAGCTAAAAAAATAAAATTAAGACTTAGAAAAATCTAAAATATCAAAATAGAATTTTCAAAACTATTTTTATATTTTTCTGATTATTTTTGGATTTTTTATGAATTAAAAACTATTAAAAACTAATTAAATTATTTAAGAATACAAATTTAACTAAGAAAAATCTAGAAAAATATTTTTGACTTTTATATTTATCTAAACTTAAGAAAAATGAAAAATTATTTTTTGAAACTTTTCTTAATTTTTGTATTAAATGCTATTTAAAATGCTTAAAACTAATTTAAATCAAGAAAAATAGCAAACAAGCTAGGAAAATCTGAAAATTTCAGGAAAACTCTAAAATAATATTTAGAATCTAAGAAAATATAAAAATAGGGGTTGTGTGGAGGAATTTGAAACGATGTGCCAAGTGCTTATAAATAAGCACTTTGAATAAGCAAATGGAGACCAATAAGCACCAAACCAAAACAGAACTTGGATAAGCTAAAGAACCTAAATGCAACAGATTACAACTATCTTAAACCTCTAAATCACAAGCTCAACAGATTTGATGAAATGAGTTATAAGCTAAAACAAGAATCGAGGTGCCTACTTTGAGCTAAAGAATAAGCCAACCAATAAGCTAAAACCTAAAACCAAATATGGGACCCTAAACAAGACCTGGCTGGCTATTAACAAACCAAAGGCCAGACTTTGAGAAGCTCTTATGAGCCCAATGCAAGCTCTGCAAGAACTGCATAAACCACATGCGAGCTCGATGCCTGCTGCAGGCACTTAATCCCATTTGACAAGATCTTTTAGAGCTTAAGAAAATTTACAAAATTTGACAAAATGACAATGATAAAATAGACCAAGAGAAGTTTTAAAAGCCACAAGTTTAACTTAAAATGACCCAAGAATGAGCCCATGAAAAATCCACTCGGTTGAGCATAAACCGACCTTTTGCACATTTTGACTATTTTGATGTAATTGGAAGTTTGACTAATTTGAACTTTGGAACCAAATCAAGGACTGAATATGATGTTAATTGGTGAAATAGATCTAATGCAAGCTATATCTAAGAGTTTTAAACATAAAACAAGATTTTGTTTTGACAAAATCTCAACAGTTAAACTGTTGAGATAATTTAAGTTGAGATTTGACTTTGAGCCTATGCAGGCACAAGATTAAGATAGATATGAGCTCAATAGTACTTAACAAACATGACCCAACAGATATTAACCACTGCATACACCTCTAAGACAGATTATGCAGCCTATCCAAACACCCTATATACCAACTGATTTGTAATTAAAATGAGCTAAACACTAAACCAACTTGTAATAAGGATCAAACTAAGTTTTCTTGACCTAAATACAACTATATAAACACATTTACACTACTGATGACCACAGATACATAGACAAGGACAATATACAAAATGGATTGAAAGTTGAAAATGAGATACTTACTTACATAGGTTCAGCTGTTATGCAGGCTAGAACCAAACCCAAACCTATTCTATCCTAAGCTAATTTAACCCAAATCAACCTCTCATCCACCATATCCAATTCCATTGCAATTTGAGCTCATAGTTGACTTTTGTTGACCATGTACCACATTTACTTGAAAATGAATTGTGACCTTATCAAAAGCATTCAAGAGCTTGTATAAACCTATTTGAATTAAATAGAAGCTTTTAGAAGCTTTAATGTAAGAATTTGAAAGTGAATTTCTCAACAGTTAACTTGAAAACATTAATCCAAACTAAAACTTTGAATTGAAACTTACAAATGCCTTACAATGATTATCCAATTGAAAGTTAATACATAGAAACTGAAATCACAAGATTTTGATTTAAACTAATACATTTATTTAAAAAACGACATTAAAGAAAAACTTAAAACTAGCTACTACTCTTTATCTTCCTTCCCATGCTTCCTTTTATACTCCAAGTGTCTTCTCTCTCTCTTCTGAATATATCCCAGCATTAATCTCCACCATTGGATGAAAAAATATGATCTTGGCCATTGATTGGTTTTTGGCGGGAAATGGGTTTTAGCCTCTTGAGGTTGAGTGAGATGAGGGGAAGGCAATTAATGATATTTGATTGAGGTGGAGGAGGGGGGAACAAGATATGAGCTGGGGTTGGGAGTTGGAGTGAGTTGCAGGCATGGCAGGGAAGCAGTTGGGAAGAAAGAAAATTGGCGCGCTTGGGGTGTTTTTGACCAGATGGTTTGACCAGATATTAGTAATACAAGGGGGTCCAAAATGCTATTTGACAGGGGGTCCAAATTGTTTTGACAAGGCCAAATGGTTTAAAGGTTTAATGAATCACAAGGACTATTGTTGCAAATTCTGAAAATACAAGGACCTAGGCTGCCAATTAAGCAAGGTTGTTTCAAGGACTAAATTGACAAGCTTCAATAGTACAAGGACCAAACTTGTCATTTTCAAAATTCCAAGGACTAATTTTGCCAAATTTGAAACTTGGAGGACCAAACTTGTAATTTCTCAAACTTTTTATATTTTTCACCAAAGGACTAATTTTGACAAGTTATGATTTTAAAAGGACCTTTGGTGATTTTTCTTTTGAAATTAGGACTCGTGGACTATTTTTGACAATTTTTGAAACTTGGGGACTAAAGCGCCAATTATGCAAACTTTGCTCATTTTTCATCGATTTTAAACATTTTGCATCCGAAACATATAAAATGCAATTTTGGAATATTTTCGATATTTTGATGCATTTCGAGCATTTTAGGACGTTTTGCGATCAGATTAAACCAAAATGATGAGTATTTACACGCTCATCAATCCCCACACTAAACTATTGCTAGTCCCTAGCAATATTTTGAGAAAACTTAATGGATTTGAAACTCTTTACCAAAAGCCATTACTCGGAGTAGCCAAATGTTTCAGTTCAAGTAAGAACCATGGTACACCGATAACCATGTGATTTTGAGCAAACCACCGACTTTCAACGGATTTGATTTTGTCTTTACCGAAGCCGTTTGCTCGGACTAGCCAACTCTTAGATAAATTATCAATATTATCTTTGGTGAGTGATTACCAATTATGGTTTTTCCATTGCCTTTACCACAAGCCATAAACTTGCGGGCTAGCCAACTCTTCACTTTTAGGATATGGTGGTGAATACCATACAATTTTGGGCAAATTGCAAGCCATCAACGGTTTGAGATATCTTTACCAAGAGCCGTTTGCTCTGGATTAGCCAATCCTTTTGTTTATTAGACAAGGTGGATGATAACCAATTGAGTAAGTGTAGAACACTTACTCCAAAAAAAAAAAAAATTTGGCCAAAAAAGGGAATTAGGCGGATAATACATGATACAATTCGTGAAATTCCCCCACACTTAGAAATGAATATTGCCCTCAATATTCAAAGTACCGCATGTTATGCCGAAACGAAACGTAAAAGGAAATACTACTAGCCATTATTTAAAAAGATTTTTTCTTTTTTTTTTTTTTTTTTTTTCATATTTAGATCTATATATGTGGGGCAACTCCCCACACTAGGATGGTACACATGGGTGAAAACCCATGTTTAGCTCTTGTTTTTGATTACCGAAGTCGCTAGCTTGACTCGACCCCAATTCATTGGTTCATGGGAAGTAAGTGGAAGAGACAATCTCCATCGGACTTTCATTCAAGATGTTTGGACAAACATTTGAAGCACGTGAAAGTTCCACACCGATGAGATATACATAGAACCGGCTCAAAAATGATAAATGAAAATGCCGGGGTCAAAGATAGTGTCTTCATTCCCGAAGGAGTGAAGATGAAGAGAAATCACGAGATATTTGAGGAAAGGAAGAAAGATTTTGATAACAATCAGGATCCATTCTTCATCCTCAAATGTAGACATATCGGGAGGAAGGGTAAGGGTAGTATCATTAATAAGCATACTCATATGATAGAGTACACCTTCCTCCGAGCTAATATCATCCTCAAGATCCAAATAGAAATGATCATGTTCCGGAGGAGATATGTCATGAGAGAGTTCACCGGAGAACTCTTTATGAAGAGAATCATTCACATGAAGTGAAGTTGTGAACTCTTGTTCCATTGTGGGCTCATCACTATCCTCGGTCGAGTATCAAAGAGTGGATTCTCGAGAATTGAAGTGAATTCGAGTCGAATTCAAATAGAGGATTAGTGAGAGTTGTTTTGAATGTTTCGGGAACAAAGTGATCAACATTCTCTATTGAATTTGTTAGGGTGAGAAGTGAGTGAGCGATCATTATCAATGAGACTTTAGTCTCCCGGATCGACTTCAAATCAAAGAGTGGATTGATGTGAGTGAGTTCATCGGAGAACTCCTCAAGAAGAGGGTCGACATCGATTGTGGGAGTGATGCCTCAACATACTCGATGTTTCCAAAGGAAGCACAATCGTCGCTAATATCGGAGAAAATTTCAAATGATCTTTTGAACACTCAAGAGGGAAAGAGAATCACACATATGGTCAAAGTTCCACGTGACTCTCTGGGATTGGGACAAGGTTCTCAACACTAGACTTTATGAATTCGTCCGATTCCTTTTCGAGAACGGTGTCAAGATGCTCGTCCCCATGTTCGAGAGAGTGAGTGGGAGCTTGGTGTGATAGCGCTTGTTTGAGATGGAATCTCAATCGCTGGAATATCAATCGATGAAGGAGTTGAGATGTATTATCTCTAAAAGGATAAAACTCTCCTCGCTCATCGTCATATTGATTGCCTTAAGAAATTGGGAACGCATTTTGGGAATTTATTGCTCTAGGACTAATAATTCTTCCCTAGATTGGCGGGCCTCTCGCTCTTGGCAAGCAATTCTCCATGTTCTTTCACCACTCACTTGATTCTTAAAGTTACTAATCATATCATCAAGTGTTTTCATTGGGTTTCAAAATCATGGGAAATTTCTTGAGACAACGGCTCGGTGGAGTTTGAACCGTATAGTCTTTGTGGAGGTTGGAAATTGTCGAGTCATGATTGTTACAAGGAAATGGATTCCTATTTGACAATCGAGTGAAATGGGACCTCCACGGTACTCACAACAAGAAAGCTGTTGAGTCGGACGGTGAATTATATGGATATTGGTCATAACCAAAGTTACGAGCATCACCGGAAACTGTTCATAGACAAACGTGTTTCGGATTGACACTCAAATCCTAGGTGAGGACCTCCACAAAATTCACAGAGATATGTTGATTATATGAAGATAAGTCGGTGTGGTGGGTAATTGGAAAAGTTTGAGGGTCGTTAAATGAGTTCGGATTAGGATCATAATCAAATGAATTCCTCGAACCACAAAACAAACAACTCCGTTAGATATCATTACCACATTGTACACACGTACACCAACGACAGGGTGAACCAAAAGAGGCTCACCACAACCGACACAAGGAATAAACGATTGCATTTGATAGTTATGAAAAGGAATCGGTTTATTCAAAGAATCAACAAAACCAACATGGTGATCCGAATGACTATTAAGACTCGAAGAACATTTTGAAAAATCCGGAGGTGGGACAAGTGGTGTGCTCTGAGAGCTAGCAATTTCCACCACTTCCGTTATGGTCTCGGTTCGGTTATTGAGAAGCGTGAAGTTTAGGCAAGTCATTCTTGCTAGTCACCGTCTAAATTCGCATGTTTGCTTTTAACCGTAAATCGTGAAAGTTTAGGATCAATTTTAGACGGCTTAGGAGCAATTGAGGGTCGTATTTGGATAACCGTAGGTTGGACGATTTAGTACTTCCATTATTAGAGGAAGTACTTGGTCCTTTGTCACCCCGGTTTCTCGTTCCATTTCCCTACGCAGAATGAATGGATCATCACGAACAACACGAATTCTTGACATTTGCGATAAAGTCGAAGTTTTTCAACCGTCCCGAATTAGTCCTCGAGAGATTCCATGAGAATAGAAGAAGTTAGAATCAAATGGATAGAGGGTAAAGAGATAAAGAATCAAAAAGGGTAAGAGGGTAAAGAGGAATATTTTTGGTATTTTTGAAAACATTTTGCAAAAACAAAGAATGAAAATCTTTTGGAGTATTGATTTTATAAGAGAATATAAACACATAGATGGTATAAACAAGGAGTGAATATCCAAATTACTAATCGCTAGATGGAAGATAATCAAGACAACTCCCCCAACCGCGCTAAAATTTGATCCGTGCAAACCGTCAAGTTTTGTCACTCAAGTGACCACTTGTGAATGGCCGACCGTAACAAACTTAAAACGGCTCAAGCACGACGCAATGAAGATCCGGGAGTATAGTGTTTCCCGGTCGTTATGTCCCAATGAGCTATGCAATGGATCACCCAACGAATAGTGATCGAGATTTGAAAGGAAAAGGATCCGATATGATTATAACTACGGAAAAAACCAACAAATTACAGAGGCTTAAATGCAAATTAAAGAAAGTTAAAAAGATAAAAAAAATATTAAATAAACGCTATCACTATTTTTAAAATTGATGAACGTTTAAAACTTAAAACTTACGTTTAAATAAAATTACGTAAACGTACAAAATAAAAAGTGAGATCTAAGGAATAAAAGTCCTAAAAATATGAAAATGACATTTTTATAATCCTAATGATAAAAGAAAATTTATAGAAAAAGTAAATTATTTTTATAACTAATTATCTAATTGTTATTAATTAAAAACTATTTTTAACTATTAAATATTAGCCTAAAATACAAGAAAATATGAAATAAAGCTAAAAAAATAAAATTAAGACTTAGAAAAATCTAAAATATCAAAATAGAATTTTCAAAACTATTTTTATATTTTTCTGATTATTTTTGGATTTTTTATGAATTAAAAACTATTAAAAACTAATTAAATTATTTAAAAATACAAATTTAACTAAGAAAAATCTAGAAAAATATTTTTTTGACTTTTTATATTTATCTAAACTTAAGAAAAATGAAAAATTATTTTTTTGAAACTTTTCTTAATTTTTTGTATTAAATGCTATTTAAAAATGCTTAAAAACTAATTTAAATCAAGAAAAATAGCAAACAAGCTAGGAAAAATCTGAAAATTTCAGGAAAACTCTAAAATAATATTTAGAATCTAAGAAAATATAAAAATAGGGGTTGTGTGGAGGAATTTGAAACGATGTGCCAAGTGCTTATAAATAAGCACTTTGAATAAGCAAATGGAGACCAATAAGCACCAAACCAAAACAGAACTTGGATAAGCTAAAGAACCTAAATGCAACAGATTACAACTATCTTAAACCTCTAAATCACAAGCTCAACAGATTTGATGAAATGAGTTATAAGCTAAAAACAAGAATCGAGGTGCCTACTTTGAGCTAAAGAATAAGCCAACCAATAAGCTAAAACCTAAAACCAAATATGGGACCCTAAACAAGACCTGGCTGGCTATTAACAAACCAAAGGCCAGACTTTGAGAAGCTCTTATGAGCCCAATGCAAGCTCTGCAAGAACACATAAACCCTGTGCAGACTCGATGCCTGCATGAGGCACTTAGTCCCATTTGACAAGCTCTTTAGAGCTTAAGAAAAATTTGACAAAATTTGACAAAATGACAATGATAAAATAGACCAAGAGAAGTTTTAAAAGCCACAAGTTTCACTTAAAATGACCCAAGAATGAGCCCATGAAAATCCTCTCGGTTGAGCATAAACCGACCTTTTGCACATTTTGACTATTTTGATGTAATTGGAAGTTTGACTAATTTGAACTTTGGAACCAAATCAAGGACTGAATATGATGTTAATTGGTGAAATAGATCTAATGCAAGCTATATCTAAGAGTTTTAAACATAAAACAAGATTTTGTTTTGACAAAATCTCAACAGTTAAACTGTTGAGATAGTTTAAGTTGAGATTTGACTTTGAGCCTGTGCAGGCACAAGATTAAGACAGATATGAGCTCAATAGTACTTAACAAACATGACCCAACAGATATTAACCACTGCATACACCTCTAAGACAGATTATGCAGCCTATCCAAACACCCTATATACCAACTGATTTGTAATTAAAATGAGCTAAACACTAAACCAACTTGTAATAAGGATCAAACTAAGTTTTCTTGACCTAAATACAACTATATAAAAACATTTACACTCTCGATGACCACAAATACATAGACAAGGACAAGATACAAAATGGATTGAAAGTTGAAAATGAGATACTTACTTACATAGGTTCAAATTGCATGGCTAGAACCAAACCCAAACCTATTCTATCCTAAGCTAATTTAACCCAAATCAACCTCTGCATCCACCATATCCAATTCCATTGCAATTTGAGCTCATAGTTGACTTTTGTTGACCATGTACCACATTTACTTGAAAATGAATTGTGACCTTATCAAAAGCATTCGATAGCTTGTATAAACCTATTTGAACCTAAATAGAAGCTTTTAGAAGCTTTAATGTAAGAATTTGAAAGTGAATTTCTCAACAGGTTGGCGATAAAACATTAATCCAAACTAAAACTTTGAATTGAAACTTACAAATGCCTTACAATGATTATCCAATTGAAAGTTAATACATAGAAACCGAAATCACAAGATTTTGATTTAAACTAATACATTTATTTAAAAACGACATTAAAGAAAACTTAAAACTAGCTACTACTCTTTATCTTCCTTCCCATGCTTCCTTTTATACTCCAAGTGTCTTCTCTCTCTCTTCTGAATATATCCCAGCATTAATCTCCACCATTGGATGAAAAAATATGATCTTGGCCATTGATTGGTTTTTGGCGGGAAATGGGTTTTTAGCAGTTGAGGTTGAGTGAGATAAGAGGGAAGGCAATTAATGATATTTGGATTGAGGTGGAGGAGGGGGGAACAAGATATGAGCTGGGGTTGGGAGTTGGAGTGAGTTGCAGGCATGGCAGGGAAGCAGTTGGGAAGAAAGAAAATTGGCGCTTGGGGTGTTTTGACGGATGGTTTGACCGGATATTAGTAATACAAGGGGTCCAAAATGCTATTTGATGAGGGGTCCAAATTGTTTTGACAAGGCCAAATGGTTTAAAGGTTTAATGAATCACAGGACTATTGTTGCAAATTCGAAAATACAAGGACCTAGGCGCCAATTAAGCAAGGTTGTTTCAAGGGACTAAAACGACAAGCTTCAATAGTACAAGGACCAAACTTGTCATTTTCAAAATTCCAAGGACAAATTTTGCCAAATTTGAAACTTGGAGGACCAAACTTGTAATTTCTCAAACTTTTATATTTTCACCAAAGGACTAATTTTGACAAGTTATGATTTTAAAAGGACCTTTGGTGATTTTTCTTTGAAATTAGGACTCGTGGACTATTTCGACAATTTTTGAAACTTGGGGACTGAAGCGCCAATTATGCAAAATTTGCTCATTTTTCATCGATTTTAAACATTTTGCATCCGAAACATATAAAATGCAATTTTGGAATATTTTCGATATTTGATGCATTTCGAGCATTTTTAGACGTTTTGCGGTTGAGATTAAACCAAAATGATGAGTATTTACACACTCATCGGTCTTCCACACTACACTTCTTTGAAGAAAGAAAGGAATCATCAACAAGAAGACTTGAGAGCCTTGATGATGAGGAAGCATGGCAACTCATGGACTTGAGCTTGCTCGACTTCAAAGGTGGTGATCTTGCCTTTAAGAGGAACCTAAAGATCACACAAAACAAAACTACAAACATAGATCTCTTGGATCCGAGGTTAGTGAGTTTTAACTCGGGGAGAAAGTGTGTTTGAAAGGGTGAGAAATAATGAAGAAATGGCTCATTATTTATATAGGAAAAACTCTACTATTCCTCGGATCCCACGGATCCATTCCATTAGGGATCCGTCTAGCGTTAAGCTAGGGATCCGTGGGACGCTCCCTTTTACCCATGGGTATTTTGGTTATGGGTCATGGGTTGAACCATGGATCTTTGGGTAGATACAATGTATCTTTGAGTGCAATGCACTTGGTCACTTGGGTATGGGTTGATCCATGGGTTATGGATATTATCCATGTATGATATAAGCATGATGTCATGCAATGGGTTATGGGTCAAGATCCATGGGTTATGGGCTTTGGGTTGTACCCAACTACATTCAATGTATTTGCCCAATGGGTTATGATACTTAAGTTTCTACCCAATATACTACATACTAGTTATGTGTATATTTTATCCAAATATGTAAACACTAGTTGTTGTACATATGTATTCCTAAATCATAAAATCACTTATACTTGTTTTAGTGTTTTTTGTGAAAGTGTGAATATGTTAGAAACTATTAGTTCAAACCATTTACGTATTTTATTTGTTTCGTTAACATGATTTTACGTTAGTTATCGACAAAACATTAGAAGATCGTAAAATATAAATAAACATTTTTTACGGCTTATTTGTATTAACATAATCAAATATGCAAGGAATAAATATCACGCATGGTAAGTAAGGGCGACTAAAAGGTAAGCAAAAATGAGCAGGACCGACTTCTTGATTTCAATCAAGCCGTTGTAAAATTCTCATTTTGGGTTGCCTAAGTTAGGATGTTGTGGAAAACTAGAAGGGGAGGTTGAATAGTTTTGCCGATTTTACGTTAGTTTCAAAAACTTTTAGATTCGTTAATATGTGAGATCTTATGGATGTAGAAATAGTATAGATCTAATGATAAAGCAACTAAATAAAGTAAAGCGAAGGGAAAGAAAAGACACAACAGATGTATAGTGGTTCGGCTACAAGGACACCTTCCTTGCCCTACTCCACTCCCCGAGTCACCTACTCGAGAGTTCAAGCACTATGTCAACAAACTCCTTCACTTGGTGGAGAAGCCTTCACAACGTTGCTTACACTTTTTCCGATACAAAGCTAAATACCGAGTCCGTAGCATGGTGGACCAAACCAACACGACTATTACACAACAAATATGTGAAATATCAAATACAAGATCTTTGCTACATAAATCTTGTGGAGTGACAAATCAATCAAGGACCCCTTTCTTGGATGACTTGTAGAATGCTCGTGATCTCGCCTTAGAGAAGGACCTATATGAGGATCACAAATAGAAAGAAAGAAGAACAACTCTCTAGATCAAGTGATCTATATGTTAGAAGAGAATGAGAGTGTATGAGAGATTTAGTAAGAAGAGGGGTGAGTTAGAATAAAGAAATGGCTCTCATTTATAGGCAAAATTCTTCATGCTCCTCGGATCCCACGGATCCTTCCACTTGGGATCCGTCTAGTGTAATCCTAGGGATCCGTGGAACGCTCCTCTTGCCCATGGGTTTTTTGGATATAGGTCATGGGTTATGGGTTGGTCCATGGGTTTTCTTTAGATTCAATGTATCTAAATATACATTGTATCTAGTCTACTTGGGTATGGGTTAAGATCCATGGGTTATGGTCCATGGGTTATGGTTTTTACCCATCCTAGTAAACTATTACAACAAATGCTTAATTACTACATTTTTGTATTTAAATGGCTATATGTAAATGCTTTACAAAAATAACATGTATCCTTATAATTATACTTAAGATAACATTATATTTTTTATCAACAAAACACAAAGAGATCGCAAAATATTAATAAACGCTTTTACGGTTTATTTGTATTAACAATCTCCCTTTTGTTGATGACAAAACATAATGTTATGATGAGTAAAACTTAAGAATAGATGTAAGTTTTGAAAGCCCCTAAGTTTTACTTCTTCTCCCCTTTTGTCGAAACAAAAGTTAACCCTTGTAAGAAATAAACATAAAAGTGTGGAAAAAGTAGTCCACGATTTCTTACTCTCCTTGACGGTAGCTCCCCCTAGCTTGGGGCGTCAAGTGAAGAAAAATAAAAAAAATCCTACAAGAAGAAAGGTTAGTAACATGCTTATATAATCTTGTGATTGACGAGAATCTAGATTGGGAGCCAAGGTATGTAAACGAGGCCTTGTAATAAAACAACAAAGTGAAGTGGTATTTATGCCACCTACAAGCATGTAAATGACTCAAATGAAAAAGTACTAAAAATAAAAAAATAGTAGTAATGATTCCGTCCATGCTTGCATAAGGTTTATGGATGGAGGTTTTGATGAGTGATGGTATTGATGCGATCAAGTATGAGATTGAGTATGAACCGCATTTCTTCCCTAACTTCTATTGCAATTTCCTAGTGGATTGGCAATGTTCACAATGTAGGTGATGTGGGTAATGAGTGCGGAAGTTTTCCCGGGTTGTTTTGATTTGAGTTATGCGGAAGATGTGGTGGAAAAATAGGAAAATATGGATCAACATCCGGAATGTTTGTAAGTGGTGGTGGAAAAGAACCTAGATGTTCTTGTAATGTGATGGGAGCTAATGGTGGTGATGTTTCAAGATCTTGAAAGATGGTATTTGGAGATGTGGGAGGTGTTGAAAAGACTATTTCTTTTTGTTTAGGTTGTTTAGATCTTGTTGGAGTCTTAAGGAGTTCCAAAAGAGTGAATTTAGGTGGTGATGAAGTTGGTGTACTTGTTGGTGATGAGGGAGGTGCTATAATGGAAGCATCTTGTGGTGAGTTATTTGTTGAGGATGAACCATTTGAGGTTGGTTTTGCTAAACAGCAAGATCGTATACTAATCCGTGCGGATATCCTAGAGTTTGATTGTGGTATTTTGGATGGTGGTAGTACAAAAGTTTGGGTATCATGAAGATGATTGTTTTTACTAGGTGAGCCTTCTAAAGGGTTTTTGGATGACATGGTGTATTGTGTTTGTAAGGATGAGATGGATTATGCAAGCATTTTGGGAGTTCTATATATAGAAAAAAAAACAAAGCATTGTAATGAATGCTTGACCCTAAATGTGGATTAAAATCTAATGATTAGATATGAATTCAAGGCATGTGATCATGAGAACACAAGCATTAAAGAGCATACTCCCAAAAATGAATCAAATATGGATTTTTCATCCAAAGTGAAAAGATAGAAGGTAAAAACAGCTTCTGTTCCACGGATCCTTCCCTTGAGGGATCCGTTCAACATAAAGGCTGGGATCCGTGGGTCTGGTGATTCAGGCTGCACAAAATTTTCTTTTTGGAAACATTTTTGCCTAGTGTGTGCCTATATGCAAACTATTTGGAGTTGCGGTTATCTCGACCTCTAAAAAGAAATAGAAAAGAAACTAGAAGTAAAAAAAATCCTATTGAGATAACCCGAAAACACATATTTAGTACATGAGTACGTAATTTTGTGTTATCAATGCTCTTAATTCATTGTTTCTTAAATGAATGTACCCGAAAACACATATTAGTTATGTGTCCCCTTTAGCATTCAAAAGACATGAGATGCAATGAAAACGGGTTTTTACTTTGTATTAATAATGAAAAAGCAATTTGTCCTAGACGTGAGAAATTGCTTTTGTGAAATTGATACGGGAAGGTATTATCCTTTTAGAAAACATTTTGAAAAGAGGTTTTCTTTGAAAATGTGTATGTGTAAAAAAAATAAGAAAGCTATAAGTGGAAAACTTATCTTGGGTTTTGAAAATTCCCGTATTGTTTGTGAGTTGTGCGTGAAATAGAGATCCTAGACTCACAAAGAAGAAGGATAGTGTTTACATACCTTGTAGAGTCAAATAAGTTACGACGTTTGTTCCATTAGACCAAGACCAAGACGAAGTAGGTTGAATTGTTCCCGCTTCAACGGTTTGGTGAGGACGTCGACTATGTTGTCTTCGGATGCTACCTTCTCAATAGAGATGTTCCCTTTTTGAACATTTTCTCTTAAGAAGTGATGACGAATCTCTATATGCTTTGTGCGAGAATGCAATACCGGATTCTTGCTTAAGTCGATGGCACCTTTGTTGTCACATAGGATGGCTATGTTGCTTAGATGAATGTCGTAGTCGACTAACGCTTATTTCATCCATAGTGCTTGTTGGCATGCTTTGCTGGCGGAGACGTACTCGGCTTCGGTTGTTGATATTGCTAGTGCCTTTTGTTTCTTAGAGAACCAAGACGTTAAACAACATCCCATGAAAGTACATACCCCACTTGTACTTTTCTATCAACGTAATCACCGCATGGTCGAATATGCATATACAATTGTTTCTACCCCGTGCCCTTAGGATACCATAATCCTAATTGTGTTGTACCCTTAATGTATCTAAATATCCTTTTACGGCTTCTAGGTGTGATGTTTTAGGGTCTTCTTGAAACCTAGCACATAAGCAAACACTAAACATGATATCCGGCCTACTTGCCGTGAGGTAGAAGACTACCTATCATGCCACGATATTTAGTATTATCTACGGATTCGCCGTCTTCATCTTTTGTGAGTTTGGTGTCGGATGACATTGGTGTCCTAATTGGTTACGACTCTTCTAGACCGAATTCCTTTAACATCTCCTTTATGTATTTAGATTGATTAAAGAAGATAACATCTTCTACTTGTTTAATTTGTAGACCAAGAAAGAAACTAAGTTCTCCCATCATACTCATGTCGAACTCGTCATGCATGATTTTGGAGAAATCATCACACATGTCTTGACAAGTGGATCCGAATATAATATCATCTACATATATTTGCACTATGATTATATGTGACTCTCTTTCTTAGTAAAAGTGTGTTGTCAACTAACCCCATGGTATAGTTGTGTTTAATTAAAAGGACTTGAGTCTATCATACCAAGCTTTTAGAGCTTGTTTAAGACCGTAAAGGGCTTTCTTTAATTTATACACATGTTTGGGTTTTCAAAATCGATGAAGCCCGGAGGTTGAGCTACATATACTTCTTCATTAATGAAACCATTTAGAAAAGCGCTTTTGACATCCATTTGATAAAGCTTTAGATCATTAGCACAAACATACGCAAGAAGTATTCTTATAGACTCTAATCTAGCCACGGGGCATAGGTCTCATCAAAGTCTATTCCTTCTGTTGGTTATACCCTTGGGCAACGAGTCTAGCCTTGTTCCTAGACACTACTCCGCTTGCATCTAATTTGTTTTATAAACCCATTTTGTTCCAATTATGGTTTGATTACTAGGTGGAGGACAAGCGTCCGGACATCATTAGAAACAAATTGATTGAGTTCTTCTTGCATAGCCATTACCCAACTCTCATCTTTTATGGCTTCTTGTGTATTCTTAGGTTCTATGGTTGAAACGAAACAAAACAAGCTACTTTGGTTTTGAACTTGAGACCTTAATGTTCGTTCGTTTAGCTTTCCTATGACTTTATCTACGGGGTGATCTTTGGACTCTTTAATGTTTATGATTTCATCATTTAAAGGTTTTTCTTCTTCATTTATCTTTTTCTTTATTACTATATCTTCACTTTCTATGATCTCATCATCGACAAGAGGTGGAGAGGGTTTGGGTGGACTTTCATCAAATTTTATGTTTAATGACTCTTCTACCTTCATTGTTTCTTTGTTTAATATGACGTAAGCTTTCCTATTTGGCGAGTAACCTAGAAAGATACCTTCGGTTGATTTAGGATCAAATTTTGTAAGGTAATCTTTAGTGTTAAGAATAAAACATTTGCTTCCAAAGACTACAAAGTGATTTAACGAGGCTTTTTGCCTCGGAGTAACTCATATGGAGTTTTACCTAAGATTGGTCTAATTAAGACTCGATTGAGTATGTACGTTGAAGTATCAACGGCATTACACCAAAACTTTTGAGGTATGGATTGTTCATTAAGCATGGTTCGACTCATTTCTTGTAGGGTTCTATTCTTTCTTTCTACTACCCATTCGATTGTGGAGTGCGTGGAGCCGAGAAGTTGTGAGTAATACCATTAGCGTCAAAAAAGGCTCCAAATTGCACCTCATTGTCGAATTCCCTACCATGATCCGTTCTAATGGACACTATAGGACTTCTTAGTTGTCTTTGGATCTTTTGGCTTAATATTTCAAAATAATTAAAGGTTTCCATTTTGTTCTTTAGAAATTTTGTCCATGTATACCTAGAGTAGTCATCCACTATGACCAAAGTGTAGTAGTTGCCTCCATAACTTTGGATAGCGGATGGACCAAATAAATCCATATGTAGTAATTCTAGACACCTAGTTGTAGACACCATGTTTTTAGCTTTATGACTAGAATGAGCTTGTTTTCCTACATTACAAGCATCACAAAATGATGTTCATATTTTAACTTAGGTAGATCTCTTACTAGATCTTTGGATGATAGCGATTGAAGAAGTTGCATGTTGGCGTGACCCAATCTTCGATGCCATAAGGTCAAGTATCATCCATAGAGGTAAGACATAGTTTGTCTTTAGGTTCATTACCGATTTTAATGACATAGACCCATGTTTCCTAATCTCTTCCTATGGTTATGCCATTTTAAGTATCTTACTACGGTTTCGTAAAAGTACATTGCACTTTTATCACATATTAGTCCTATACTTAAGAGGTTAAAGTTTAGGTTTTCGACGTGACACACATCGTTAGTGGTTAGAGATTTGTTAGAAATCATACCTTTACCGATGATTCTACTTTTGCTATTTCCAAACACCACATTACCTCCATTTACGGATTCATATGTGGAGAATAGATCCTATTGCCGTCATGTGCCTCGTGCACCCGCTATCCTTGACCCATTCATCGGGGTCTAGGTCGACCTTTAAGCACACCTAAAACAATAATAAACTCAAAAGTTTGGTCCCATTTGTTCATGGGTCCATTAGTGTTAAACATTCCATTCATGTTAGACATGTATGGATAAGATGAGTATGCATTCCATGGAGCAAAGTTTTTTAAAGGAAAACCGCTTTGCATATTTGGGTTCCATACCATTTGATGGTTACTTCTTGGATAAACGTTATTAGGTCTCCTAGATGGATTATGTTTTGAAAAAGATGGTGCTTTGTTTCTTGCAAAAGTAGGATTATATTTTGGAGGTGGTTGTCTAGTAGTGACATGAGTTGGTTTCTTCCTATTAACGATAACAAATTCAGTTCTAGATGAAGAGGCTACGTTATTACCACTATTTGCTACAGCAGATCCACGGATCCCAATCTCGTACACTAGCGGTTCCCTTTTAGGGATCCAGTGGGATCCGCCAACAAAGGGGCTGGTTTTTCTAGTTCCTTAACAAATTTTGTTTCTTTACTTTCACTAGTTGATGGATCAAGTTGTTGAATACCTAGACCCTTTTGATTGTTACCGGTTTTAACACTATCGAGTATTGTATCTAAAGTGTTCGTACTCATTCAAGCAATTTTAGAATCAAAATGATCAACTAGTGTTTGAAGTTGAATGCAAAGTCCACATTCACCACTTGCTATTTTACCCTTTTCTAAACGTTTTAGTTTTGCTTTTAATTCTATGACTTCTTTATCTAAGCGTTGATTTTGACTCTTTAAAAACTTGTTTTTGTTAATTAGTTTTAAGCTAATATTGCATAGTTTGTCATATTCATTATGCAATGAGTCGTCATCAAGTGATGAACTACTATATTATTCGTGACATACCTCGTCATTTGCCATGAGACAAATTTCTTCGTCCTCCTCGTCGCTCATTCCCCACGTGCCGCTCACGAACGCCTTTTGATCATCCCGTTTGGGACACTTACTAATAAAGTGGTTTGGGTCCCCACATTTAAAGCAAGTACGATCATCCTTTGGCTTCTCGTCCTCTTTGCTTTTCCGAAAGCCTTTCTTATCGTCGACGGTTGTTTGACATATCTTCCTTTCTTCTAAAGAACTTTTAAAGTCCCTCACATATAGCGTACTCCTCGTCGTCACTACCCGAGGAGGAGTTCTCTTCATCGCTTGAAGCCTTTTTGGCTTTTAGGGCAAGAGATTAGTGTTTTTCTTTCACCTTTGAGGCTTCGGAGTCTTTAGCAAGAACAAGCTCGTAGACTTTTAGATTGCCTATGAGTTCATCGAGGGTGAGGGTTGTCAAATATTTTGACTCTTTGATCGCCGTCACCTTGGATCTCCACTTTGATAGAAGTGCCCTTAGATATCTCCTAACATGGTTACGGCTAGAAGAAGATTCATCAAGTGCTTGTAAAGATGTAATAATAGTATTAAAGTTAGCAAATGAATGATCTATAGTTTCCTCATCCGATATTGAAAATTGTTCATATTGTTGAACAAATAAATCAATTTTATTATTTTTAACTTGTTCGTTGCCTTGATGAGTTACAACTAAAGAATTTCAAATTTCTTTAGAGGTTTTAAGCAAATAAATTCTTTCGAATTCTTTTTTCGGTAAAGCATTATATAAAACCATTTTTGCTTCACTATTTTTAGAAAGCTTTTTCTTCAAATAATCATTTAGTTTATCATGAGGTATGTTAACTACATTCCCTTTATCATCTTTTGAGGTAGCCTCAAAATAGGCTTCAACAATAATGTACCAAAGATCAATATCTTTAGATTTCACATATGTTTCGAATCTATTTTTCCAATATATAAAACCATTAGTTTCAAGTAGTGGTGGTCGTTGCATAGATTGCCCTTCCTTATAATTTACAGAACCCATAGTGATCGAAAAGTTTTTAAAATACAATTTTACTTTAAAACTTTTATAAACTTAGCTCTTGATGCCAATTGTGGAAATCTTATGGATGTAGAGAAAGTATAGATCTAATGATACGTTAGTTTCAAAAACTTTTAGATTCGTTAATATGTGAGATCTTATGGATGTAGAGAAAGTATAGATCTAATGATAAAGCAAGTAAATAAAGTAAAGCGAAGGGAAAGAAAAGACACAACCGATGTATAGTGGTTCGGCTACAAGGACACCTTCCTTGCCTTACTCCACTTCCAGAGTCACCTACTCGAGAGTTCAAGCACTATGTTAACAAACTCCTTCACTTGGCGGAGAAGCCTTCACAACGTTGCTTACACTTTTTCCGGTACAAAGTTAAATACCGAGTCCGTAGCACGGTGGACCAAACCAACACGACTATTACACAACAAATATGTGAAATATCAAATACAAGATCTTCGCTACAGAAATCTTGTGGAGTGACAAATCAATCAAGGACCCCTTGCTTGGATGACTTATAGAATTCTTGTGATCTCGCCTTAGAGAAGGACCTATATGAGGATCAAAAATAGAAAGAAAGAAGAACAACTCTCTAGATCAAGTGATCTATATGTTAGAAGAGAATGAGAGTGTATGAGAGATTTAGTAAGAAGAGGGTGAGTTAGAGTGAAGAAATGGCTCTCTATTTATAGGCAAAATTCTTCATCGCTCCTCGGATCCACGGATCCCTTCCACTTGGGATCCGTCTAGTGTAATCCTAGGGATCCGTGGAACGCCTCTTTGCCCATGGGTTTTGGTTATGGGTCATGGGTTATGGGTTGGTCCATGAGTTTTCTTTAGATTCAATGTATCTAAATATACATTGTATCTAGTCTACTTGGGTATGGGTTAAGATCCATGGGTTATGGTCCATGGGTTCTGGTTTTTACCCATCCTAATAAACTATTACAACAAATGCTTAATTACTACATTTTTGTATTTAAATGGCTATATGTAAATGCTTTACAAAAATAACATGTATCCTTAGAATTATACTTAAGATAACATTATATTTGTTATCAACAAAACAAAAAGAGATCGCAAAATATTAATAAACGTTTTACGGTTTATTTGTATTAACAGATGTCTTTGTTCATGTCATGCCATCTACTAGAGCTAAGTCGTAAGCTAAAGAAATATTGTTTAAGATGTTTTACAGACCATGTAGACTAGGCAAGCGTTGGGATGATCCTTATTTTCCACCAAACAAAGGACATTATCCCTTAACACTAGTTCTCATTTCTTGTACAACGGGAGCATCTCCGAAAGCTCCATTTGAAAGGGATCTCTATAGATGACCTTTGACTTCCTAGTGACTCGTGACGGAGAGGCTCTTTGCATGAAGACGGTATCTCTTACCTTTGCCGGTTCCGGGAGGGGTGTGAAATAAACCTCATGATGATCAACCATGTCATGAAGATCAGCTAGTGACCATTCATTTGAGTACATGCATACTCCTCAGCAAGGGATATGAAGTATCCGAGCAAACTCTTCAAGGTTGAAGGTAAATTCTTGCTCATTGATGACAAAAGCGATCAAAATGGTTCCATCTTCATTTCTTATGGTCCTCATACTCTTGTAGAACTCTGGCAATACCACAAGGATAATGCGTAGGACTCATAAGATATAATCTCTCTTTCCACATTGTGTGAAATAGAGAGTCTTCATTGACAGTGTCCTAATGAGATTTATAGATGATCTCGTGGCTCTAGACTCAATAGTGCACATTTGGTTCCTATGCCGGAGACTAGGGAGAGGGTCTCCTACTTCAATATCAACAAACTCTAAGAGAAGGTCGATAGATAATGTCGGTTCTCTGTGAGAATGAAACAAGCCCTTTTAAGAGGAACTTGAGTGGTTTAGGAAGTTGTAGTGCGGTCGTCACAACGTCCATGACGTCTTGTCTTCAATACCGATGTTACCTTAGTAAACACCCGTAGCATATGTATTGAACCCTTCATCGCCCTAATGTTGAATTATTGGAGGGCTATTTCTTTTCACCCTTTTCACATTCAATTCTTTTTCATTCTTCAACCTCTTGATTTACCGAGATTTCATAACCGTAACCTTGTTGGGTTTATTCTAGTTCTAGCTCTATCTCAGTCCGCACTCTTCCCATATCTCACTTTTCTCCTTTTTTCATCATACCTAAGGACTCTACACTATCTAGTGGATTGTCCCTGGGTAGATCCCTCTGGTTCTGGCGGATCGTGGGAACGAATACCTAACCTAAATATCCTTATATCAACATACATAATGTAAATTTGGTCGGTCTATTTAGCATTGTTCATCTGCCTTTGGAACCAATTGAAAACCATTTGAAAATCAATCCAGATACTTGTGATATATTATCAAAGCATTTTGTACTTGAATTGTTTTTGATATTTTTAAAAAGAGCTCCCCCTCAACATGTGCATCATGTATTAGAAATCGTTTAGCACACGGAGGCATGAGAATTGTGACTTGATTATGAAAACATTTTAACCGATAAGGATCGGATTATGAGACTTTAAACTCCATTGATTAAACATGCATGATTATCTTTTGAAAACAATTGTATGATTTAATAACCTTTTGATTTAATTGAAATCATTCTCCCCTCAATCAATGACATAAGTTGTTGATTGAGAGATAGATATTTTGATAACCGTTAAGTCCGTAAGAGTTTCAAAATAGAGTCCGAGTTATTTTTCAAAGCAATTAGTTTTCATTAGATAGTAAGTAATTGTTTATAGAATCGAGCATGAGATTTGAAAAAAAAACAAGATAAAGCATGGCTCGTTCTTTCTTTCAAAAGCGGGTTCTTGCTCGAAATGACAAGAAACCATTGTTTCACTTTCTCCCAATTTTTTTTTTTTTTTTTTTTAAGAACATTGGAACAACATCTAAAGTCCCGTGTCATTCTTTGAATGACAAGACAAAGACCGTAGATATTTTCGAATCGAGAAAACATGACAAATATATATATATATATATATATATATATATATATATATATATATATATATATATATATATATATATATATATATATATATATATATATATATATATATATATATATATATATTTTTTTAAATTTTTCAAGATTTTTCAAATTTTATGGATTTTGAAGGTTTTATATTTTTCTATTTGCTTTTCAAATGAATATTTACAAGAGATGGATGAAGAAAGACCTTTACTCCTCGTTTTCCTCTTGAAGACATTTGAGTGTTTCTGGTTGTAGACTCTTTAGACCAAGTCGCGGGAGAATAAACTCAAAACGTTCCCTAGGAAGAGCTTTGGTGAAGATGTCTACTAACTGGTATTCGGACCTCACAAAATAGAGTTCCACCACACCGCTTTCTACTTGCTCCCTCGATGAAATGATGTCGAATTTCGATGTGCTTTGCCCTTGAGTGTTGTACGTTGTTGCATGAGAGAGCAATAGCACTTTTATTATCACAAGACGAGGAATTTTGTTGAATTCAAAGCCATAGTCGATAATTGGGATCTCATCCATAGGATTTGAGCACAACAAGATGACATGGCTATGTATTCAACCTCTGAGAGGAAATAGAAGTACTTTTGCTTCTTTGAAGACCAGCTCACAAGCTTATCACCCAAAAACCGAGCACCTCCGGACATACTTGACGTGTATCTTGACATCCCGCATGATCAAGATCTGCATAGGCTGTTAGTGACATACCGGTGTCCTTGGTACCAAAGTCCCATATTGATGGATCCTTGGAGATACCGAAGACCCGCTTAATCGCTTCAAGGTGCTTTTGGTAGGCTTAGCTCGATATCTAGCACACATGCAAACAAATGAATAGAATGTCGGTCTCATCGGCCGTGAGGTACATCGTGGATCCAATCATACTACGATATTTTGTTTGGTCTACCATGATCCCCGAGTGGTCCTCATCCGCTTTAATACGCTCTATCATGGGAGTGTCAACATGGTCACAAGAATCAAATCCAAATTTTTAAAATCTCATTTGCATATTTAGATTGATTTATAAAATGCCTCCGGGACTTTGTGAAATTTGTAATCCCAAGAAAATGAATTTTGTCCCATCATTGACATTTGAAATTTAGAACCCATTTCATTTGAAAACGATCAAATTCATTGGGGTCGGTCCGAGGCAAAAATAATATCATCAACATATATTTGAGCGTGAATTAAATGTTTGCTCGACGCTCGGTGAACAATGTCGGATCAACTGCTCCTTTGTCAATCCAAGAGATAGAAGAAACTTTGATAGCGTATCATACCAAGCCTCGAGCTTGCTTCAAACCGTAAAGAGCCTTCTTCAAACGATAGACGTGAGTAGGATGCTCGATTCACAAAGCCTTCAGGTTGGTGACGTATATGACTTCTTTAAGATCTCCGTTAAGAAAAGCCGTCTTTACATCCATCCGATAGACTACCATGTTCTTACTTGCAAGATTAGCCAAGAAGATTCGATTGCCTCGATACGAGCAACAGGGAGCAAATGATTCTTCAAAGTCAATACCCTCCTCTTGACGGTATCCTTTTGCAACCAATCAAGCCTTGTTCTTCAAAACATCACCATGCTCATCAAGTTTTACTTTGTAGATCTACTTTAGAGCAAAGATCATTGCACAATCTGGAGTAGGTACTATTTCCCATACATCTAGTCGATCAAACTCATGAATTTCTTCTTGCATGGTATTGAACTAGCTGTCTTCATTCATGGCAGTTTTCACATCTTTTGGTTCAATCTTAGAGTATTGAGTTGAAGAAGCACCATAAGGCATCGGTTGCAAGTTGTTTCCGTGGATACCGGATCGGAAAGGTTTCAATGATGTTGTCCAATGGATGATCATGTCCATTTTCTAAGGTGTTCATGTGGTTGTTGTTGAGGAAATGAAGTAGCGAGTTGATATCTCCTGAACAAGATGGTTCCGATGATGACTCGGGAGCAAATATGTTTTCAAAGGGTTCATCTCGGAGGAGCAAAGGGTTTTCATCATCCGTAATGACAACATTTCCATTGTGTACACTCGATGATTGATGATTTGTTGATGAGACAGAGTGATCGGCGCAGCGCTTCTTGACTTAATGACATTGAAACTAAAGGGTTAACTTCATTGGCGGGGATAGAGGCAGCCTCTGTGATGGAACCGACATATCATTAGCACTTGGCTCATAGTGTTCATCAAACATTGGCACAAATAATTTCTTCAAATCATCTTCTCAAGGAGGTACATAAGGAGTTCTTTGGTAAGGGATTGGAAACAAGAGTAGAACTGTGGGACTACTTGATAAAGGTTGAAATGCGGGTCAGGCTGGTTGTCCCGGAGCCATTTGACCGATCGACTCATCGAACGTAACGTGAATTGTTTCCATGATATTTCGGGTTCTCTTGTTGAAGATTCGGTATCCTTTTTGTTTGGTTCATAACCTACAAATACTCCAATGTCCGCTTTAGCTTTTAGTTTACCTAAATCTTGACCATCATTAGTTGGGTAACATAAAGCACCAAACACACGAAGGTAGAATAGATCGGGTTTTCGTTTATGGACAAGTTCATATGGAGTTTTTCCATGAGAGGTGTGAATAAGGAACGATTTTGGGTGTAAGCAAGCAGTGGCAATGGCTTCACCCATAGAAACATTGGAACCTTTGAATAAATTAGCATTGTTCTTGCAGCTTCCACAAGAGTTCGATTTCGTCATTCAACTACACCGTTCGTTGAGGAGTTCGTGGAACACTTCTTTGATGACCGATTCCAACACTTTCATAAAACTGAATTAAGTCTTTGTTAAAAACTCGTGCCATTGTCTGCTCGAAAAATTCTAACAAGATTGTTGAGTCGAACTCAAGTCGTTTGATAAGTTTGATGATGACATCCGGAGTTTGATCCTTTGTCCTCAAAAACTTTACCCAAGTAAATCGAGAGTAGTCATCAACAACTACTAGAATGTATTTCTTCCCATTTATTGTTTGCACTCTCATTGGTCCGCACATATCCATATGAAAGGTATGAAGAACTTCCATTACTGAGTTTGTGGGTTTTGGTTTGTGAGCATATTTTGTGCTTTTTCCCAATTGGCAAGCTGAACAAAGTTGATCTTTTTCATACTTTAATCTGGGCAATCCTCTTACTAAGTCCTTTCTGGCAAGATTGTTTATGGTACAAAAGTTCAAGTAATTGAGACAACGGTGCCATAGCCATGACTTAGTTTTGGAAGCCTTTGACAGCAAGCAGATGGGTGAAGATTTCATCATATCTTCGATAGAGATGGTGTATAGGTTTGAACCACGAGTTCCTCTGAGAAGTTCCACACCATCAAGTTCTCTAACAAAGCAAGTATGTTTTCAAGGCCACTTCTAACCGAGTCACAAAATTGTCCGATAGAAAATAGATTATGTCCAAGACCTTCAATATAATATACCACAAATCACACTATCTCCAACCACGTAATCTCCATAACCCATAATAGCACCAAAATGATCGTTTCCAAATCTCAGCTTCGATGAATTTGCTCACGAAGTTCATGAGCGTGACCGGTCTCCATTCATATGCTTGGAACGACTGAGTCCGGTACCACGTAACGATACTGAACGATCTGCAGTTGAACACAAACAAGAATGGATAATCGGATAATTGAGATCCCCATGCAAGAATGGGTTCCATTTGGTTAGTAATGATGATTGGAACACCCACATCGAAGTAGAGACAATGGACTCATTAGAAATAGATGCGGTGCTAGTGTCCATATTTGACCTATTCAAAGCACGCTCACTTCTTAAGGGAATAGTTCTACCGCTAGGCATCCATTTTCTAGTGGGCATTGACTTAGCAAATTTAGGGCACAACACATTAATCTTATGGCGGTGGGTATCCATTGATAACCTATATTACTAAATTTCCTTCTGTGGGTTTCCACTGCTTTTCTAACTTTCTTCGCTTTGCCTTTTCGCCTTCTTAGCTTGATTTTTAGCATTAACAGCTTTAACAAGGTATTTGACAACATTAGACAAAACATTCACACCACATTCATGATTAGTAATGTAAATCAAGCGATCATCTTTACATGGTTTGCGAATAGTAGCGAATCAAATTAATTACGATGACGCTTATAGCTAATACTAGAATCAACACGATTCGTTTTATTCAACTCAAACTTAATATTCCTAGGGTGATCTTCTACTTTATTCCAATGCACATTCTTAGCTTGCGAGGTCCTATCTTGCTTGGTATTGCCTAGAGGCGTTGACCTGCTTGCTTTAATTTCACTGATTACTCCTGTAGAGGGAATTATAGGAACATTAGTTGGTTGATCTACTTTTTGCATTCCTGAGTGCAGGGATCTGAACTACTTGAAGGCACATTAGTGTTCACATTCTTAAAACTGGGCATAAAATGGTTTGTATGCTTGGCACTAGGCATAGAACAAGGCATCACAGCTTTTCCTTTTGAACCTAAGGGTTTAGGACATGTTGCTATTAAACATTCTAGCAACTCTTAAGATCGTTTGGCTTGAACGCACGCAAACCTAATTTCACTGTCAAGAGGATTATTTATAAAATCCTCTTCCACAATCTCACAGAGACATTCTAGACTATCCTTAAGGTGAGCACAATAGTTGTGAAACACAGGTTCATTACTCCTATGATGAGGAAGAATGTATTTAACAGTCATAGTATATTTTCAGTCTGAGGATGACTTTGATGCAACATTCTTATTAAAGACAAGCGGCATTTTCCCTTTTTCCTGACTTCTCAGATTCTCAATTTCTTTTTGTAAAGACGTTATTTTTTCGTTGTTTTTGTCACGAGTGACTTTCATTGAATCATATAACTCTTTAAAGTGCCGCTTAAATTTTCATTTTCTTCTAGAAAACTCTCGCTTTCTTTTGTAAACATTTACCAAGTTTTAAAGATGAAAAGTTTGAGAATACCGAGAATCTAAAGGAGGAGGCATTTGGGAGCCACCACATTGTTCTTTTCACCCTTTAATTGAGAGATTTGGGCTTTCAACTTTCTCGATCGTGTTACAATGAGCTTGAATCTGCTCGTCACGTTTGTTTATCCGAAAACGCATCAAACTCGGAACATCCGAGGATGTCTTGATATTTGAGGTTTTGACATTTTCTTTAAGATGTTGATATTTTAGTTGTAAATCAAAATGTTCAACTTCTAGTTTAGAAATATGTTTTACCAAATTATCGTGATCATCTTCATCAATTTTCTCATTTAGTTATGATTTTTTGTTTTCAAGCTCAATGACACGATCATGGGAAACTTTCAATGCAATAGATAATTCATGAAATTGAGAAGCAGTAATAGAATGCTTAGTAACAGTATAAAACACATCTTGAGCAACGCAACTAGAAATCAAATTCTCATTTAAGATATGCAAGTTCTTCCTTTCAACTTCATTATATTTGAGTTCTTGTTCATAATCATTGACCTCAACTATCATTGCATCAAATTACTTTTCCATTTCTTTAATATATGAATTTATCCCTTTTGAAGACTCTCAAATTGACCTTTTAATTATTTAAAGAAAGGCATGACTTCGCTTAAATAACATTCTTTAGTTTGCTCAAAACCCTTTCCCCTCGCTTATCCCTCAGAGGTGTGATTCTCTTCTTACACGTTTTCTCAAAATCAACAAACAACTGATAAACAACATATAGGCTGATTAAGGTCTTGCTATTAGTGGCAATAGATCGAGGAACTAAATGCATTGGTGTATTAGGAGGATACACAGTTGCATGAGGCAATTTCCTACAAGGGGGATTCTTTTCAACAAGATTTTCAGCTTTTTGCATATCCATATCCTTTTTCCAGAACACTTGTTCAGGGGTTAATAGGGTCTGAGGCTTAAACATGTTTAAGGATATCCAATTTTCCTTAGTGTAATCATGGGGTTTGATCGTTATATTATTCTTTTTACACTCAGGATCTTCTAGCTTCTTATTCATTTTCTCCCTAGTGACTTCATCTGATTTCTTATATGCCTCGGTGCACTCAAATAAACTAGGTTTCTGCTCAGGCTTAAGGATTTCATTACCATCATAAATTACACTTTGAGCAACTTTTGCTTTCTTACCATACTCGGGGTTGGATTCCTTTATAATGGGGTACTATGCTTATCGCTAAGACTATATGCTTAGTGATCATGTGATCGGTCGAATGGTGTTGCCTTGTACGTACAACTTATTTTCAAGCTTGTTTTCAAGGTTTTAGATTAGAAAATCATTCAAAAGTTTTGATTCCTTGGCACCGAATTCTTGCTTAAGCATTTTAACATTTTCTTGAAGTTCTGTTTTGCTTAGCGCTTTTAGAAAGCTTTTCTTGTAAGGAGTTTAACTCTTATTTTAATACCTCTTCTATAAACTTACTTTTTCTAATAGTTGTACGCATTTGGTCATCCATTTCACCTTTCACGGTGGTTAACTCAAACTTAGCACGTTGTTCATAAATAGCTACTTGTTCTTTATAGGCATTCAATTCGGAGATAACAGAATCATCGAGGGCACATGCAGTGTATTCATCAAAACATAGTCATCATTGACCGCAGAAGATGCATCACTTGGTACGGTCTCACTTTCACTTTGTTTCACATATTGATCATATGGGACAAAGATTGATATTACCCATATTTTCAATATCCGACTCAAAAGTTTCGAGCTTGATTGTACTTTGTCATGTATCTTTTCTCATCAACATCATCGATAGTTTTAATACCTCCGAGATGATTGATTCTTTGGATGGACCAGATCTTTGTGGTGAGGGACCTTTGGAGAGACCATTGGAGAAATGCTAGCCATGGAAATTGTCTGCGTGCGATGAGGTTCATCATCAACGTAAGAGTCATATGCATCACGGTCGGCGACTTGAAAGGCGTTCTAATGATTATGACCTATCTCCGAATAGGTTGCTCATCCACATCTCAGATCATATGTCTTAGCATTCCCTCGAAGAAACAACAGCTCCTCTTCATCCAACACAACTCCATTATCCCGAGCTTGTACAAGTAACATCTTGTCTTTGAAGTACTGCATTTTGAGGCGTTTGGAGAAGTGCGGTTCCTTGCTATGTGTCCATCACCACCACAGTTGTAGCACTTAATTCCTTCCACGATTCGATTTGCCACATATCCTCTACCAACTCCTCCTCTTCCTGCTCATACCGCCTTTCTTGAACTGGTTGCACCATAACCTTTCCATCTCGACGAGCTTGATTGTGTGGATTGGATCTTTGTTATGAGGTTATTGTTGGTGTGTGGGAGAGAGTTCATGTTTTGACTAACCATGAGAGACAGCTTGATTGATGAAGTTTTCCATGAATGTGTTTGGGTCGGAGGCTTATATGTTGGATCGTGGATGAGCTTGTAATTACCATTACCCATGGGTATGACTTGAGAAGCTTTGGTGGTAATTCCAACATTTGTGTAAAAGGTCATTGAATCATTTGAAGAACTTGTTTCTCCCTGGTTGGTTTTGAATTGTTCAAGAATCCTTTTTCAAACATAGCATGTCTCTCATTCTGAAGAAGAAAGGCATCTGATTGCTCATAGTTTGTATTCTTCAATCCTTTGGTTAGCTTCATAGCGGTGACAAATTTGTGCCATTCGGATTCATGTTGTTCACAAACTTTGAGTTCAAATTGAATGTTTGGCATGGTCATTTTGATGTTCCTCATGTCATTCACAAGCTTATGGAATCTCACGTAGTACTCATAGACACTCTCATCCGGTTTCATCTTGAAGTGCTCAAACTCATCAAACAATTGTGATTCTCTGTCTTCCTTTGTTAATTCGTAACACGAGAGAAGTATCTTGACATTATCCCAAACTACCTTGGCTTGAGTGTTGTGATTGATAAGCTTGTAGATTTCTTTTGGAAGACCACAGTATAATGTTAGAGGCCACGATGTCGACATCGAATATCTTTTTCTCCTTATCATTGAGCTCATCATACGCCTTTGGTCCGTCTATTCCATAGATCATTGTTCCATCTGCAATTTGTATCAATTAAGTCTCTTGTAGTCTCAATCGATAAGGTCCTTCATCAATAGACTTGAGAATGTTGACTCGTTTTCCTTTCCAAGACAATACAATCGATTCGTTGTGCCCAAGAGTCTTAGTCGGCTCATCAAGCATGGGTGGACGAGTATCCGAACCACCGCTGAACATCCTCGGCAAGAGTGGAGATGATTGTAGAGTACGTTGGTAGACATGTTAACAGTTACACGGATTTTATAACTCTATGATTAAACACGAAATAGATTCTTTCACGGATTTTACTAAATCAAGAGAAACCGTATTAAAAATCAACCAAGTCGCTAAGAATACTTGAACCAAGTCGCTAAGACCCAAGTCGGTGGACACAAGTCGCTAACGCACCAAGTCGCTACACAATCAAGTCGCTAAAGAGCAACTCGCTAAGGTCCAAGTTGCTAACACCAAGTCGCTAAAAGTACCAAATCGCTACACAGTCAAGTTGCTAAAGAACAACTCGCAAAGGTCCAAGTTGCTAACATCAAGTGCTAAGAATACTGAGTACAAGTCGCTAACGAAATTGAAAGCAACTCGCTAACTTCACCAAGTCGCTAGCCGTAGTGGAGAATCCACTAAGTTGTACTGGTTGTCGGCTTGTCTCAATAGACAAGTCGCTAGGACCAAATCGCTAACAATTCATCAGTAACTCGCTACCTTTTCAAGCAAGTCGCTACGATGAAAACACAACGAGAACCAAGTCGCTAGCAAGAAAAACTTCAAAACGTACTTTTCAATCCAAAACAAGCTCAACCACAGTGATTCAAGCTTACCAAATCAAAACCCAAGCACTTACAATGATTCTTAACACAAAAGTACACCCAAAATTCAAACTTTAACACTAGAAATAATCCAAATGATGCAAAAACCACTAAACTTTTTCAAACTCAAAAACCATCTAAAACCACTAGAACTCCAAGGATATGTAAGAGAGATGATCAAACCATGGCTCTTGATACCATTTGTAACATATTGGATTTCACAAACACATTAAACCATAAACACAAGAGGCGTATAAATGATCTATTAGAGAGAGAAAGTTAGAGGTTGGGAACTTTAGTGAGAGAAAGAAAAATCTTATTATGAGCTCCAACTCTCTACCTTGGGAGGTAGAGTATTTATAGTCTTACACAAATCGCCACCTACGGCTCATGGATCGGGGCATACAGGTGGGTAAAGACCCGTCCGTGTTAATACAAATAAGCCGTAAAACGTTTATTTATATTTTACGATCTTCTAATGTTTTGTCGATAACAAACGTAAAATCATTTTAACGAAACAAATAAAATACGTAAACTGCTTGAGCCAATAGTTTTCTAACACACTTACGCTTTCACATAAAACACTAAAACAAGTATAAGTGATTTTATGATTTAGTAATACATATGTACAACAACTAGTGTTTACATATTTGGGTAAATATATACTTAAACTAGTATATACTAAAATGGGTAAAACTAACAAATGGTATTGACCCATAACCCATGGTATTATCCAAACCACTTGACTAGGTACATTGAACTCATGAGATACATTGTATCTAGTAAGAAACCCATGGATCAACCCATAACCCATGACCCATGACCCATAACCAAAATACCCATGGGTAAAGAGGAGCGTCCCACGGATCCCTAGCTTTACGCTAGCCGGATCCCTTGTGGGAGGGATCCGTGGGATCCGGGAACAAGAACTTTCTCCTCTATAAATAGTGAGCCATTTCTTCCTTTTGGCTCACCACTTTCACACATACTTTCTCCAAGTATTGTACCTCTCTAACCACTGATCCTAAGGGATCTTTCTATGTAGTTTGTCTTTTGTTTTTGTGTGATTCTCTAGGTTCCTCTTAAAGGCGAGATCACCACTTCTTGAAGTCGAGCAAGCTCAAGTCCATGAGTTGCCATGCTTCGTCATCATCAAGACAACTGAGGTTCTCTTGTTGATAGTTCTTTCTTCCTCCGTAGAGATGTTGTGTTGAAGGCATTAGTGAAGGATGCCGAAAGAGTCAAGACGAAAGCATTAGTGAAAGGTGCTTGTCAAAAGCATGTCAAAAGCATTAGTGAAGAATGCTAAAGGTGTCAAGTCAAAGGCATTAGTGAAGGATGCCTAGGAATCAAATCAAGTGGCATTAGGGAAGAATGCCTAGGTCGATAATCGATGAGGTGCATCGTTATACATATAAGTATTAGTTTATTTCAAGGATGGTGATATCCTTGATGGTGTTGTAACAAGGAGTGGATCTCCTTGAGATTAGGTGTTGTGTTGTGATGGGTAGTAGTTCCTCCATAGTAATGGAACTAGGTGCTTAGCCTAGTACCTAATAAAGGGTAGGCGACGTTGTGATAGGTGTGGTTCACCTTGGTGTGAAAGAACCCGGTGGTTAGCCTAGTACCGAAAAAGAGTAGGCGACGCCAGAAGGCTTCTCCGCCATAAGGAGATTGGTGTCGTGTAGTGTTTACGAACTCTCGAGTAGGTGACTCGGGAGTGGAGTAGGCAAGGAAGGTGTCCTTGTAGCCGAACCACTATAAATACTCGTGTCGTGGTTATGTGCTTCTTACTCTTTATCTTTCATTACACGCTTATATATCTATCTATCAACGTCCAACATAAACAACCAAATAGATTGACATAAGTCGATCTAAATATTTAAAAGGAAGTTTTAAATTGGTAAAACTATTCAACCCCTCCTTCTAGTTTTCCACAATTGGCATCAGAGCTTCGTTACCAAGTTTCTTAGAGTATGTTGTACTTTAAAAACTTGATACGATCCGTGTATGTTTGAAAACTAAAAAGAAGGATTTTTCAAGTCATGTTTTAAAAATCATTATAATGTTTATTGTTGGACAATGATAGAATGTTCTAACATTTTCCTTGTTAAGTATTCTCCATACTTGGATTCGGGCTTACCAAGAAGATCATGAAGAATCTATCTAAATATTTCTTTTCGCAAAAAGAATGTTTAAGTATTGTGTTTCTCACACATGAATCTGGAGATTCCAAGAAGATCACAAAGCATTTCATCTAAATACTTCTTTTCTTAAAAAGAATATTTAGCTAAGGTATGATCGTTAATAATTTACTTTTGTTTTATTATTGTTAAAATCTTAGTTGCATAATTAATATCTATTAGTTATCACTTAAGTAGTTATCTATATTAAAGTCATCATCAAGAATAGTATTCTTCGATTGATTTGTATAGACTACACTACCAACTCGTAATAATGATTTCTTGGTTATTCGATAGCCTTAATCATTATCCATCACAAAGGAATTATTGACACTCCATCTATGTCAATAAATTTTCATGTGAAACTTCTTGTATTATGATAAAATGGGATTTTATCATAATCTTTGATAAACCTTCTAAGAATTGTGACTAATTCTTAAAAAGGGAACCACGCCTAGTAGGATTAGTACTAAACCGTCAATAAACTCAAATCACAAGTTATTAAGCCTAAACATCAAATTCTAGGAGCTTTTAGAACTCCCAAACCAAAGTTATCAAGGAATGCTTGTCGATTTTTGTTGTCATGCCGGATCCTCGCGCTACACTAGCCGGATCCCAAATGAGAGGATCCGCGGGATCCGTGCAATGTAAGACATGATAAGTTAGTAATGATCACCGTGGATGTTCCACAATTATATTCACCTCAAAGACTCACGAACAAGAACACAACTATCGCTCAAAGGAGCAATTTGATCATTTCTCTCAAGCATAACAATCACTTGTGTAAGTATAATCTTCACTACATTGTTAATTTAATTCCTTGATTTCTAGGATCACAATTTCTTCATCTTTAAGAGTTGGGTTCAAATGGGTTTATCATAATTTGTCACCACATTGTTTTCTAAGATAATCTAAATCAAAGAATTAACATTGTTAATACAAATTAAACACATTTCTTGAATTCAACAAAGATGATGAGAGCAAAATTGTGATCAAACCTCTAGGTTACTATTCACAATTAACACCACATTGTGGTTGTATTGTTTAGGAACAATCATGCCAAGCAACAAACAACAAGATTACCAAGACACCGCTCATTACATACCAATGTACCATAGAAAAGATGGACTTAGTCCGGACGATAGGAAAGCCTTTAAAATGCTTGAAAAGAGACTCTTTCACAAAGGTCGAGTAGTAGAACCATCATTTCTTGCCAATACCGACATAAGAGAAGTTTTTGGAACTATTGGGTTTGATTGTTTATTGGACATAAACGAACAAATTTTCCCGGTTTTTGTACTCGAGTTCTACAAGACAATGGGGATTGTTAGAAATGATGATGGGTCCATCTCGATTAACTTTACCATAAATGAGCATGAGTACACCTTTTCGCTTGTAGAGTTTGGAAGAATAATAGGGGTTCCATATCAAGGTGTGTGTATGTATTCTAATGAGTGGTCATTGGAGGAGATACACTCTATGGTTGATCATCATGCAATCTATCACATGATAATCCCGGAAGCAACCACGGTGAGGGACACCGTGTTCATGCCAAGAGCATCCCCATCAAGGGTCACTAGGAATTCGAAAGTGATCTATAGGGATCCTTTCCAAATGGAGCTTTCCGAGATGTATGCCTTGTATAGGAAATGGGAAAATGTGGTGAGGGAGAATGTGTTGTGCCTAGTAGGAAACAAGGATCACCCCAATGCATGTCTAAGTTTCATGATCTATTGCCTAGTGACCGAGACTCGCTTTAACCTTGCCTACTACATGATCAAGAGAATGGCAAGTGTAAGAAGCATGGACAAAATGGTGCTCCCGTATGCAATGCTCCTAACCCGTCTTGCTAAATTCATCTTTGCATTAGATCCTTCTCCGCAATCCTATGATCATAGCTTTTGCAACAAGGTTATGGTGTCATTAACCGAGGGAAGAACTACAAGGTTTATGGTAGATGGCAAAAGGCCTCACCCACCCACGGACTCCTCGGATGAAAGGGAGAGGCAAAGAGAAGGTGAAGGTAGTAGCAACCCACTCGGAAATACCAATCTCGACCCCTTGGACTACATTAACCAATTGCCGGACGTTCCTAATGCATCACCCGAATGGCAACAAACCAAGGGAATCTTCAAGTGTTTCGCCAACTTCTTGAAGAAAAAGAAGTAGAGACGGTGTGATAAAGAGTGGATGATGGGCGAAGACGGGAAGGGGAGGAGAAATGAGGTAAGGTCATAGGACCTAAATTTGTGAAGAACAATTTCAAACAATGGGTTGTAACACTTAAACAATGCTTATGTAGAATAGTGTAGTAGGTAGGTCTTGCCATATCTTGGCACTAAACAATCGTAACTTAGGAACTTGTAGAATGAGATTTTACGACTCCTTGAAAATATTCAAGTGGTCGTCGCCACTCATTTTAGGAACTTTTAGCTCTCCCTACTTTGCTATGCCTTATATCTTGTTGTGTTCTTGCATTTAGTCCCTATAGAAACAACTAGAGAAGCATTTACTAAAAGTGCAAAATTGCACATTTGTCGAAAGCCTTCTCGATCCGCAGAGGCGGATCCCAACATTATAACTAGCCGGATCCTCCCAAAGGGAACCGCGGATCCGTGACTCACCGATGAGCAATACAGACTTGCTTACATCAAAATAGCTCAATAGATCACCTCACACTAGTCAAACATAAGACATTAGAGCCAACTAAGTCTTCCTAATATATTTGAAAGCCTCACACTCACCCATGGCTTACCTAGGATATATTTCAATGTGTTTTTAATTTATCAACTCATCAAAACTCACCATATTTCCGCTCTAACACTTACACATTATTTATCACATCTCATAACACTTAGTTTGGTATATCCATCAATTTTAGCAAATTGGTCTTAATCACTTTTAAATCTAAATTAGGCTCAAAACTAGTTTTTCATTTTTTCTTTATTTTTTAAGATTTTAGTAAATTTTTCTTAAGTCATCATCTAACTTCTAGGACTAATTACCACCATTTCTCCATATCAAATCAAATGGTATCCTTGTCAAACACTTAGTTAGACTACCTAAAGTCAATTTTCTTACCCAAAACCATCATAAAGCACCATCACCCATTATGGTTGAGCATTTAAGATATCCAACAGTTAAAAACTTCAAAATTAAGTCAAAACCTCGAAATACATAGGTAATAAACCTCACAAAAGCATAATCATTTCACCTAGAACTTGTCTGACAAAGGATCCTCGGTTTATAACCGACGGATCCTCGTGAGAGGGATCCATGGATCCGTGGTCGCAGTAAAGCTAAAACCGCCTTCCTCTTCAATTTTAAACCACCTTTTGGTTATCTAACCACTTTTAGCTTTCATTTATTGTCTCTAGAGCTGATCAAAATCCTAAGTGCATGCTTAATCCTCTTAGTGGCCAAGAATTTAATTCTCTAATTCAAATTACCCTTTATAAACCAAACACTCTTAAGGTTAGGGCATCACTTCCACCTAGCTCTCAAAAATCACCACTAAAAGCTCATATAGCATCCTTATCACCACCATGACTAAAGCTCTTAGCAACAACTCCTCAACAAAAGGCTCATCCAAAAGAAAGGGTCATATGATCCATGAAATCTCATCCACCGAATCATCTCCCATAAGAGATGACAATGGAGAATCCCACCTCAACAAACTAATTCAACAATTGCTAAGAGAACCGCAAGGATTAGCATCAAACCTTTGGGCTACAAAAGGGTCATCTAGTTCAAAACCAAACATAGCTAGTTCTAGCAAGCCGCCTAAGTCCTCATTCCTTGAGCATGGATTTAACGAGCCTCTTCCTCACCCAAATCTCTATGCATTAGAGCACTCGCCACCAAGAACCTCCCACTCACCAACTTTCTCGTTAAATAGGAACCACCCACAACACCGAATAGTCCAATATGGGAAACAAGGAACAATCATGGACATGATCATATGGAGGAACTTCCACTACCACCACCCTCACCTTTAGTAGAACCTCATCCCACACCTCAAAATGAAATCCCACAATCATTCGTAGAGCCTCCTCAAAACATCCATTTCCCTCCGGTTCCCAATCAAAGCAATAGTTGCCCAAATTGTCTAATCACCCAAGGACTTGTTCAAGAAGTACGAAATGAGTTACATTTCATGTTTAATCATCTTCTTGAAAGATTGAACCAAATCAACAAGTCTACTCATCCTTAGACTCAAGCACTTTGTTGCATTCTAGGCTTTAGTAACCTATTAGTAGAAAATGTATGGCTAGATCATTCTCTTAGTTTTAGAGATTTGTTTGATTATCTCTTGGTTTTATTGAATGATTACTTATATGCCATGTTACTTTGTGTTTATGCTTGCCAATTATATACATATCTCACCTCATTATTAGCATTGTTTGGCATATCTTCATTGTCAAGAATCCGTCACCGCATGTACCGGATCCTCCAAAATGCCTAGACGGATCCTCCACAAAGGGAACCGTGGGATCCGTGGTACGTAAGAACAATTTTCTACTAACTTGAGTCTTATTTGCAGGAAATTATGCACTATACTCTTGTTTTCTAACCTTTATTTTGTAGATTTTCAAAATACACATGAAGATTTCGACACCATAAAGCTTTGTGTCAAACCATACATTGAAAATTCATTTGCAACATAATCCTTATTTGGATTATACTTCATGACACCCCATTGCAACGTTGCAATCTTCAAGGGGAGCATTTTCGTCTCAAGGACGAACCATTTGCAAACATAATTGCAAAACATTAGCTTACTTAGTTTTATGTACTTGACGCCCTCACAAAGGGATGGACTCGTCAAGGGGAGTTAAGACGAGAACCATTCCCGTCACTTACTCACTTTACATCTTTTCTTTTTTACATGTTTTTCTTAAAACTTTGTGTTAGTTTCTTTTCGACGCTCTTTTTGTTTCGACAAAAAAGGGGAGAAGAGAGTAAAAACTCCAATTCAAACTTTTACGAATTTTAGTTTTTCCTTAAAATAATTTTATGTTTTGTCATCAACAAAAAGGGGGAGATTGTTAATACAAATAAGCCGTAAAACGCTTATTTATATTTTACGATCTTCTAATGTTTTGTCGATAACAAACGAAAATCATTTTAACGAAACAAATAAAATACGTAAACTGCTTGAGCCAATAGTTTTCTAACACACTTACGTTTTCACATAAAACACTAAAACAAGTATAAGTGATTTTATGATTTAGTAATACATATGTACAACAACTAGTGTTTACATATTTGGGTAAATATATACTTAAACTAGTATATACTAAAATGGGTAAAAACTAACAAATGGTATTGACCCATAACCCATGGTATTATCCAAACCACTTGACTAGGTACATTGAACTCATGAGATACATTGTATCTAATAAGAAACCCATGGATCAACCCATAACCCATGACCCATGACCCATAACCAAAATACCCATGGGTAAAGAGGAGCGTCCCACGGATCCCTAGCTTTACGCTAGCCGGATCCTTGTGGGAGGGATCCGTGGGATCCGGGAACAATAACTTTCTCCTCTATAAATAGTGAGCCATTTCTTCCTTTTGGCTCACCACTTTCACACATACTTTCTCCAAGTATTGTACCTCTCTAACCACCGATCCTAAGGGATCTTTCTATGTAGTTTGTCTTTTGTTTTTGTGTGATTCTCTAGGTTCCTCTTAAAGGCGAGATCACCACTTCTTGAAGTCGAGCAAGCTCAAGTCCATGAGTTGCCATGCTTCGTCATCATCAAGACAACTGAGGTTCTCTTGTTGATAGTTCTTTCTTCCTCCGTAGAGATGTTGTGTTGAAGGCATTAGTGAAGGATGCCGAAAGAGTCAAGACGAAAGCATTAGTGAAAGATGCTTAACGTCCGTGTCAAAAGTATTAGTGAAGAATGCTAAAGGTGTTAGGACGAAGGCATTAGTGAAGGATGCCTAAGAATAAAATCAAGTGGCATTAGGGAAGAATGCCTAGGTCGTATAATCGATGAGGTGCATCGTTATACATATAGTATTAGTTTATTTCAAGGATGGTGATATCCTTGATGGTGTTGTAACAAGGAGTGGATCTCCTTGAGATTAGGTGTTGTGTTGTGATGGGTAGTAGTTCCTCCATAGTAATGGAACTAGGTGCTTAGCCTAGTACCTAATAAAGGGTAGGCGACGTTGTGATAGGTGTGGTTCACCTTGGTGTGAAAGAACCCGTGGTTAGCCTAGTACCGAAAAAGAGTAGGCGACGCTAGTGAAGGCTTCTCCGCCATAAGGAGATTGGTGTCGTGTAGTGTTTACGAACTCTCGAGTAGGTGACTCGGGGAGTGGAGTAGGGCAAGGAAGGTGTCCTTGTAGCCGAACCACTATAAATACTCGTGTCGTGGTTATGTGCTTCTTACTCTTTATCTTTCATTACACGCTTATATATCTATCTATCAACGTCCAACATAAACAACCAAATAGATTGACATAAGTCGATCTAAATATTTAAAAGGAAGTTTTAAATTGGTAAAACTATTCAACCCCCTTCTAGTTTTCCACATCACATATGTATCCTCTCCGCTTTCTTATCCTTTTAGCCTTTGCAAGATCTCGCCTCGAAATAGTATATGTCATTTGTACTGACCCGCCACCTAGATCAACTACCCCAACTGTGTCCGAACATTTCTTGCCCACTTTATTTGACAAATAATTGATGGTCACCTGTAGGTAAGAAAAAGATGTTAACAACAAAAATAAGTACGATATGATAAGGATTATGTTGTCTTCTAAATTAGAATTAAAGGAGCTCCAACTTAACCCTTGAGAGAGATAAGAACTTAAAAAAAAATGATGCCAAAGCACAATCAAGTAAAACGATTGAAATACAGGCAGGTTAAGACAAAACATGCATCTTGACAATGATTGACATCACAAGCTCTCTGAGACACATTTCTATGAAAGAAAACTCGGTTAGTAAGTAACCTGAATATGCAGTGTACATTATATTTTCAACTTTCTATCCTTCTTAGCATATGATACACAACTAAATTACCTAGCCATTTTTAGCATGTGTAATGCTTTAAGGCTTCATATTCTGATACTGTTCTACCATTTTAATGTCATCTATAAAGAAAGTAAACATAGCAAGATATAAGGCTTCATAACCTGTGCCTTAAGCACCAAAAAAGATCAGTTGTTTTTTTTCCATGATGCATGAATAACATGAAATGGGTTCAATTCTTATGTTAAAAGCAAATCATCTATGAGGATGTAAGACGTATCTTACCCATTGATAAGCACCTTCATTAGTTCCATCCAAAACAGTTACCCAATCATCATTCGACTTGAGGCTGATCTTAACTTTTAGAAAATCTTTGACCTATATAAACATCAATTCTGTAAGGAATTAATATACCAAATGAAATTCACAAGAAGGGAGAACAGAATCTCTTAAGTGAGAAAAAAGTCATGTAGAAGATAAGTACGTACAGCTTGCAAGATCTTTTCAGATGCATCACTTTATGGACTGAAGTTTGGACAGTAAACTAAACTGCATGGGTTTTTTAAGAACAAATATATATATATATATATATATATATATATATATATATATATATATATATATATATATATATATATATATATATATATATATATATATATATATATCGTGCCTCTTCTATCTCATGTATTTGATGTAGCAAAGAAGCACGCAAAAGTTATCAAAAAGTAAGACACTACACGCGAGTGAAATATTTAATACAACAAGATGGTTTACCATAGCTCCATCACGATCTAATCATTTAATAATTATTTAGTTCACATTTTTTTGGCAAATTATTTATTTTATTATAGCAACCTTCCTAAGTTAAGGGAAGGAAAGACAAAGCCACATGTATTCTATTCACAATTTATTACCATCAACATAAAAACATGACAATTTTTAAAGCACATACCTTCAAAGTTTCCAATTCATCCTCACATTTGTAATGCATATCCAAAACACCATACCTGTAACTAATAAGGTAAGTGAGAAAATGTAAGATGGAATTATATCAGTCAACAACACCAAACTTAATTCAATGAGAATATAAGTGATATTCTAACTTACCAACAATCATAAATAGGGAATCGTAGCTGATATGCACAGGGTGGATTGGTATTGATCAAGTGTATTTTGTGCGGCAAAAATGTGTGATTGTGCACGTAGCATACATCACGAAAATCATTGAGGTACGTATGCTTCTAAAATATAATGAGAATATGGATAAAGATTTATAAACATAAATTGGTGTCTTGTGTATTTTATAATTGATGTCTTGTGTATGTTATAAAGCTTTCTATACACAAATTGTTGTCTTATGTATATTATTTTGGCACCCTAAGTTCAGGAATATGTCGTTAAAGTCAGGAAACCATAAAGGATATATAATCTGAATAAGGTTAAAAAAGGGTACATAGGTAAAATTTGGATGAGTTTGTTGTAGCGACCAGCTGGTATAAACTTAATCTAATCACTAAATCAGAAATAGAATATGTTTATCCAAACATTTTTATTCAATATCATAATGATCATAAGTGCAAACACGTAAATAAAATTACGACAGACCTGAAGCTTTGGTTTCCTGGTCATCAGATTATTGGAAATATCAATCGTTTTAGCACAGGTCTTTGTAGATTTGCCACACTAAGACTCGATCAGCAACCATTCTTATGTGAGTGAAAAGATTGAGTAGTTCGGAAGATCCTGAAAGATTCAAGATAATTATCATTGGCACAGTCACGTTTTTGGCTTTCCTTTATAACCTGGTTATGCATAAGTTTCACATAGAATCATACCCATAAACACAGTTGAGCTACACATCACTTCAAACAATAACAACGTGCTGGAAAATACAGTCAAAAGCATTGCAAAAAAGATTTTAGGCTAATTACGATGTTGATGTATAAAACAATTAGTTGAAAATACTAATGATTTACAAAGTACACACTTGCTTGAAATGTAATGATATCATTTCTCTAAACACAATGGGAACTTGGATCCCCATCATTTTCATGTTTCACAGCCTTCCATTCACGTAACTGATTCTCCAGTTAACTCATCTTTTTCCTCAACATCTCATATTTTTCTGTTGGGATATAAAAGAAAAAGTACTGCTGAAAGTCAAAGTGCTGAAGAAAGTCAAAGTACTGTCTAATGAAAGTCAAAGTACTTCTCGCGTCAAAGGACTGATATGCTAAAGGACTGCTATGCAAATCGTTCAAGGATTATTTTGTAATTCTAGAATATTCTTAGATTAGAATTAGTATTACTTGTCGTACAAGGATTGTAATTGTAAACCGACTAGGGTATTCCTTATGCCTATAAAAGGATCCCTAGATTGGCATTAGAGATATGCGATTTAGAACTTACATGCAAGTATGATATTAGAGTTATTTAGCGATTAGGTTTGTTAGTGAATCTGTATAACAAGCAGGTTCAAAGTTTGGTTTTAATATAATCGTTGAAGTTTAAAGTTATTCTTCTTAGCTTTGTTAAAGTAGATTCCGCATACTTAATAGAGTTATATCAGTGTTTCATTTTTAGTAGCTTTGGATTTATCCAAGGTTGCTAAACCCTTACAAGCTACATAGTTAGTTTGGTCAGAGTATATCAATCCAACAAGTGGTATCAGAGCTTGCGTGAAAACTCTGATTAAGAAGAAACCCTTAAAACCAATTTAACTACAAACCCTAAAAGATGTCGACTGAAGCTGCACCATTCCCATCCATCACCTCACTCAAAATTCCTATCATTAAAAAGG